>JAUCMX010000027.1:3335859-3340859 GCA_033459395.1 Hemibagrus guttatus
CGCTTCGTCGTCATGGTCACCCCCGAGGACCTGAAGGCCAATGCGGGTGAGCGAACAATACACACCAATGAAAGGGGGAAAGAATTTCTGCCATTCACTGGCGAGGGTGAATATATTGTCAGTTTATACAGTACAGGATGGCTTTGTCCTGGCCAAGCGTGGCCTAATTAATATAGAAAGAGCCACTGATTAGTGACGTGAAAGGAGGAAAGTGTCTCCAGTGCTGAATGGACAAGGTCTCTTCAAGTCTCTTTGTTCAATTCAATTCAGATTGATTGTACAATCCATTTTCCAGCGCTGAACAACAACAAGAACTAACTTGTTTTGCACATGTTCCACACTATTCAATGTACTCGTCAACAGATTTTTTTTTTTTATTAAAAAAAGGATTATTTTTTTCATCCTTATTGTTTACAGAGTACATAAAAATGGCTGATCATTATGTCCCTGTCCCTGGAGGAACCAACAATAACAACTACGCCAATGTAGAGCTCATTTTGGACATTGCTAAGCGTATCCCAGTTCAGGTATTTCTTATAGACTTTGTAATGTTTTATTAGATCTAAGTATTCATTTAGTTATAATTGATATCTGATTGATCAGTGATGATGTTTAACATATGAATCTCCTGTCATTGTCAGGCGGTGTGGGCTGGTTGGGGTCACGCCTCTGAAAACCCCAAACTCCCAGAACTCCTTCACAAGAACGGCATCGCCTTCATGGGTCCGTCTCCTCAACATTTCCATCTGATTCCCCAGCATGCAGACTGGATTTGTGGTAACCTTTTTTTTTTTTTTTTCTATGTTCCCAGGTCCTCCCAGTCAGGCGATGTGGGCTCTGGGAGACAAGATTGCATCATCTATCGTGGCTCAGACGGCTGGAATTCCCACTCTACCATGGAGTGGAGCAGGTCTGTTGGTTCTCACTAGGCAAAATGACTAGTCCAGGGGAAACCCTAAAATGTTCAAATAGCTTCCATATAAAACCCATAAAATGTTAAAGTAGCTTTGATTGAGTCTATATATGGGGCCACATCCATGTAAAACCTCAAAGTATTAAGGTGGCTTGGGCCGAGTCCATATACAACCCAGAATGTTGAAGTAGTTTGGGCTGAGTCTATATAAAACCTCAATATATTAAGGTAGCTTCGGCCAAGTCTACATAAAACCCCAAAATGTTAAAATTGCCTGGGCTAAATCCATGTACAACCCCAGAATGTACAATTAGCTTGGGCTGAGCCTACATAAATCCCCAAATTGTTAAAATAGCTTGTTAAACTTTTAAATTAGCTTGGGCCAAGGCCATGTTAAACCCCAATAGCTTGGGTCGAGTCTGTATAAACTCCCCAAAATGTTCAGATAGCTTGAGTCAAACAGAATTTGAAAGACCGTTTGAAAATCAGAAAAGTATTAAAATAAGCATTATGGGTTTACATTAACAGGATTAACAGTCGAATGGTCAGAAAATGACCAGAAGAAGCGAATCGTCAACGTACCTACCGAGGTCTACGAGCAGGGCTGCATTCATGACGTGGAGGCCGGCCTTAAGGTAACATCTACACTCACTTTTTTAACGCTGCATTGTGTAGTTCCCGCTCGCTGCTAGCATATTTAAGCCACGTGTTCTGCCTGACAGGCTGCAGAGAAGGTGGGATACCCGGTGATGATCAAGGCTTCAGAGGGTGGAGGTGGGAAAGGCATCCGCAAGGTCAACAGTGCCGATGACTTCCCCAATCTCTTCCGACAGGTCGGTGGTTCCAGCCGCTTGATAAGCTGATGTAATGCTGCGTGTATTGAAGAAAATGCAAGAATATAATTCATAACATAATCAAAAAGATCATGAGTATCATATGATGCCAGAATTGGCGAATGGCAGCTAGCTGCAAAAAAAAAAGCCCTGCCAAAGCCTTTTAATTCTTAGCATTTTAATTTTCGGTAATTGTTGAGACATAAGAGGAATAAAACGCACGGAAATTGATGAACTTTGGTGTGTAACAGTAACTTCAATGTGATTTCAAGTAAAAATGAAAAATAATTTTTGGGGTAGTGTTTGTATTTAATGAAGTAAAGCTCGAAGCTTTTAGGAAAACAGATTTTCTGCCCCCGCAGGTGCAAACAGAGGTGCCCGGGTCGCCCATCTTTGTCATGCGGCTTGCCAAGCACGCACGGCATCTGGAGGTGCAGATCCTGGCCGATCAGTACGGCAATGCCATCTCGCTGTTCGGCAGAGACTGCTCCGTTCAGCGCAGACACCAGAAGATCATCGAGGAGGCGCCGGCCACCATCGCCACCACCGACGTGTTCGAGAACATGGAGCGGGTAAATGGAAAAAAAATTTATTAATTAAGAATTTTCCTCATAGGATCAATAAAGTTTTAGTTGTAAAAAACATGTTGTTGTATAGTGATTGCTTATGTGCTATAGATTTGTTATGGTGCCAAGGATTTTGTATGTATGTGTGTGTGTGTGTGTGTGTGTGTGTTTCTCAGTGTGCAGTGAAACTGGCTAAGATGGTGGGCTACGTTAGCGCAGGGACAGTTGAATATCTCTACAGTCAGGACGGCAGTTTTTACTTCCTGGAGCTGAACCCACGTCTGCAGGTGGAACATCCCTGCACAGAGATGGTGGCTGATGTGAACCTGCCTGCCGCCCAGCTTCAGGTGCGTGTCTGAATGTGTGCACGTGTGTAAGTGTGTGTGCGAGGAAGAGAGGTGCATTGTTCTGAGTCGTAATGTGTTAGTGTACATTTAAGGTGTGTGTGTGTGTGTGTGTGTGTGTGTGTGTGTGTGTGTGTGTGTATGCTATTGCTTAGAATTGCAGTAGTCTTCACAACGGTTTGTTTGCTCAAGTAACCGCATACACGTGTACACACACACACACACTGTATTGTGCTGCATGTAGGTCAGCGAGGCTACAGTGGGGGACAGCGTGCTCTCGGGTCAGTGTGTGTCTGGGGAAAGGGTTAATGCTCTTACAACACACGCTCTTAGATAGAGGAACGATTTCTAGTGGGATAATATAGAAAATGATAATGAAGAAAGTATAGAGGAATAAAAGAAAACTTGACTATCACTGTATTTTCTATTTGTTTAAAAAACAACATAGTTTATTGTTAGTATTAGATTACGTAGAACATTCACCATAGAAGTCGTTACTATAGAAACCATAACAATAGCATTTGCATGACATGACGATTGTTTTTTCTGCAGCTGATGTATCATTTGCAAGTGTAACGTGTGTGTCTGTGTCAGATCGCCATGGGCATCCCTCTGCACCGTATCAAGGACATCCGAATGCTGTACGGCATGCAGCCATGGGGAGACTCCCCCATCGAGTTCGAGGCGCTCTTTACCTCGCCCTTGCCCCGAGGACACGTTATCGCAGCTCGCATCACCAGCGAGAACCCAGATGAGGTGTGTGTGAATATATTGAAGATTCGTTAAATGTGGCTGCTAGGATTATTTATTACTTTTATTTATTGTTAATGAAGAACATGTAGCTGGATATGAGGAAACGCTGTATGTTTGTCTCAGGGTTTTAAGCCCAGCTCGGGCACGGTGCAGGAGCTGAACTTCCGCAGCAATAAGAACGTGTGGGGTTACTTCAGCGTGGCCGCCGCTGGAGGACTGCACGAGTTCGCAGACTCGCAGTTCGGTCACTGCTTCTCCTGGGGGGAGAACCGTGAAGAGGCCATCTCGTATGTACACTTTATAACTGTGTGTATGTGTGTGTATATATATATATATATATATATATAACTCTGTGTGTGTGTGTGTGTATAAGTGGTAAATATTGTAGTATGACGTACATTTATCATTCTCTTTTTTTTTTTTCCATCAGGAACATGGTGGTGGCTCTGAAGGAGCTCTCAATCAGAGGAGACTTCAGGACCACAGTGGAGTATCTGATCAAACTGCTGGAGACCGAAAGCTTCCAGCACAACAGCATTGACACCGGATGGCTGGACCGACTCATCTCAGAGAAAATGCAGGTACAGCTGCTTACTCCTTGAGATAATTTAAACTCTGCTTTACTACTAAAACTAAAGCTTTTCTCTTACACACTCGAAGTTATTATACCAGATAAAACCAGTTAGGAATATTGTCCTTCTTTCCTCTGTATTGATCTTATGAAACTTCTCCACAGTTGCATTAGTAGATGAAAGAGTGTGTTTTTCCCACTTCATTTACATCTCATCTGTCTCTCTGTGGCCGTCTCTCATAGGCGGAGCGTCCGGACACCATTCTGGGGATAGTGAGCGGTGCGCTGCACATAGCGGATGTAAACTTCAGAAACAGCGTGTCCAACTTCCTGCATTCTCTTGAGAGGTGAGGCGTACTCCTCACTTCTCAGCCTGTAAGGATGTTTAGAAACTTGTTCTGTGTTTCTGGTTTTGCTCCTTCTGTTTACTACGTCCATCTTTTCTTTCGTTTTTCTCGGCTTGTATGTGTTCATCATTACTCATATCGTTCCTTTCCTTTTCTCCATTTGTTCTCTTTTGTTTGTTCTTCCTTCTTTCCTTTTTACCATTCTTTGTTTTTCCTTCCTTGCTTCCTTTTTTATTCATTTGTCTTTCTCTTTCTTTCTTTTTCTTTACCCTTCCATCCTTCCTTTCTTCCTTCCTTCTTTTTCCTTTGTCCCTCCTTGCTTCCTTCCTCC
Organism: Hemibagrus guttatus; assembly: GCA_033459395.1. NCBI lineage: Eukaryota > Metazoa > Chordata > Actinopteri > Siluriformes > Bagridae > Hemibagrus > Hemibagrus guttatus. The sequence continues at coordinate 3,340,518 of JAUCMX010000027.1, forward strand.
CTCTTTTCCTTTCTTTCTCTCTTCAGAGGTCAGGTGTTGGCAGCGCACACACTCCTGAACACAGTCGACACTGAACTCATCTACGAGGGCATGAAATACGTCCTGAAGGTGACCCGTCAGTCTCCGAACTCCTACGTTCTCATCATGAACAACTCGTCAGTGGAGGTGGATGTGCACCGGCTGAGCGACGGCGGCCTGCTGCTGTCCTACGATGGGAGCAGCTACACCACCTACATGAAGGAGGAGGTGGACCGGTGCGACTCTTACATTAGCGACTCTTTGGGCTGGGGGTTAGGATTTTGAGGCAGTCAACCCTGATAGCTGTAGATGTGTGTTTTCAGT
>JAUCMX010000027.1:3345859-3388359 GCA_033459395.1 Hemibagrus guttatus
GTCACACAGTTTGTCTAGCACTCTGTCCAGAGTAGTGATAAATTAGAGGAAGTAGTCTCAAAAAGCAACATGGCCAAACACTCATCCTATGCACTCATATTGAACAAGCACCACCTCTTCTTTTTGTTTGTTTGTTAAATGATTTGCTAGCACACTTAAAAATCCCCTAAAACCTGTTCACTAACTGACTAGCTATAGCATTAAACATATGGAATGTTTGAATATAACTTCTGATTAGCTCATGTTAACCTAGCCTTAGTAGTAAGTTTTGTTAACATTTACAAATATGTCAGAAATCCTCTCAGGAGAGCTGATGTAAGCCAGTTGGCTAGCTTTAACAAGAAACATGTATGGATGACTTACAAATCCTCTTAGAAATCCTGTCAGGTTAGCTCATTTAGCTGGCTAGGTTTAGCAGTAAACATTAGGAATATGCTTTAGAAATCCGATCAGAAATCCTGTCAGATTAGCTTAGGTAACCTAGCTGACTAACTTGATCAGTAAATTCTGAACATTTATGAATACACCTTAGAAATCCTGTCAGGTTAACTCATGTTAAGTAGCTGGCTAGCTTTAACAGTAATCCTGTCACTTTAGCTTGTTAGCCAGCTGGCTAGCTTTACCAGTAAGTGTAGATCCTTTTTGAATACGACAGAAATCCTTTCAGGATAACCTATGTTAAGTATCTTTAGCTTTAATGGCTTTAAATGTTCTGAATGCTTATAAATATGACGGAAATCATGTAAAAAAAATCCTGCCTTTTTAGCTTGTTAGCCAACTGACTAGCTTTAGCAGTCAATTTTCTGAGCATGTATGAATATGACTTACAAATCCTCTTAGAAATCCTGTCAGGTTAGCTAAAGTAGCTGGCTAGCTTTAGCGGTAAATATTATGAATGTGATTTAGAAATCCTGTCACCTTATGTCATTTTAGTCATCTGGCTAGCTTTAACAGTAAATTTTATGAATATGATTTAGAAATCCTTTCAAAAATCCTGTCAGATTAGCTTAGGTAACCTAGCTGACCAACTTGAACAGAAAATTCTGTATTTATGAAAATAACTTAAGCTAACCTGACAGGATTTCTATGTTAAGTAGCTGGCTAGCTTTAACTTTAAATATTCTTTTTAAATATGACAGAAATCCTTTCAGGATAACTCATGTTAGCTAGTTAGAGTGTATCTGTTCCAGCGAATATTCTAAAGGAGCCTTCTTTTGACACGACTGAAAGAAAAGTTGGCATTCCAGACCATTTTCTCTCTTTTTATTTGCTTTCATTCAGCATTTACACTCACCTAATAACATGCTAACTAACATTATAGCTTCAGTCATTAGCTAGCTTATTCTATTCTAGCTTTTTAGCTGTATATTGAAAAAAAAATCAGTGTGAGCTGGTAGCTATCAGAAAATGTTGACTTTAGTTAAAATATTTATTTCCACAGAAAGAATAGATTGTGTTTTTAAGATTATTGTTTTCAATTTAAGAGCAATGTTTGACCATGCTGCTTTTTTGAATATATGTGTATATGCTCTGTGTTTGTGTGTGTGTGTGTGTGTGTGTGTGTGTGTGTGTGTGTGAATTTACTGTGTACAAATTTATTCAAAAATTAAAGCTTGTCTGGGGTGATTTTAAGACTCCGAAACTAATTTAGCATGGCTTATTGTTGTGTTTACGTGTTTAATACAGTCCAGACATCATGCTGGGTTTGAATTAAGTGTCTTAATTATTGAATTTAATTGGGACATGCCCCTTGCTGAGTGGGTGTGTGTGTAATTGTGCTCCATTGTTCTCTCAGGAAGTTCTCTTCATCACTACCGGACAGCAAATCTAAAGCTAGAGCAGCTAGCCGTAGAGCCAGTGAAACTGGCACTGCCACTGCCACTGCCACAACTAGCTCTGGCAAACCTACGGCTAGCACAGCTACATCTAATGACCTTGTGGACAGGTAGAATGAGAAAAGTTAGAGCTTTTCAATCTCCGGTACTGCTGAGCGTAGTATAAGGGCGCTGAGCTCAACAATTCTAAACGTGCTAACACCGTGTGAAAGTAACATTTGTTATTAGCGCTGGAATCATTAATGCCCTAACATCTGAGATCGTTAACATCTTTAACAAAACAGTTGGTGAACGTAGGGTGGTGATGAGGTATTAGGACGTCTCTTTGGTGAATCATGGGCTATAAGGGTGAAAGATTTCTTGGGTGCCATTTTGACTAACTTCCAGAGTTTTGGTTTGTTTTCTTGTCGATCAGAAAACATCTTTGTGGTGAAATTGAAGAATTTGCCTGGTTTACAGTCGTGTGGTCTTTGTTCTTTTCCATTTCAACTTTTATTTTGCTTCCTTATGAGTTGCTTTCAGTATTATTTAAGACTTTATCGATAGCTGAGGCAGCTCTTAAGGACTCAAAGCTATTCGCTCACACCTTTTTAGGTCACAGGGGCTTATTATACGGTTTGTTAAACTGATTGCGCGTGTGTGCGTGTGTGCGTGTGTGTGTGTTGTGCTCTCAGAATGTCCTTCTCTTCCAACCTGAACCACTACGGTATGGTACACGTGGCCAGCGTGAGCGACGTTCTCCTGGACACCTCCTTCACGCCGCCGTGCCAGCGCATGGGAGCCATGGTGTCCTTCCGCTCCTTCCAGGAATTTACCAGGTGATTCTTTTTGTGTGTGTGTGTTTGATATATTCATTCATACCTCAAACACTTTTCACATAATATACTACACAAATATATTACATTACAGATATTTTTTTAATCCCTTTTTTTTGGTTCAGAAATATTAACGACGTCTTGAGCTGTTTCTCGGACTCTCCGCCCACCAGCCCCACCTTCCCTGAGGGGGGAAACCCTGTACTGTATGGAGAGGAAGACAACAAGGTGAGTGGCCCTGTAGGGCAGATCAATGCTTATTTCTTTATTTATGTTGTCAAGTTGATTGCAAGAAATGACATCACACATTACACCGATCAAGCATAACATTATGACCAATATTGTGTTGGTCCCCCTTTTGCTGCCAAAACAGCCCCTGACCGGTCATGCACTGTGTATTCTGACACCTTTCTATCAGAACCAGCATTAACTTCTTCAGCAATTTGAGCAACAGTAGCTCGTCTGTTGGATCGGATCACACGGGTCAGCCTTTGCTCTCCACATGCATCAATGAGCCTTAGCCGCCTATGACCCTGTCGCCGGTTAACCACTGTTCCTTCCTTGGACCACTTTTGATAGATAATGACCACTGCAGACCAGGAACACCCCACAAGAGCTGCGGTTTTGGAGATGCTCTGATCCAGGCATCTAGCCATCACAATTTGGCCCTTGTCAAACTTGTTCAAATCCTTACATTTGTCCATTTTTCCTGCTTCTAACACATCAACTTTGAAGGCAAAATGTTGACTTGCTGCCTAGTATATCCCACCCACTAACAGGTGCCATGATGAGGAGAAAATCAGTGTTATTCACTTCACCTATCAGTGCTCATAATGTTATGCCTGATCGGTGTATAACAACATTGTCTTTGATTTGTTTACATTCGAAACCCTCACATCGACAGGCACTAGAATCTGAAATCTGAAATGAAAATATTCATTAATTCATTCATGTCCTTATTAACAGGTAAATATTGTGAAACATTTCCGCCACGTTTAGTAAAGTGTCCTTTTGTTTGCAGAGAACACTGGACGAACCTATCCACATCTTGAATGTCGCTATTAAGACCGACAGTGATATTGACGACGATGGTCTGGCTGTCATGTTCCGGGAGTTCACCCAGTCAAAGGTAAACCCCATTTCAGACTCCAGTTACACTATGTACATTCATACACTTGCCGCTGTAGTGCATAGTGTGTAGAACATCATTTAGGACAAAATTGCTGATCTTTATTTTTCAGAAATCGGTGCTGTTTGAACACGGCATCCGGCGGCTCACCTTCCTCGTGGCTCAGAAGGTGAGAACTACATTTCCTCAGGATGCAACTCGGCTTTAGTTGTTATTGTTTTTTTTTGTCCCGCCATCCCGTTTTTCTTATCCGTGTCCGAGCTTTTACTAAAACAATCCAAGATAAAAATGTCAATGCAAATGACGTCCAGATGGAAACCCGATCTTTAATTCAGACTCAAATCTAGCTGTTCCACTGCATGTTTCTACCTTTCTTTCTTTCTTTCTTTCTCTCCATCCCTTCGCTGTCTCGATGTCGTTACTAACAGGATTTCAGGAAACAGATCAACTGTGAGGTGGACCAGAGGTTCCATGTGAGTATTTCTGTGTGATTTTTATGCAAGCGAACAGATTCAGCTTTTAACTCGTAATTACAGCTTGAACTGATTACAGTTGACTGATTCGCCAAACAGTGTGACAAATCCCTGATTGTTTTGGGGGGAATGCAGCGGGGTTAACTGAGGTTTTGGTTTTTCTTACACAGAGGGAGTTCCCGAAGTTTTTCACCTTCCGTGCAAGAGACAAGGTGAGTGAATGTTAAATGTTTGCTTTCTTTTCATCACAGTATGACAAAAATGACTGTAGTAGCTACACTATATTGCCAAAAGTTTTGGGACGTCTGCCTTTACATATGCATGAATGTAATATGGATTTGGCCCACCTTTTGCAGCTATAACAGCTTCAACTCTTCTGGGAAGGCTTTCTACAAGGTTTAAGAGTGTGTTTATGGGAATTTTTGACCATTCCTCTAGAAGCGCATTTGTGAGGTCACTGATGTTGGATGAGAAGGCCTGGCTCGCGGTCTCTGCTCTGTTCTGTTGGATTGAGGTCAGGACTCTGTGCAGGCCAGTCAAGTTCCTCCACACTAAACTCGCTCATCCATGTCTTTATGGACCTTGCTTTGTGCACTGGTGTACAGTCATGTTGGAACAGGAAGGGGTCATCCCCAAACTGTTCCCACAAAGTTGGGAGCATGAAATTGTCCAAAATGCCTTGGTATGCTGAAGCATTAAGAGTTCCTTTCACTGGAACTAAGGGGCTGAGCCCAACTCCTGAAAAACTACACCTGAATTCATTGATTAGGAGGGGTGTCCCAAAACTTTTGGCAAAATAGTGTATATGGTTTGCTTCAGATATGTTTATATTTAAATAAATCATTAAAGATGTACTTCGAATAGATAAAGTTTTTTTTTTTTTAACTCAGTAAAGCCTCTGAAAAACGATTAAAAAGGGTAATAAATAAATAACAGGGATGAAGGAAGGATGGAAGTAAGGACAGAAGAACAGAAGGGAAAGAAAAACAGGAAGGAACAGATGAGACAAGGCGGAAGAAAGAAAAGGAGAGAGAGGAAATAATGAAAAGGAAGGAAGACAGAGAGAGGAAAAGAAAAAGGTGGAAGGGATAAAGGAAGATTGAGAAATGGAGGAAGGGAAGGAAATAAGGGAAGAGAGGGAAGGACAAACAAACTTGGAAAAGTATATAGAAATGGGAAGAAGGAAAGCTAGAGAACGGTAAGCAGGAAGGAAGAAGAAAGAAATAGAGACTGAGGAAGGAAGCACAGACAGAAAGAAGGAAAAAGAAAGGATAGTAGGAATGACAAAGAACTGAGAAGGAAGAAAAGAGAGAGCATAGAAAGTAAAGGAAGGAAATAAGGAGAAGGAAGGAAGGAAGAATTTTTAAAAAAAAAAGAGAGAGAGCAAAGAAAGACGAAGAAAGGAAAGACAAAGTAGGAAGGAAGAAAGGAAGAGAAGAGGCTAGAAAGGGAGGAAAAAGAAAGAGGACGGAATTAAGGAGGAAAAGAAAAAAGAAGTAGAAATGAAGATATTGTCAGTGCCAATGCTGTGCCCCGGGTCTACCTGCAAGTTTGATTTATTGCCACTCGAGATGTGTGTCTGTGTGTGTGTGCGTGCGTGCGTTTGTGCTGGTTAACTCTTTGTCTCAGATTCATCCTCTTCCAAGACAGAAAGAATTGATAATAAAACGTCTCAGCTTCACTTACGCACAGTTCACAGTTTTTAAACTAGCGTGTGACTTGTTTTTCACGTAAAGGATAAAAATTGCTGTTTTGTTCACGTCGTAACCGAGCTGTTATCTGAAGTGTCCTTTCATCAGAAGTGTGCAGCCCATTTTGTAGGAAAGTCGAACACTCCGGAGGTTTATTTTTCTTTTTCACTCCAAAGCCATTCTTGTAGAACAGAACTGACGCTGGCTGTGGCAGAGGAACAGGAAGTCCTCCCCTCCTGTGCGCTCTCTCTCTCTCTCTCTCTCTCTCTCTCTCTGATAGCCTCTCAATCATGGTTGATAATGGCTCCTCCTGACTGTGATAGTTTTCTAAAATGGTTCCACCAAAGCTCATTACTTTAATGAACTTTTTAATTATTTTGCCCATTTGAGAGAGATGACGTCCATTAGCTAGCTGTGATTACCTACATTTACTAAATCTAGCCTGCTATTAGCGCCGTGGGGGGAGGGGGGCGGCAGGCGGGTGGTGTTTGGTTGGGTCGCACCACTTTCTGCTCTCGTATACTCCAAATTTAAAACAACTCATTTCACTCCCTCTTCTCCAGGTTCTTGTGTGTATTTCTTGAAAAGTTGATTGTTTTTGATGGTTTGTGTGTGTGTGTGTGTGTGTGTGTGTGTGTGTGTGTGTGTGTGTGTGTGTTTTCAGTTCGAAGAAGACCGCATCTACAGACACTTAGAGCCGGCTCTGGCCTTCCAGCTGGAACTGAACCGCATGCGTAACTTTGCCCTCACCGCCATCCCGTGTGCCAACCACAAGATGCACCTGTACCTGGGTGCCGCCCGCGTGGAGGTGGGCACCGAGGTCACAGACTATCGCTTCTTTGTGCGTGCCATCATCCGCCACTCAGACCTCGTCACCAAGGTAACCACAAACATGCTATAGAAAAAACCTGCTGGTTCTTATTCTTATATTTCCTTATATGGACGTATGTTGTTTTAGGTACAAAGGTTAGAAGTGGATATAAAAATATCTAGCTAAAGGAATCAGTGGTAACCAAAATACTCGCTGAAACTCGTTTGTTGTACAAATTGGTTACTGTTGGGGGGCCAAGCACCGAAAGTTGTCTATCACAGCCCATAGAACTGTCTGGTAACAAGTTTGGGACACTGATTGTAGAGGGTCAGTTTCTTTTCTAGACATAACCACATTAATGTGGTTTTTTTTTTAGGAAGCCTCTTTCGAGTACCTGCACAACGAGGCCGAGAGACTGCTCTTGGAAGCCATGGACGAGCTGGAGGTAGCCTTCAACAACACCACCGTCCGCACAGACTGCAATCACATCTTCCTCAACTTCGTCCCCACCGTCATCATGGATCCCTCAAAGGTTCTGCTCAGGAATTCAGTACTGTATGTTTCTCACGTAGAACCAAGCGTTCGCTTTAAGACTGAAACACTGTTTGTGTGTGTTAGATCGAGGAGTCTGTGCGCTCCATGGTGATGCGTTACGGCAGCCGTCTGTGGAAGCTGCGTGTGCTCCAGGCCGAGCTGAAGATCAACATCCGGCTCACGCCCACAGGCAAGCAGATCCCCATCCGCCTCTTCCTGACCAACGAGAGCGGCTACTACCTGGACATCAGTCTGTACAAGGAGGTCACGGACTCTCGCACGGGACAGGTGGGGCCCAATGACCGCCAGGTGGGGCTCACACGTCTCTCTCAAACACACCAACACACACACACACACACACACACACACACACAATCAGTTTAATAGTTTTTACACTGTTCCAAAATATCACAAAAAAGCAAGTAATCAATTATAACCATAGTATGATAAATTAGTAGAATATTTTTGTCAGGATTTCCTCATTTTTTTTCTTTACAGCAGATGAGGTAGGTCTCATCAGGACATGATTTGTCCACTGTAGACTGTGTCATTGTTAAATCAAATTTATTTATTTATTTATTCTTTATGTATTAGTCAGTGTTTGTCTTCCTTCTTTTGCCAGTTTTAAAAACAGCTCCTTTAATAATAATTATTAAATAATATTAATAAATAAATAATAAAATTATTTATTTATTTGTCTGTTTATTTATATAATCTATAAATAAAAAAGTAAATAACAAACAACAGTAAAGAATAAAATAATCAATAAATAAATCTTAATCAGTTTTTTTAATATTTTTTAATAATTCTAACTAATATCAGTGCAAAGCAGTATGATTTTTGCTGAAAGAATGGCTTTTACTGTGTGTTTTCTTCTTGAACCCAGACCCTCGGTGTCGTTCATGGTGACTGTTCTGTGTGTGGACCAGGAAGGGACCGTGTCTGTTCTTTTCCTATTCTTTAACACTACCTTTTTTTTTAATTTCCAGATCATGTTCCAGGCATACGGAGACAAGCAGGGGCCTCTTCACGGCATGCTCATCAACACACCGTACGTCACCAAAGACCTGCTGCAGTCCAAACGCTTCCAGGCCCAGAGCCTCGGTACCACCTACGTCTATGACCTGCCCGAGATGTTCAGACAGGTACGCTCAGCAACAATAGCAATACCGATGATCAGAAGAAAAAAAATCTATAGGAAAACATGTAGGACGAACATGAATGGAAAAATAAGTAGTTAATGGATGTGTGTGAAAAGTAATCAAAAATAATAGGTGCACAAAATAAAACAATAAGAACCACAAAGTATGAATAAATAATTTTTAAATAAAATTATTTATTTAAGAAATTTTTGAGGACATGGTGTAAGACTCCATGGATTATAATATAAGGATTATTTATTTATTTATTTATTTATTTATTTATTATTCATCCCACTGTCTTTCTGGCATTCATTCAGGCGCTGAAAAAGCTGTGGCAGTCCATGGATGCGTACGCCCACCTGGCCAAGTGCCCCCTGCCCCCTGAGCTCCTCACCTTCACCGAGCTGGTACTGGACTCTCAGGGTCAGCTGGTGCAGATGAACCGCCTGCCTGGTGGCAATGAGGTCTGATGGTCTTAGATAGTCTTGTAAAAGTGAAATAGTTGCCAGATGAATCACGTGCACTAAAAGGAAAGTCTTTCACTGTACGTTGTAGATCGGCATGGTGGCATGGCGGTTGACCATCCGGACCCCCGAGTACCCTGCGGGCCGTGACATCATCGTGATCAGCAACGACATCACCTATAAGATCGGATCGTTCGGGCCACAGGAGGACATCCTCTTCCAGCAGGCGTCGGAGATGGCGCGCGAGAGTGGCATCCCACGCATCTACATCGCCGCCAACAGCGGCGCCCGCATCGGCCTGGCGGAGGAGATCAGACACATGTTCCACGTGGCCTGGCAGGACCCTGCCGACCCGTACAAGGTGATAAATACACAGCATAATGTTCACTATAAATAAGTTTACAATCAGTGATGTCAGGATTGTGTGCTGCTAGCTGCTCAGGACATGGAAGGCGTACGGTGATCTAAAATACGATGGAACTTCATACATCGGATGTTTGGTTTTGTCTTGCAGGGATTTAAGTACCTCTACCTCACACCTCAGGATTATAAGAAGGTCTCGGCACTGAACTCGGTGCACTGCGAGCACGTGGAGGACGAAGGGGAATCGAGGTGTGTACACAGTTACAGTTTATTTAATTATTTACTTGGTGGTTTTGTTATGTTTAAGGGTTTAATATAGTGTGTGTGTATGTGTGTGTGTGTTCGTGCGCATGCAGATATAAGATCACAGATATCATCGGGAAGGAGGAAGGCTTGGGCGTAGAGAACCTGAGAGGCTCGGGGTTGATCGCCGGAGAATCTTCACTCGCTTATGAAGAGATCATCACCATGAATCTGGTACAGGAGAAACACGCACACATACACAGAGAGAGAGTTCGCATCACTCACCTATTCTTTACGTTCATGTTGAGCATTAATAACAATAACAATTTGTACGTTCAGCCAGGAAGCCTGTAGCTGTAATCCTTGAAGCTGGTGCTTATTAGTTTCACATCGTGTTGTGATATTTGTATGATAATTGTGTAGCGTGATCAGTGTTAATTCAGCATGTGTGTGGCGTCGTGTTGCTCAGGTGACGTGCAGAGCCATCGGGATCGGCGCATACCTGGTGCGTCTCGGCCAGAGGACCATCCAGGTGGAGAACTCTCATATCATCCTGACGGGAGCTGGAGCCCTCAACAAGGTGTGTGTGTGTGTGTGTGTGTGTGTGTGTGTGTGTGTGTGTGTGTGTGTGTGTGTATGTGTGTGTGAGTTCTAGAGCCATTCCTGATTTTCTTCTGACTGAACAGAATGTGCAACCAGCCAATCATTTGGCAGCAGAACAATCCATAAAAATCATACAGAATCAGATCTATCACTTTTACATCAAACATTAGAACAACAACAAAATAGTTTGGAGTTTTTCAGAAACGACAAAAAACCCTATCCAGTGTTGCTGGTGTTTACCTCTGTGCTAGCTCGAATAACAACTCTTTACAAACGTGGTGCGCTGAAAAGCATCTCAGAACACACAGCTCGCTGAACCTACCAGGATTTTCTCATAAGGTGATATTTTTAGAGTGGTAAAAATAAAAAATCCAGCACTTTCCTGAACAATATATATTTTTTACACCAGAACTTTCTACAGAAATCATATACTGTAACACTATAAGTGTTCTTCAGATCTCGCTTAGATAAGGCAATAATTCAGTTTTCGCAAACTAATCCAATTAATAAACTCCAAATCCATATCCACAAACCGGTTCACAGAAATAAAACAAAGAATAAACACACATTTTAGGTCTGGAATTGTTCTGACCCAGAAACGCAGTGTTTGAAAATGTATTCTATAATCGGTTTCCACCTTTCTGACCCGCTGCACATTAATTGACGCAGCCGAACCCATTTTAGTCTCTCGTATACAAAATGGCCGTCATAATTGTTTGCTCGCATGCATAAATCATTTCCGCGCTGCCCCGGCAGATAAGGCAGGTTTAATTTGCTGCGACTTTAATTGTGTCAGTAAATTCAGGCCGTGGAGTGCAGCAGGGTGACGCCGTAGGCCCGCTTCTGTTTTGTTTCCTCTTTTTTTTTTGTTGTTGTTGTTGTTGTTGTTGTTTTGGTTTTTTTTTTACGTTCCTATGAATCAGATTCTCTCATCTGTGACTCGTGAGATTGCTGTTTGGTTTGTGTAATTAGTACATCTACATTTTTGGTAGCGAGCATTGTTAGGAGTTGCACAGGAAAGTGTATTTGTTCCTTCTGCGGCTGCATTCTGTGTTTCCTAAAATTCTCCGTACTCGTGTGTTAATTATCCTGAACAGATGTAGTAATCTTCATCTCCAGCTTCCATCATTCCTTCCTTCCTTTCTTCTTTCGGAGTCCTGCAGCTCTGGCGGCGTTATTAGAAAGGGAAAAAAAAGTGTCATTATTTGCATAGAAATAGCTCGATGCCTGAGGCTGGGGAAAAGGGCACGTACATCATTTCTCTGAAAACTCTCACTCCATTATTTTATAACGTTGTTGCTACTTACTACAGAAAGGGTTCTGCTTTGTCCCTGTGTTTTGTTTTTTTGTTTGTTTGTTTTTTTTCTCCACCCATTTCATCGTACTGAGGTTCAGTCGTCCTGTGCGTTAAACCTACGCTTGACCGTGAAATCCACAACAAACACAACCTGGGTTTAGAATTTAAAGTGCAACAGATTCATCGTCTCTACATGATCACCTTAATTTGTTATATCTGACTTTTCAAACTTTACGAATTCTGCGTAGGATTTCTGAAATTCACTGCTGGAATATGCCGTCTTTCCCTTATCTACCCCCTCTGTATCTCTCTGTCTGTCTTTTTCTGTATTTCTTTCTCTCTCTTTTCTTTTTTGATCTCTGTGTTCCTCTTACTCTCTCTATTTATATCTCTCTCTTTCTTCCACTAACTATATCTTTCTCTGTCTATCTCTCTCTGTCTCTTCCTCTCACCCTATCTCTGTGCAGCTCTATCGTTTTCTCTCTCTCTCTCTCCCTCTCTCTTTTTATATATTATTTTAATTAGTTGTATTTTTATTTTTTTCTTTATTCTTCTCACCCTGTCTCTGTGCAGCTCTATCATTCTCTCTCTCTCTCTCTCTCTCTCTCTTTCTCTCTTCCTCTCACTCTGTCCCTGTCCTCTCTCTGTCTATAAAAAGAGAACTAATTTCTTCCTGCTCATTTCAGATGTTGGCTTTAAGAGTAGAAGTAGATTTTAAGCAGCAAAGCATAACAGTGTAACAGGGTCTTCAGGTCAGTGGAGATACCAAGATGTCAGAGCATACCATGACACTTTTTCTTCATTATTCTTTACGAGCTTCTCCGTCTCTCTGGGAGCCGCTGATGTATCGAGCACAAACACTCGATAGCTGAACTTCATGTAGCACGCCGGCGCAGTAATTTACGATCCTTTAACCTCTACACATGGTCAGATGAGATCAGACTGCTCCCGGGGCTTTGAGCAAGTCAGAGTCAGTGAGCTGGAAGCCTTCGAGCCATGACACCGTAGCCGAGGCGATGGTATCGATCCACGCTGAGGGAAACTGCGTGATTGAGACAGAATTCAACAGGAAGAAGAAACACACCGCTCACCTCAATTCAGATTCAAATGAGCTTTATTGGCATGACTGTGTTAATGTAACACACTTTGCATTATATCGTAAAACACAATTCAAGCTTAAAAATTGTTACACTGAAGCACTGGACACCATTAAAGCTTGATTTGTTGCTATGAATTTGTCAGTGCTGCTTGTGTTATTGTTGCTGAAGCGCTCTCTCTCTCTCTCTCTCTCTCTCTCTCTCTCTCCCCTCTCCCTCTCTCTCTCTCTCTCTCTGCAGGTTCTCGGCCGTGAGGTTTACACGTCTAACAACCAGCTGGGAGGCATTCAGATCATGCACAACAACGGCATCACTCACACCACGGTCTGCGACGACTTTGAAGGCGTTTACACGCTGCTGCAGTGGCTCTCCTACATGCCCAAGGTGGAGAAAAATCCCATCCACTGCACACTATATCTAATCCTATCAAATGTAAAGCCAGCCAGTTGATGACCTCATGGAATGAAATATGGGTGAATTAGTGATATCAGCGCTTTCAGTCCACAATGTGAGGAAAATATTTAGTATGACGTAGAACTTGAAGGTGAACTTGGAGTAAAACAGGAGGAGTGCTTTTATAGGAAATTAATCAGCCAGCAGGTTACTGTTACCAACAACAGTACAATTTTCTAAAAGATGACATGCACTATCTATATATATATATATATATATATATATATATATATATATATATATATATATATATAATTTTTTTAACATGTATTTCTATATTTCTATCCATTTATTGCTACATTTTAATATTGCAGACCATCCATGAAACAAATTATAAATAAAAAAACAAAAGTAGTTTAACAAATAATAAATAAATACATAGATAAATACTAAAAATATACTAATAACTTATTAACTTATTAATAAATTATTTGAGAATTAAAAAAAATTGGTAAATTCACCATGTCGTTTTTTTAAATCCGTTTTTTTACGGCTTTCTGGATTAAAAAAAATTTTTTTTTGTCTTTTAGAACACGTCGAGCCCTGTGCCGATCCTGGCAGCCAAGGACCCCATCGATCGGCTGGTGGACTTCATACCCACGAAAGCACCGTACGACCCTCGGTGGATGCTGGCAGGACGACCCAATCAGAGTGAGTGCACGCACACACACACATACATACATACATACATATACCAGAATACTCAGTTCTGATTGGCTGGACGGTATTAAGGTGCTAAAACTGTTGAATGCAGAGGTTCAGCTACATACAGGTTTTAGTTTCATAGAGGGTTTTTGTTTTTTTGTTTTTTTAAGAGAAATGTATGAACGTTTTTTATGAACATAAAGACTTGTGCCTCCCGTGTTTAATTAGTTTGCTTTGAAATCAGATAGTGGTGATAGAGGTGTGTGTGTGTAGCACATGGCTGAGGGGGTCAGGAACTGCACCAGTAGATCACTGTAGACTCTCTGTAAGATGTTCAGGCTCTGAGTTCACAGAGATAAGGCTGCGATGGATGGCCCTGCGCTTTCCAGCCAGGAGAGATTCCACATCTCTGTAATTACAGCACGGAGGGAACGAGACACGGCCTCGAGCCCAGACACACAGCTTAATCCCACGCTGACGTCATACATGCCACTTTTATCGATGGAAAAAAAACATAGTGAGATCTCAGCCAAGGATGACTCGTAGAGATGCTGATGACTGATGTGTTCACTTTTGCAATGGAAATTTAGTAGCATTCAATAAAACAGCTACAAAATGTTATATTTATGAATAAATAATTTACTGATGCAACAAATGGGACTTTTATATTGTAGGAGGAAGTGTAAAGTTATAAGATTATAATGTTATGTATCTGTTTTCATCTGACTGCCTCTCTCTTTCTCTCTCTCTCTCTCACTGACTCTTGTTCATTCTCTCCTCACCCTGTGCCTCTCCCTTTATGTCTCTCTATTTTCCACTATCTCTCTCTCTCTCTCTCTCTCTCTCTCTCTCTCTCACTAACTCTTGTTCATTCTCTCCTCACCCTGTGCCTCTCCCTTTATGTCTCTCTATTTTCCACTATCTCTCTCTCTCTCTCTCTCTCTCTCACTAACTCTTGTTCATTCTCTCCTCACCCTGTGCCTCTCCCTTTATGTCTCTCCATTTTCCACTATCTCTCTCTCTCTCTCTCATTCTCACTTGCTCACTGACTTCTCTATGTCTCTCTCTCTCCCTTTCAATCATTCTTACTGTCACTCTCATGTCTATATCTTTGTCTCTCTCTCTTTCTCTCTTATTCACACTGTTTCCCTGTCTCTCTTGATGTCTATATCTGTCTCGCACTGTTTTTCTCTTCTCTATTTTCTTTTTGTGTCTCTCTAATTTTTTTCATTCTCTCTCTCTCTCACTAACTCTCTCCCACTAACCGTGTCTCCATCTCCTTTACTTGTGCTTACCTGTGTATGTGTCTCTCTCTCTCTCTCTTTCTCTCTCAGACCCTAAAGGAGCGTGGGTGAACGGTTTCTTTGACTGCGGCTCATTTATGGAGATCATGCAACCGTGGGCACAGAGTGTGGTGGTGGGCAGAGCCAGGTGAGCTCCTGCACTTCAGCGTTCTATAGAAATGCACACGTTTATTTCCTTGTTCCATTACACTAGAAGCACAAAGCCACTCCAACATACTAATGATTAAGCTTTCCTTCAGAGCTACTCCTCCCTCTCTCTGTCTGACCTCACTGAACTCTGACCTTAGTACCTCCAGGCTAGAGCATTTGTCCAGAAACACACCCAGCTCTCATTAGCACACTTTAAAAGCTTTTCCTGAAGCCCATTAGTTCTTCATCAGTCTGATGCTGCACTGCCCCGGGTCACAGAGGTTGTGAAATAAGCAGCTTTTTCATCAGATTTTGTAACTGGGAAAAAAAAACCCACTATCCTGGAACATGTTTTCTGTAAGAGGAGATTTATGGAATGTTTCTGGAAGGAGTCTCCAGTGTCAGCTTCTTGTAACAGTTTTTCATCTTTTTTTTTCTCTTAAAGACAGAGAAACCATAAAATCTGGTGAGGGAACTACTGTTTATAACTTAAGTTATAACAGGAACTAGTTTCATAGATGTTGTAACATTTAATGTGACTATAAATGGATAAAAGGTAAGAAGTATATAGGTATATACTTATAAGAAGTATGAAGTATTAAGTATGAGGAATAAAACACTTCAGGACCTGCTGTTATTGGAATTAATCAGGCACTGACTGCTGTACTGTGAACGTGTGATTTTTATAGTATAGTAGCATAACTGTTAAACAGTTAAATCCTATTTTTTTTTTAGAACCAGCATATCATCTTTTCTTAATTTTTTTTTATCACTGACTTCAAGTTTCCTAACGACCCATAACCGAACATTATTAATAACTGGAGTATTTGTGCTACTCTTCAAGGTTGGGGGGTATTCCAGTCGGTGTGGCTGCCGTGGAGACGAGAACAGTAGAGCTGTCCATCCCAGCAGATCCGGCTAATCTGGACTCGGAAGCCAAAGTGAGACTCGCACTCACACTCACTCTCTCACACTGCCACAGCACCATACAGACTCACTGTGTTCACTGTGTGTGTGTGTATAGATCATCCAGCAGGCTGGTCAGGTCTGGTTCCCAGACTCTGCATTTAAGACGGCTCAGGCTATTAAGGACCTGAACCGTGAGGGACTTCCTCTTATGGTGTTCGCCAACTGGAGAGGCTTTTCTGGTGGCATGAAAGGTCTGTAAGTCGATAATAATGTGATACACAGCGAAATAGACTGTACTTCATTATAGAAAACTTCACCAGATCAATGATCACAAGCTGTTTTTTCATTTCATTTACATGGAGCATCGACTATACCAGTCCCTGTTTAAGTCAACAGTATAGAAATAAACAATCAATCAATACTATGGAAATAAACAAAAAACTTCCTGACCAATCAGATTTAAGGATTCAGCATCGCTGTGGTATCTGACTCTCGCCTGTAGACATGTACGACCAGGTGCTGAAGTTCGGTGCATACATTGTGGATGGCCTGCGGGAGTACAGGCAGCCGGTGCTGGTCTACATCCCGCCTCAAGCCGAGCTCCGTGGAGGATCATGGGTAGTGATCGACCCTACGATCAACCCACGCCACATGGAGATGTACGCAGACAAGGACAGCCGGTAAGAACGTCACGCCTGATGCTGTATCAGCTTGTCTCATTCATTAGAGTTGTATAACCAATGTTGCATCACGCAGGGGTGGAGTGCTGGAGCCCGAAGGGACAGTGGAGATCAAGTTTCGAAAGAAGGATCTGGTCAAGACCATGAGACGTGTCGATCCCATTTACATGGGTCTGGCTGAGAGACTCGGTGAGTCCAGAAATCATGCTTGTTTAATAATGGCACCGTCGTTACATGAGAAAAGCAACAGGAAACAATGAGCATTTAAGTTGAGATTATCTGTGCAAAATAGTTTTGACACGTTAAAGCAGAAAATCCAACAATTGTCATTCCCATAACCAGTCCAACGTTTCTTCAGTTCCCAGCTCGTAACTACAGTTTCTACCTGCAGATTATGTTTGACGCACAAAATGGAAGAACTTTTAAACATGGTTTTATTTTCTAACCTTTCAATAAAGGACACCTTAGATACATTACAAAGAAAAATAAAGTCTAGGAGGAGGTAATGGAGATTGTTGGCGTCTGGTGTGCATAGCAAGTACAGCTAATCTGCCTGTAAAGCTAGTGTGACATCTAGCAAGTGACGTGGTGTTATTCAAACTTACAGCAGGTTTGAAAAGTATTCAGACGCCTTCAGTTTTTGGGCTACTGTGTCTGGAGAAAACCAAGTAGACTACAGTGAAGCATGGTGGTGGTAGCATCGGCATCATAGTCATCATAAAAGCAAAGCGTTTGTACTGTCTTAGCCGAGGATGTGAATATTCCTCAGTGCTGTTTTTCTGATGGGTCATATACCGTGAACATTTTAGCAAGAGCAGATGACTCTAATCCTTAGGTTATATCAGACAGCTGTTTGTTTGTGCAGGAACGCCGGAGTTGAACGTAGCCGAACGTAAGGAGCTGGAGAGCAAACTGAAGGATCGAGAGGAGTTCCTGCTGCCCATCTACCATCAAGTAGCGGTGCAGTTCGCCGACCTGCACGACACACCAGGGCGCATGCAGGAGAAAGGAGTCATCACTGTGAGCCTTTCATTTATATTTAATATTTCCATTGTGGGCGGCACTGTGGTTTAGTGGTTAACATGTTCTCCTCACACCTCCAGCATCCTGCTCCCGCTCACTGTGTGTGTGGAGTTTGCATGTCCTCCCCGTGCTTGGTGGGTTTCCCCCCACAGTCCAAAGACATGCAATCACACTACGGGCAATTTTAGGCACTCCATCCAGGGTGTATCCTGCCTTGATGACGCCTGAGATAGGCACAGGCTCCCCATGACCCGATGATAGATCGGATAAGCGGTACAGACAATGGATATTTCCATTGTGCTGGTGCGACGACTCGTATTGTGTTTTTAGAAAATAGAAATGATTAAATGCAGCCCTGAAAAAAGGTTTGTTCTGCGTTGCCAGGATGTGTTGGAGTGGCGCACATCAAGGCAGTTCTTTTACTGGCGTCTTCGGCGGCTGCTGTTGGAGGACACGGTGAAGAAGAAGATCCAGCGGGCTAACAGCGAGCTGACCGACGGCCAGGTGCAGGCCATGCTGCGGCGCTGGTTCGTCGAGGCCGAGGGAGCCGTGAAGGTGAGCTGTTATTTAAATTTTAAAAAATTACATTTTTCTTTAATATATAATTTTTCATTCAAATTTGTATATGATATTACTTAATTGCTTTTACATTCATTATGATTAAATAAATCATACTTTAACATATTTTTGTTAAATATAGTCTCAATAAATATTAAATATAACTTCGTCTAATTTATAGTATTGTATTAGAATTATTAAATATAATGGCATGAATAATTTTACAAATATATTTCGAATAATTTATTATAAATATATTATTTATTTAATATATACCATATACACTATATTGCCAAAAGTTTTGGGATGTCTGCCTTTGCATGCACATGAATGTAATATGGAGTTGGTCCACCCTTTGCAGCTATAACAGCTCCAACTCTTCTGGGAAGGCTTTCCACAAGGTTTAGGAGTGTGTTTATGGGAATTTTTGACCATTCCTCTAGAATCACAATTGTGAGGTCAGGCACTGATGTTGGACGAGAAGGTCTGGCTCACAGTCTCCGCTCTAATTCATCCCAAAGGTGTTCTATGGGGTTGAGGTCAGGACTCTGTGCAGGCCACACTAAACTCGCTCATCCGTGTCTTTATGGAGCTTGCTTTGTGCACTGGTGTGCAGTCATGTTGGAACAGGAAGGGGTCATCCCCAAACTGTTCCCACAAAGTTGGGAGCATGAAATTGTCCAAAATGTCTTGGTATGCTGAAGCATTAATAGTTCCTTTCACTGGAACTAAGGGGCCGAGCCCAACACCTGAATTCAATGATTTACAGGGGTGTCCCAAAACTTTTGGCAATATATTGTAGTTACATTGAAATCATTGTCTCAATTTTAAAATACTTCAATTATATACATATTTAATTGACTTGAATCTGATTGATAATAAATGGGATCCTTTGCATCCTGGTATAATATAAATAGTATCATCTCATTTCCTCACAAGATTTTATTTTCGTAACGTTCGTAACTTTGTGGCCTTTAAATGGAAATAATAAATAAATAAACTGTACATGGTTTCCAATAAAGGTGGTATATTAAAGGTGCAGTGTTTGAGTCCAGCTCAGTGTGCGTGGGAGGGACACACCAGGCTCCTGGCGGGATGCCAAACGCCAGCGGCGCCTCACAAGTATCCGTAGAAGGAGACGGTGGCTGAAGCGGCTAATGCATTAGCCCCAATCAGAGCGGGCTATCTTAAGCCGCAATTAATCTCCTCCCTGGCACGCGCAGATAGGAGAGCAACATGCTGTTTCTTAATTAAAAGCAAACGGATTAAACATGATTAATAAAGGCCGTTAAATGTTCCCGTCGACTATGAGCTCAGGTTTTTTTTTTTTTTCTCCCCTTCCTTTTTCATTAGCAAATCTTTCGGTCCAGCTTTGTTCCAAATCAGCCTGGATTTATCTGTAGGGTCCTAATCAAGATAAAATTCGGACTGTGATGATCATCAAATACACATGTTCTTCAAAAGCAGTTTGTTTAGTGTGACAAAGTTTAAAAGGAATTCCTGGTTCATTGTGTAATTACTTTGTGCGTGCGTGTGTGTGTGTGTCAGGCGTATTTATGGGACAGTAACGAGGACGTGGTGGAGTGGCTGGAGAAGCAGCTGACAGAGGAGGAAGGAGCGCGGTCTATCATCGACGAGAACATCAAGTACATCCGCAGGGACCACATTCTCAAACAGATCCGCAGGTAACGTCTCCAGTCTTCAACGCGCCATTTCTAATCTACTCACTTCTGCCTTCTGAGGAGATGTGATCTGGACGGACTTTTAAAGTCCTCTGTCCATCCATCCATCTGTCTGTCTCTCTACCTGTTTATGCATTTGTCTGCCTGTCTGTCTGTACATCTGCAAAAGAATGGTATTTTTTTTTACTCGTCTGTCAGTGCTCTTGTACATCAACCTGTCTGTATACACAGCTATCTATTTATATATCTGTCTGTCCAGCTCTGTTTGTAGACCTGTCTGTCTATCTATAAATGAATATATTTACACCTGTCTGTCTGTGCTATCCAACTGTACCTCAACCTGTCTGTCTTTCTGTCTAGCTATCCATTCATATATTGTATATTTGCCTAGCTGTCTGTCCATCTGTTTGTATGACTGTCTATCTGTCCGTCTCCTCATCTCTCCATCCATACCTCTGTCTATCCACATTTTCATCCACTTATACATTTATCCATCCTTTTTCTCTGCATCTCATCATCTCACTGGCCTTCAGCCTTTAGTTTGAATTATTCTTTATCACTCAATAGCAGCATTATTTATTTTTGTACACAGCTTTCCATGTCTTTCTTTGTTTGTCTGTCCATCTAGCTGCATCTGTGTCTTTCTTTTTAATAACATTAATGAAAGATGGTAATGTATTTTCTCTCTCTCTCTCTCTCTGTCCTTCAGTCTGGTTCAGGCGAACCCCGAGGTGGCCATGGACTCCATCGTGCACATGACGCAGCACATATCCCCCACGCAGCGGGCCGAAGTGGTGCGCATCCTCTCCACCATGGACACCCCAAATTCCTCCTGAACACCAGACACACACCCCCGAGAGGAGCCGACACACCATCATGGTGGCTATGATTCTGGATTGTAAACATATCGTCTCTCACTCGTCTCAGTGGTAAAGCTTCACGATGAAGACCACTGTGTACCCTAGGGGAGGTCCAACTCTGTCCAGCTTTGTCATAGAATTGCACTTGTTAATCTAGCGTGTAAATGAAATTAGACAAGCAGAGACCAATGTAATTACAAAAGAAAAAAAAAGTTACTTATTGTAGTTAAAGAGCAGTGTGTTACATTCATGTACTGAAATAAGCTTATTTTTGTCTTTAACGTTCCTTTAGGCTTGGAATCATGATAAATTGCTTCACAAGTCCATTTTGACCAGGTAGAAAATTTTTTAAAAATGCATATTTTTTTCTTTATTTTGAGTAACAGCAATATGTTCAAATTTTTTTCTCAGCATCTCAAGATCTTCACTTATTGCTTTAGAATTTTCATTTATTAGTTATCTCGAAATTCTGATCTTGATTCCCTCTCTCAAAATTCTTAAAATTCGAAAAACTCACTTCTATCCCGTCGAGTCTCATCTCAAGATCTTGATTTATCGCCAAATTCACAAGCTCTCTACTGCTTTTAATTCAGTTTTTACTTATCGTGCCAGAATTGTCATTCATCGCCTTATGATCTTATCTCAATATTTTTACCCACTATCTCAGAATAATACTGGCTGGAATTATAATAAGAATAAATAATTAATCTTCGAGTAATCAATGCAATTAGAAAGTCAGAGAGAGGTCAGAAATGTGACAATAGAAATTTAATAATTCGGAATTCTGAGGTATGAAGTCGGAATTTTCAGGAAAAGTCAAGAATTTTAAGAAATCAAAAATTTAGAGATGCGTCAGAATTTTGAGAAAAATTGGAAAATTGAGAGTCTGAATTTTGAGATAAGAAATCAAAAATTTAGAGATACGTCAGAATTCTGAGAATTTTGAGAAATTCATAAATTTGAGAAAAATCCTAAGATAAATCAGAAATTTGCAGTGCAATTGCTTCCCCTTTTCTACCTCGCTCAAATGGACTTCCACATAGCATCTTTTCTGTCTGAGTGAGTGCGATCAGCCACAACTGATCCCGGATGAGGCCAGAAAGAAGTTGTTGTTTTTTTTTTTCCCCCTCAAAAAGAGAGCAGCAAAAAAAAAAAAAAAAAAGAATCAACACTACACGCACTCTTTAAAGCCAGTACAATCATAACCCCGCTCAGCTACGAGTGCACCTTAACCCCTTCCCTCGACCCAGACACTTAGTGTTACACGCACAATACGGTGTTCTTTTTTTTAACATGCGTTAATTTATTAACTGAAACTGTAGTGTGGGGAAAAGTTGTTTTTTTGTTTGTCTTTTTTGTGCTAAAAAACATTAGCGACGTGTCCTTGACACTCAGACTATAAGTTTAGGACCAAACTCGAGAGAAAGTTGAAGTATTATGTTATGATTAAATAAATAAAAGAATGAAAATTGATAATAAAAGCATGTGGATGGAGGGATTCAGGGTGGAAGAAGCTCATGAATGCTGCTTGGAAGCGTTCGGGGTCTGTTTTGTGCTGACCCTGTGAAAGGTCACTACTATTTTTCTTTTGTACAGACCTGGATTAAACGTGAATCCGTTGTAAAGCATATATATGCGTCTGAATCGCGACACTAAACGTGCTGCCAAGTCACGATCGTGGCTCGATGACGGACCCGAACGGACGAGTGCGTGTTTAAAGTGGCGAATGTTCTGCCACTGAATTTAACCCAATAAAAATCTACTTTATCCACATCAGAGTCTGGTGCTTATTAAGAACCGAGTGTGTTTTGTGGACTGATAGAAGGGGAAAAAAAAAAAGTAATGAAAACCTTCTTCTATGGAAAGAATGAATGGAGAAAAAAAAATTAAGAACGGAGAAAGGTTTCTCCTCGGGGTAGCTGCATGTTTGTTTTTGGTGATTAGATGATTTTTTTTTCCCCCTCCATTAATATCATGAGAGAGAGAAACAAATAGAGATAAAAGGCTATACAGACGAGAGAAAGAAAGGGAGATTATATCCTGCATGGAAGGATGGACAGGAAGTGATGTCAGCAAGAAAAGTGAGGGAAGAGAAAATAAATGAAAGAAAGCATCAAATACAGAGAGAGAAAAAAAAATTAGAAAAGGGCAGAGAGAAAATAAATTGAAGAGAAAAAGGAAGGGGAAAAAAAACCTGACTCATCGCTGATTATTTACATTTTCAGGAACTTTTGGCTTGGACCAATCTGTGTTAGAAATTAATTCTGATTTTTTTTTTTTTTTTTTTTTTTTTATAAATAAAAAAAAAAAAAAAAAAAAAAAAAAGAGTTGGAGTAGGTTTTCAGCCGTACATAAATATTCTCGCTCTCGTGTTGTGTGGAATAAAGTCACTTTATATTACAAACACAGACTCAGCAGCTCAGAAACAAAGTCTGTAATGATTTCTGTAATTATTTCCAAAGAATAAAAAAGAGCTTAAAAAAAAAAAAACAATTGTTTTCAACGAATCCCCAAATTCGTAGCAGTCCGGATCACTGCGATGTTTTTTGTGCATGTAGAATCAGAGAGAGTGTGTGTGTTCCTCAGTGTGTTCCACCTCCATCAGCAGGGTCATTGAAGCGTCTGGGATCCAAACAGAGATCGGTACAGCTCGGACCTGAACACAGAAATCACAAGTTTTAAGAATCCACCACTGTTTACCTTTAATACTTTAACTGCCTAAAGAAAGTAAAGATCTCTCTCTCACACACACACACGAAACTAAGTCTGACATCTTCAGACCCACATCATCTTGCACATTTCACTGGTATTCTGTCGCTGTATCATAAACGCATTCTAGCAGCAGCCACTAGGTGGCATTGTAGCGCCGATCAACAAACATCCACCATCATCCTGCATAAACCGCAACACTCGTCCTTATATCTGTCTGGACCATATGTTTATACAAACGTTTAAAACCTACAGCCACCGTTATAGTCCTCTTATTCCTGACACTCTCTCACACACACACACAGGTGGGAGTTAATGTCCCGAGGGTCCTGGCCCGGGTCATTTAATCCTCAATCCCTGTTTGAAATGCAGCGGTAGTGGCGAGGATTACGGCACCCTCTGATTATCATATAATGCATACATTCTTATTCTGACAGGGCCATGGCAAACATGCGCATGCACACACACACCCACAGAATTGGGATCAAAAACGTAAAGTAATGGATGCTTACGTATAAAAATGCATCAGCAGTCACCATTAGAACTAAATGCGAGTGCTAATCTCAACCCGATATGGAATACCTACAGTGTGTGTGTGTGCACGGGCTCCTATACTGCCACATTAACATTCATGGGGCCAGTGGTCCGTGTCAGTGGGGGGTGGGGTGGGGTGTATTACACAGCTACTGTTCAGAGCGAATGGGGGAGAGGAAGAAGTCGTGTGTGTGTGTGTGTGTGTGTGTGTGTGTGTCGGAAAGGTCACCTGGAATCCCACTCCTGCAAAGGTCAGTGGTCAGCTCGGCTGATGCCGATGCCATACATCATTATTATTACTGTAGTTCATCGATAGCTATGTAAATGAGAGACTGCGAGCGAGAGGCCGAGAGCAGAAAAGGTCATGCTGTGTTTCTGTTTTTCACACGACGACTGCTTAAACAACAAACACACACACACACACACACGTGACAAACTAAATGGGTTTTTTTAAACATATAATTAAAAAGAAGAAAAATATTTCCAGAAAAGCACTAGACATGATCTTGGGAGAATTCAGTGCGATGAATACAGCGTGGCTCTTGAATAAGAAGTTCAGACGGCTTTTAGATAAAGTTTATGCGAGACAGAATTAGCCGAAAGCCAGAAGATACAATTCTCCCTTCTGCATAAACAGGCTCTTGCTTTAATACCCTCCTAAGGATCCCCCCAAAAAAAGCAGACTATAGCCAGCTCACTCTAGTTGTTCAGTGATAAAAACCATGTATTTCAGGCATCACCACTTATTTGTTTCCATCCTAGCAAAAACAAAAGCACCTAATATCACTGGAGTCTAAAAATTCCCAAAATTTACAACACTTGTTAGTTAAAATTCTATATATATATATAGATAGATCATCCACGGCTACTTTGTGGATAATCATGGCTCATCAATCATCATTATGACCCAAATCATTGCACTGCTACTCACTGCATCATCAGTAACTCCAAAAAGCCAGTTTCCATCAACACACCAAACTTCTTTCCTATCTATGTTTTTTTTATTGGATGAGGCAGAGCCTACATTTCACACCAGACCCTTTTCTGTTCTTCGTGATCGTCCTGGAGATAAAGCTCGAGAATTCTCGGAGCTCCCTTTCTCGTCTGATTCGTCTCTCACTCTGAGGATGAGTGCACAGTGACCGTGACCACCAGACTGAATCCATCAGTCACCTTGGCCTCTTAGTAAATCCTCTCAGCGCCCGAATCCGTCCTCCTCCTCCTCTAACTCGGCCTTTTCTTCGCTCTTATCTCTCCATCCCAATCTCCACCCCTCTCTCCGACAACACCTCGACAGATCAGAGTGACCCCTCGACAAGGTCTAATCGTGTCATTAGTGCTGAAGTTAATATGGTGCAGTGGTCTATGGGCCTGTGATGTTTCTCCATCGATAGTAATTTAATGTAGTGTTATTGCTCGGAAGTGTGCGACAGGTTCACGTACTGCGCGAGTGACAACTAGCAGCAAAACAGACGACTGTACAGCTGCAGCGGTTATTTAAGCTATGTTAGTGCGCTAGGCAACAACCGGCTTTCCTAGACAAGTTAGCGTAATAAAACAATATAAATGGCATTCGCTATATAATACCAAATTTCAACCCTTGATTAACACCATGTACAAGATTACAGTGTGTCTGAGGTAACATGTAGAAGGTGATACTGTGTACAAGGTGATAGCAGACCTTATAAGAAATAGTACCGTGTCAGAGGCACCAGCATGTACAAGGTTACGTAATGTCAGAGGTAACATAATGTACAAGGTGATACCGTGTCAGAGGCAAATCCTTGTCAGAGGCAACACCCTGTAAAAGGTAAAACCACGTCAGAGGAAACACCCTGTGCAAGACAACACTCTGTACAAGGTAACACCCTGTCAGAGGCAACACCAGAGGTAACAATGTGTCCGAGGCAACACCACACCGCGTCAGAGGCAACGGACATGGAAACCCTCACGATCAGGGTCTTTAATCTTATCTGCAAAGGGCCAGCATGGCTGCAGGCTTTCATTCCCACTGAACAGGAGACACAAGATAGTTGATTAGAGCCCAAGATGAATGGAATAAACAAGTGAAAGCTGGTGCAACTCCTGACTGGATGGAATGAAAGCCAGCAGCTACAGCAGCTCTTTGTGGACAAGATCGAAAACTCTAGATCAGGCCATGACAGCAGTGCAAGCACAGAAAAGCTCATGAGAGTATACTCAAGTCAGAAGTTTTGCTTTTAAAGTGAAAACTTGTTTATTAAAACTATTTTCCATGTCGGTCTACTTTTAATTGTTTATTTCATTCTTATTTACTGTCAGAAAGTGATAGCAACAAAGGCACCAAAGTTTGAAAATAGGGAAAAGGACTTAAATTGCTTTTCTTTGTGTTTCCACCAAAAAAAAAAAAAAAAAACCTAATTCTGAAAATTGCGAAGCAGTGTCTGTGTGTGTGTCTGTGTTAATGAATGTATATCTACAGAGGGAGGGCGAGGCTGTTTGATTTGCCAGCGCTCTGTTTGAGGGGGGATTAGGGTTAGCTGACAGGCGGGCACTGAAGAAAGACAGAGACAGACAGAGCAGCACCATTAATTAAACACACACACACACCTCCAGCAGGACCCTCAATATATCACTGCAATGCAAACTTCAACTGGCAAACACAGTGTGGCTTCAGGAGCTGAAAGCTGCTGTATCATTTTAATAATAAACACAAACCAGCAGTCATGTGTGCAGCAATCATTAACTCACTATTCAATTCATGTGAGCTAAAAGCACCAGGGAGTGACATTTCTACACATTTCTAGAAATATTAGCAGACGATTATACACAGGTAACACCACTATTGGATGGGATGGGGGATGGGTGGATGGATGTGTGAATGGATGGGTATAATGGATGGATGGATGTTTGGATGGGTATAATGGATGGATGGATGTTTGGATGGGTATAATGGATGGATGGATGGGTATAATGGATGGATGTTTGGATGGATGGATGGATATAATGGATGTATGAATGGATGGGTATAATGGATGGATGGATATAATGGACGTGTGAATGGATGGGTATAATGGATGGATGAATGTTTGGATGGATATAATGGATGTATGAATGGCTGGGTATAATGGATGGATATAATGGACGTGTGAATGGCTGGGTATAATGGATGGATATAATGGACGTGTGAATGGATGGATGGACGTGTGAATGGATGGGTATAATGGATGGATGGATGTTTGGATGGGTATAATGGATGGATGTTTGGATGGACGGATGGATATAATGGACATGTGAATGGATGGGTATAATGGATGGATGGATATAATGGATGTATGAATGGATGGGTATAATGGATGGATATAATGGATGTGTGAATGGATGGGTATAATGGATGGATGGATATAATGGATGTATGAATGGATGGGTATAATGGATGGATATAATGGACATGTGAATGGATGGGTATAATGGATGGATGGATATAATGGATGTATGAATGGATGGGTATAATGGATGGATATAATGGATGTGTGAATGGATGGGTATAATGGATGGATGAATGTTTGGATGGATATAATGGATGTATGAATGGCTGGGTATAATGGATGGATGGACGTGTGAATGGATGGATGGACGGATGGATATAATGGACATGTGAATGGATGGGTATAATGGATGGATGGATGGATATAATGGACGTGTGAATGGATGGGTATAATGGATGGATGGATATAATGGATGTATGAATGGATGGGTATAATGGATGGATATAATGGATGTATGAATGGATGGGTATAATGGATGGATATAATGGATGTATGAATGGATGGGTATAATGGATGGATATAATGGATATATGAATGGATGGGTATAATGGATGGATATAATGGACATGTGAATGGATGGATATAATGGATGGATATAATGGACGTGTGAATGGATGGGTATGATGGATGGATGGATGGATGGATGGATATAATGGATGTGTGAATGGATGGGTATAATGGATGGATATAATTGACGTGTGAATGGATGGATATGATGGATGGATGGATGGATGGATGGATATAATGGATGTGTGAATGGATGGGTATAATGGATGGATGAATGTTTGGATGGATATAATGGATGGATATAATGGACGTGTGAATGGATGGATGGACGGATGGATATAATGGACATGTGAATGGATGGGTATAATGGATGGATGGATGGATATAATGGACGTGTGAATGGATGGGTATAATGGATGGATGGATGGATGGATGGATATAATTGATGTGTGAATGGATGGATGTTTGGATGGATATAATGGATGTATGAATGGATATAATGGACGTGTGAATGGATGGGTATAATGAATGGATGGATGGATATAATGGATGTGTGAATGGATGGATATAATGGATGTATGAATGGATGGGTATAATGGATGGATATAATGGATGGATGGATATAATGGATGTGTGAATGGATGGGTATAATGGATGGATGGATGTTTGGATGGGTATAATGGATGGATGGATGGGTATAATGGATGGATGGATGGGTATAATGGATGGATGGATGGATATAATGGATGTATGAATGGATGGGTATAATGGATGGATGGATATAATGGACGTGTGAATGGATGGGTATAATGGATGGATGAATGTTTGGATGGGTATAATGGATGTATGAATGGCTGGGTATAATGGATGGATATAATGGACGTGTGAATGGATGGATGGACGTGTAAATGGATGGATGGACGGATGGATATAATGGACATGTGAATGGATGGGTACAATGGATGGATGGATGGATGGATATAATGGACGTGTGAATGGATGGGTACAATGGATGGATGGATGGATGGATATAATGGACGTGTGAATGGATGGGTATAATGGATGGATGGATATAATGGATGTATGAATGGATGGGTATAATGGATGGATATAATGGATGTGTGAATGGATGGGTATAATGGATGGATGGATATAATGGATGTATGAATGGATGGGTATAATGGATGGATATAATGGATGTATGAATGGATGGGTATAATGGATGGATATAATGGACATGTGAATGGATGGATATAATGGATGGATATAATGGACGGATATAATGGACGTGTGAATGAATGGGTATGATGGATGGATGGATGGATGGGTATAATGGATGGATGAATGTTTGGATGGATATAATGGATGTATGAATGGCTGGGTATAATGGATGGATATAATGGACGTGTGAATGGATGGATGGACGTGTGAATGGATGGACGGATGGATATAATGGACATGTGAATGGATGGGTATAATGGATGGATGGATGGATGGATATAATGGACGTGTGAATGGATGGGTATAATGGATGGATGGATGGATATAATTGATGTGTGAATGGATGGATGTTTGGATGGATATAATGGATGTATGAATGGATATAATGGACGTGTGAATGGATGGGTATAATGAATGGACGGATGGATATAATGGACATGTGAATGGATGGGTATAATGGATGGATGGATGGATGGATATAATTGATGTGTGAATGGATGGGTATAATGGATGGATGTTTGGATGGATATAATGGATGTATGAATGGATATAATGGACGTGTGAATGGATGGGTATAATGAATGGACGGATGGATATAATGGATGTATGAATGGATGGGTATAATGGATGGATATAATGGATGGATGGATATAATGGATGTGTGAATGGATGGGTATAATGGATGGATGGATGTTTGGATGGGTATAATGGATGGATGGATGGGTATAATGGATGGATGGATGGGTATAATGGATGGATGGATGGATATAATGGATGTATGAATGGATGGGTATAATGGATGGATGGATATAATGGACGTGTGAATGGATGGGTATAATGGATGGATGAATGTTTGGATGGATATAATGGATGAATGAATGGCTGGGTATAATGGATGGATATAATGGACGTGTGAATGGATGGATGGACGTGTAAATGGATGGATGGACGGATGGATATAATGGACATGTGAATGGATGGGTATAATGGATGGATGGATGGATGGATATAATGGACGTGTGAATGGATGGGTATAATGGATGGATGGATATAATGGATGTATGAATGGATGGGTATAATGGATGGATATAATGGATGTGTGAATGGATGGGTATAATGGATGGATGGATGGATATAATGGATGGATATAATGGACATGTGAATGGATGGATATAATGGATGGATATAATGGACGGATATAATGGACGTGTGAATGAATGGGTATGATGGATGGATGGATGGATGGATGGATGGATGGATATAATTGATGTGTGAATGGATGGGTATAATGGATGGATGTTTGGATGGATATAATGGATGTATGAATGGATATAATGGACGTGTGAATGGATGGGTATAATGAATGGATGGATGGATATAATGGATGTATGAATGGATGGGTATAATGGATGGATATAATGGACATGTGAATGGATGGATATAATGGATGGATATAATGGACGGATATAATGGACGTGTGAATGAATGGGTATGATGGATGGATGGATGGATGGATGGATGGATATAATGGATGTGTGAATGGATGGGTATAATGGATGGATGAATGTTTGGATGGATATAATGGATGTATGAATGGCTGGGTATAATGGATGGATATAATGGACGTGTGAATGGATGGATGGACGTGTGAATGGATGGACGGATGGATATAATGGACATGTGAATGGATGGGTATAATGGATGGATGGATGGATGGATATAATGGACGTGTGAATGGATGGGTATAATGGATGGATGGATGGATATAATTGATGTGTGAATGGATGGATGTTTGGATGGATATAATGGATGTATGAATGG
This sequence comes from Hemibagrus guttatus, assembly GCA_033459395.1. Lineage (NCBI taxonomy): Eukaryota > Metazoa > Chordata > Actinopteri > Siluriformes > Bagridae > Hemibagrus > Hemibagrus guttatus. Next base: position 3,376,700 of record JAUCMX010000027.1, read on the forward strand.
ATATAATGGACGTGTGAATGGATGGGTATAATGGATGGATGGATGGATATAATGGACGTGTGAATGGATGGGTATAATGGATGAATGGATGGATGGATGGATGGATGGATATAATTGATGTGTGAATGGATGGGTATAATGGATGGATGTTTGGATGGATATAATGGATGTATGAATGGATATAATGGACGTGTGAATGGATGGGTATAATGAATGGATGGATGGATATAATGGATGTGTGAATGGATGGGTATAATGGATGGATGGATGGATATAATGGATGTATGAATGGATGGATATAATGGATGGATGGATATAATGGATGTGTGAATGGATGGGTATAATGGATGGATGTTTGGATGGATATAATGGATGTATGAATGGATATAATGGACGTGTGAATGGATGGGTATAATGAATGGATGGATGGATATAATGGATGTGTGAATGGATGGGTATAATGGATGGATGGATGGATATAATGGATGTATGGATATAATGGATGTGTGAATGGATGGGTATAATGGATGGATGGATGTTTGGATGGATGGGTATAATGGATGGATGGATGGATGTTTGGATGGATATAATGGATGTGTGAATGGATGGGTATAATGGATGGATGTATGGATGGATATAATGGATGTATGAATGGATGGGTATAAGGGATGTATGAATGGATGGATATAATGGACGTGTGAATGGATGGGTATAAGGGATGGATGGATGGATATAATGGACGTGTGAATGGATGGGTATAAGGGATGTATGAATGGATGGATATAATGGACGTGTGAATGGATGGGTATAAGGGATGGATGGATGGATATAATGGATGTATGAATGGATGGGTATAAGGGAGGGTATGAATGGATGGATATAATGGACGTGTGAATGGATGGGTATAAGGGATGGATGGATGGATATAATGGACGTGTGAATGGATGGGTATAAGGGATGGATGGATGGATGTTTGGATGGATATAATGGATGTATGAATGGATGGGTATAAGGGATGGATGGATGGATGGATGGATGGATATAATGGATGTATGAATGGATGGATATAATGGACGTGTGAATGGATGGGTATAATGGATGGATGTTTGGATGGATGGATGGATGTTTGGATATAATTGATGTGTGAATAGATGGGTATAATGGATGGATGTTTGGATGGATGGATGGATGGATGGATGGATGTTTGGATATAATTGATGTGTGAATGGATGGGTATAATGGATGGATGTTTGGATGGATGGATGGATGTTTGGATATAATTGATGTGTGAATAGATGGGTATAATGGATGGATGTTTGGATGGATGGATGGATGGATGGATGGATGTTTGGATATAATTGATGTGTGAATGGATGGGTATAATGGATGGATGTTTGGATGGATGCATGGATGGATGGATGTTTGGATATAATTGATGTGTGAATGGATGGGTATAATGGATGGATGTTTGGATGGATGGATGGATGGATGGATGTTTGGATATAATTGATGTGTGAATGGATGGATATAATGGATGGATGAGTTGGTAAATAATAAAGGTAAAGAGAATTCACTCACCGAGCTTCATCACTCATGGAACTGTGGTCAATAGGAGCCATAAAATTCACCAGCTTACTGTGAACATGGAATCTGAAACGTGTGTACATCCGCACACACACACACACACAGTTAGATCAAAGACAAGACAACGAGTACAAGCAAACGCAAATTTAAAAAATAATAAAAGAGAAAGAAAGAAGTATCTAGGAAATAAGAAAAACAGAAGGCAACAAGGAAGGAAGTGAAAGAAATGTGGATAGATAGATAGATAGATAGATAGATAGATAGATAGATAGATAGATAGATAGATAGATAGATAGATAGATAGATAGATAGATAGATCGATCTTAGTGGAATTAATTAATTTACTGGCACATTGGATTACATTGTGTGTGATGAAATGGTGGTCCTCATGTGTAATATCAACAAACAAACTGATAAACAAACAGTAAATAAATCTGTACCTGACTTTCCGGCCTTTACTGGCCTTCGTGTCCACTTTCTTCTTGATCTTACTGCGAAGCTTCTGGATGGCCAGCCACTGCCTGTGGAGACACAAAATAAGGTCGGGCATTACGAGGCGAGTCAACAGACATACATACAAACACACAACTATACACACACACACATCCATACACATACCCATATACACATACTGAGACACACACACACACACACACAATGACACACACACACGCAATGGCAAATACACAATGACATACTGACACAGTCACACACACACAATGACACAGACACACAATGACAGAGACACCGAGAGACACACACAATGACAGATACAGACACAATGACACACACAGACCCACACGATGACCCACACACACACACACAATGACCCACACACACTCACATATACACACCTGCCCATGGCCACCTGGTCATTAGGATCAGCTGCACTTGTTTTGCGCTCGATCAGCTCTCGAAGAAGCTGCAATCAAAACAGTAACCAAAACATGCAACATTGCACTCTCATACCACAGCGATCTGCCAATGATAACATTTTATTCATTAACGAATGACGCATCATGATTTTTATCCATTTACAGTTACATTTTTATGTGCTATATGTTCTACTGAAGCTGATTCAGACATGCATACCTGGTGATAAAAGTCGTCATCGTCGAAGATCTCCTGGTCTAGATCTTTAAGATGTGCGTTTGCTTTGAGTGTTGGTTCGACCGCCTAAACGCAAAAAGACAATGAGGTGACGTCCATCACATACACACCTAATAATTATATATGAGAATGTGTAAATAATAACCATGGTTCTTATAGTTTATTTTTATTTTATATTATTTTAATTTATTTCAGTGAAATCCTGTACACTGCTGGAGAAGCTGCTCAGTGAGCAGATCTGAGCTGTAGAGCATGTCTGCTTCCTCAGCAGAACTCGTACCTCAGGCTCGGTGCTGTTGGACTGTGCGGTGACGCGGCTGAGCTCCGGTTTGCCCAGCACTCTGTAGTCAGACCTGCGTGTCTGTGTGCGCTTCAGCAAGCGCTCCTTATCCATCAGCACCTGCTCCACTTGCGTCAGGATGTTCCGCTCAAACGCCCCGAAGCCCTGAATCAAACACAGGAAATGCTAGAATGTGTTAATGAGTGGGGGAAAAAATTAAGAAATGTAAATAAAATATAAATAAATAAATAAATAAATAAAAGATGAGTCCAATGGATGCATTATTAGATGTAAGGATTGATGGATGAGTGGTGGACAAAGGAGTACACAGATTTATGCATGCATGAATAAATGATGGAAGGATGAATTTATGGATGAATGAAGAGATGAATAAACAAATGGACAGATGAATGTATAAATGATGAATGGACAGACCGATGGACGGATGGATGAATTAATGCATGGACTGATGAATGTACAAATATATTGAATTGATGGATGGGTTTATTGATGAACAAGTCCATAAAAGGATGGGTGGATAGACAGATGGATGGATCGGCAGGTGGTTGAATAGACAAGTAAAAGTGTGGTAGGGATGGATGGATGGATGGATGGATGGATGGACGGACAGGTAGGTGGATGGATGGATGGATGGACGGACGGACAGACGGTTAAGTAGAAGCGTGGATGGATGGATGGATGGATAGTTAGATAATGGATGGATGTGATAGATGGATGAAAGGATGAATGCATGTATATATGTTATGTATATCGTGATAAACGAGTGCTCGGTTACCTTGTTGTTCTTGCCTGTGGTGAGCCGTGTCTTGTCGTACCATTTCTGCAGCGTGGCGTCGCGGTAGGGCTGGAAGGCTGCAAAGCGCTTTGCCATGAAGTCTGGATACTGCGTCGTCTCCAGTTTCCGCTTGGAGGGACCGCTTCGACTTGCGGGACGCTTTTTTTCCTCATCACCTTCATCCTCTGTTTCACCCTCATCACTATCCACCACTTCATCTTCGTCTGACTTGCTGCTGGAGAGACTGATACTGATTGAGAAATGAACAGGAATTCACAGTAAATAAGAAAAATGCAGTGATGTGGTGCGAGATACCTGGTGTTTTGTGCCCAGGCCTTCCCCTGCGTGACGGCTCTGGTCTCAAGGTTCTGATACAGCAGTAGGTCCTGCAGCTCTAATAAAGATCTCTGTAGAGCTTTCAGAGCTTTATGGCCTGTTAAAGACAGAAATATGTTCGATGATAAATGCTCATGGCCAATGTTTCACAGAAAAATATCCTAATAACGAACATTTACTGTGAGTTCAGCTGGTGACTGGTAAAATAACTTTTGGTTATTTTCCTATAACCGCATACCCCCAATATTTTTACTCCTTATCTGTCGCACTGAAGCCATTTTTTCCCCATGTAAATTTTGCATAAAAACCAGATGCACGCAACTCCACTCTCTCCTGTCAGACCAAATCAGAAAACAAAAGCAGCAAGTCGAAAAGAAAAGGGGGAAAAAAACTAGCAGCCTATCTGTGCAGCCTCCCTCTGCGGCTGCCAATCTGACAAATTCATCCCCCACCAGTCATACAGGAGAAAACCTGCAGTGGGGCTTTTCGCTCGTCCCTGTGTCAACAGTTATTAATTCGCATCAGAAGAAAACAATCCTGTAATCCATTATCATGGAGAGAGAGAGAGAGAGAGAGAGAGAGAGAGAGAGAGAGAGAGAGAGAGAGAAAAGAGTGTGCGAGGATTCCATCATCTTCAGTGCTAATCAAAAGTACACGAGCTCAGCAAAAGCCGCCGCCCCCTCTCCCTGCTCGCCATTCAGGAGGACGGCCCCCCATCAATCATTTGCCGGCAAGAGGAGCAAAGCAATAAATATGCAAATGAGGAGCAGCCAGGCTCTGAAAGGAGGCGCACAAATGGATTAATTGTCCACAGCGTGAAGAATCCGTAGAGTGCGGCCTCGGATCATAAAAGTATGAGGTGTGTGTGCGCGCTCGCGCGCGCACACGTGTGTGTGTGTGTGTGGGACGGAGCTGACGGAACAGTGTGAAAATCCGCCTGGACTGTGTGGGGTATAAAATAGCGAGATTTAATCAATCATAGAAGCAGCAGATCCAACGACAGCAATGGTCACAAAAAGAAAGAAAAAAATATATTTATATATCTGTGAAAAAAATAGATGTAACAAAGCATGGTGTAATTTTTATAGCTACATTCAGTGTTGTGGAATATCCAAGACAAGCCCTCTATCCTCAGACAAAATCTTACACCTATTGTTACGAAGCCCCGACACTGGTGACTCCTTTCTAGGAATGTTAATTCCCACAGAAAAAATATGGAGCGTCCAGCCAAACGAGTCTCTGTGAGCGAGCTGGTAGTACAGTAGAATAAAGCAACACCTTCTGTCCAATCAGAAGCCAGAATTCTGTATATAAACACGCTGTGTATATATCAGCTGCACTCACTGTTCTTCAGCGCTCCGGCGTATTCTGCCCCGCCTTTGCCCTTGAACTCTGGGAAGGTTTCTGGCTGAGGAAGCTGATTGGCCGTCACCAGGGCTTTCTGCATTTTAATTCGTCCTTCGAGCATCAGGTCCCAAAGAACTGTGGAGCCAAAAAGGAAGAGGCTTTTGTGTTACAAGTAAAGCAAAAGTAAACATACTTAAATGTGTTACAGGCTGTTTATTCAATTATAAATAAATCTATTACAAGAAATAAGTAGCAATCCCAGCACAACCAAGCTGCCACTGCTGGGCCCCTTAGCAAGGCGCTTCACCCTCAGTTGTATAAAATAAGATTAAAGTAAGTCGCCAAGGATAAAGGCACCTTTTGAATGATGTTAAACATAAATGTCAAATCTATTATATACTGATTAATCATGTTGACGAGACCCAGAATTCCCGGCTCGCTTTTGCACAGAACACATACCGAGCTGATTCTTCACTGCTCTGCCTTTCTCCACCTCTTCATCCACCTTCTCCTTCGAGAAGGTCATCACACCTCCTTCATTTTCCTCGTCATTATCGTCACTGTCCTCCTCCTCGTCCTCGCTTTCTCCTTCAGTGTCAGTCTCCCCTTCCTCCTCGGTCTCGGTCTCTCCCAGGTCGTCCATGCCCTCTGTGAGTTTACGGAAGTCTGTCTCTTTAGGGAAGCTCAGGTCGGTGCCCTTCATCTTCGACACCAAGCTGGACAACTGTGAACCACTATCTTCACTGAGGTCGTCTTCTTCTTCAGCCTCCTCCTCATCACCTTCCATAACCTGATCCAGCAGTCCACTTTCGCTGTCTTCATCATCATCATCTTGTTCATCATAGTCAGCTGAAAAGACAAAAATGGACCAGTCAAGAAAAAAAACCGGACACATTCTATCTTTTGCCACAAAAAAAGATGGTGTTACACACCTGAGCCATCAAACTCTTGCTGCAGTTCCTTGCGTGACGTCACTTTGCCCCGATAGCGTTTATCCGAATCTGTCAGCAAAGCAGCTGTTCGCTTCCGCAGTCCGCTGGCTGGAAAATCTTCATCACCTCCTTCATCAAATTTGTCAATGACTCTGGCTTTGGTCTCTGTAAAAAGACCGACATTAAACTTCGTACTGAAAACTAATTGCTTCTCCCTCACTAGATTAGATTAGGATTAAACATTACTGTCATTGCGCATGCGTACAAGGCAACGAAATGCAGTTAGATGCCCTGTGTAGAGTTTATAGCGTATATCGTGTATTAAATTTTAATACAGAGTTAAAATAAAGTTTAATAGTTATTTAAAAATAAAATCTTAGTGCCAACAAAACAAACAATAACAACACAATTGGCTAAAACACTTAAACACAACCACAGATAACTGTCAACAGGCGCAGTCATTAATTTTGTCCCGAATTGCTTCAAACAGGATATTTATCGTACTACATAGCGTGCACACATCAATACTGCCATTCCCTATGTAGTGCACGTATATATGGACCTGTAAGTTATTTGGGATTTACCCCACAAGCCATGCACTCCCAGCGTGCTACACAACACGTTCGCACTTAAACATTTTACTTGTATTTATAATGTAAGCACTTTTTTAAAAGCGCGCTACTAAATACAGCAGATATTTCAGTGTAACATACCGTCATCCTGGTCGTCTTCGGGGTCTGCAAAATTCGGCAGCGGGTTCAATAAATCGGCGAGTTGCTCTGATATGGACGCAGCCATGTTTCTCACAGCGATGCCCTGTTGTGTACGTCATCACTAAGCGCCTTGAAGCTCCGTAAGACCATCATAACTGAGCGACAGTTGTGTGTTCTGTTTGTTTTTGTGCGAACGTGCCTGAAAAAGCGCTAGTCAAGATTTAAGAATAAATAGGTCTGCGAATGTTGTTAGTTAGTTAGTTAGTTAGTTAGTTAGTTAGTTATTTAGTTAGTTAGTTAAAAATAAAACACACAACACACACACCATTGTAGGATCCTCAGAGAACCTTTGTTGACCATGCCTACAATTAAATCTCATCTTAACCTTCAATAACCAAAAGGAAACTTTTGTTATTGTGGGAATCAATTTTTGTAGAAAAACTTCCATCTTTTTGGAGACAGCCGGTCCCCATAAGGTCAAAACGTCAAATATTCCTATCCTTGTGGGGACATTTGGTCTACACCAAGACATACAAATCACAATAAAAACACACACACACTAGAAACCCTAAATTGCAGACAAATGTTGTCTTATATGTTTATTTTACTTTACATTAAATTAGAAAAGAACACATGCTAATTTGGTGGAGTTAGTTACCTTTTACTGCTTTTTGTAGTCATTTATGTAGAAATTTTTTGTTTTATTATAAAAAGGCATCTTTATCTTACAAAGTTTCTTTACATCCCACGTGATTAACCCAATCTGGGCTAACCAGCTACCAGTTGCCAAAACACAGACTGAGCTGGTCAAACTGGTAGACCATCTTTGCCAGGTGGTAAACTGATTTCCAGATGAAAATAATGTGGCATTAGTACTTCAGGAACTCTAGCACTACTTCACACAAGTGAACTCAAGAAACTCACCTTTGTCTTTAAAGTAGAAGTTAGGTTTAATTTCAAATAAAGGGCTCGTGAATGGTTTTAAAGTTTCCTTTTCGAAGGCATGAGATTTGGTAGAGCTCCTACGAAAAAGCAACTGCACACATGGGTTTTGTTTACATGACAACCGAAATAAAAGTACAATACAACATAAGCAGCTGATACAGAATGAAGTGAACATGTCCAGACATGTTTTGCAAACACTCACCATCTATTTTATGCTAAAATCAGCAGATTTATTAGCAATAATAAACCATTTATTAGCAATAAACAATTTCAAAGCGGTAGATACCGTGGCTTCTTTGTATTCATGGACATACATAAATAAATAATTTCTTGGCAGGACAAATAATAGTGCTGCTGTCAGACTGACAGAACCGTTGATGACATTTACTGTTGTTATACAGTCAACCAGGGATACTCAGGAGTTCATTGGTTCAAATCCCCTGACTGGCTGGCTTCATTTGTAATAAAAGCGATTTGTATAAAATTGTCTGCCAAACGAATAAATAGAAATGTAAACAAACCAATTAAAGTCATACATTGGCCATAAATAGATAAATACATTAAATAAATAGACAAATAAATAGATAAATACATAACATAATAGATCAATCAAAACGCTACGATCTGGTCCGTTTGTTTTTACAGGCTGTATTAAATCTGAGTCCATTTGGCCACTTCTCTCGGCCCGAGAGCTCACAGCTACCACACGGTGCCTTCGCTTATCTCTGACGAAGGCTGAGAGAGCTGATTGCTGTATCCGTTAGCGCCGAGCGAGCTGATCGAGGTGAACGCGCCACTCACGTCTGCTGAGATGCTGTGCTCCGGGCTGGGGGAGTCGCCTGGATGCTGTGGCACCATCTCGCCAAAACACTGGCTCTCTCCAGAGGGGTGATGGCCAGAATGGTGAAGGTCCATGGTTCCCAGCGGAGTGCCAGCCGGGCCTGAGGAGGGAACGTAGCCCAGATCACCAGGAGTTTGAGCTTGAGAGGATGGAGGAAAGTATTCGTAGTTGCCTCCTGGTCCGTAGTATTCGCCTTGATAATCTGTAGATATGAAAGATCAGGGTTGCGCGTTATTGTACGCCATAAACCATAGATTCTCAACCAACATTGTTGCATTTCACCTCATCGAACCAAGGTTTTGAAAAATATTCATTAAGAGTCAAATTGACGTAAGATAAACTGGCCATTTTTCAACCATGTATTTATGTAAATGATCTAGAGGCAGCACACAGGAAACAGATTTTGTAGACGTTTATAGGTTTGTCATTTCATTCAAAACAAAATGTTTAATGATACCTGGAAAGAGAAATAAGTGTTTTATCATTATTTAAAACTAAACATATCTTAACTGTTCAGAATACATGACCCTAGTTATAATTGATGAAGCCAAACAAAACACTTCAAATTCACCAGTTTATAATGTATGTTATTAATAGCTGTGTTATCAATACAGCTCAGTTACTTCTCTACATTCATGTTTGGGGTAGGAAGTTGATCTCACCTCCGTAATAAGAGAAGTGGCCATTGGGCATCATGAGCTCGGCTGGTTCCACTCGCTCCCCCAGTGCCCTCATTCTCCTCGCACTGCGGAACAGCACGTGACGTCTCGCCCCCAGTGCACTCAGCTGCTTCATACGTCTTTCCTTCGAGCGCCGGTTCTGGAACCAGACCTGCACAAAAAAACAAAAAACAAAGCTGGTTGGTGGTTGCCATAGCAACAATCCAAACTGGGCAGCACTGTACTAAAGAGTAGGTTGAACTAATATACATTTGTTCATAAAGATTATACGCGTTAGTAGCGCCCTAGAAGGAATGTACTTATTGTTAATGCTTTTTGATATATCAGATGACCTTTAAGACTTTTCCCAGAGGAACAACAAATGAAGAACAAGTGTTCTTCATTTAATCTTTAAACACCCATGATATCATATGATTTTGCTTCTTAAGGCAATGATATGAAGCTAGGATACAACTCGATTTCGTAACCATCTGATCGATATGTGACCAGATTTGTTCAAAAAACAGCAAATCACCTTGTTAGTCTATTTACATGATTATTATTTTCCAAAACATTTTACATGCTACCTAAGCTGTCTCTTATTATTACACAGTGATCAATTTATAGTAGGATCTAATCAATAGTAATTAATCTTTCAATCGCTGCATATAAATCAGTGCACTGATCCAACTGTTATCTTGACTAGTAACTAGCAGCATGTGATTTGAGGCAAAGCCATGAATCAAGGTAAAAAAAAAAAGGCTGTTTTTATTATTATTATTATTATTATTATTATTATTATTATTATTATTATTATTATTTATTTATTTATTTATTTATTTAATCTTTCTTTTGCTCTGTGTGTATTTATAATGTAATTCATCCACTTTGTCAAAAAAATGTCATGCATTTTAGCACTTCATTTGAACAAGCACTTCAAGACATAAAAACTCAAACACACTTTTTTTTCATTGCAAGATAACAAAACATCAAATAATATATATAATATTAAATGTGTTTGTTTGAAACAGGAGCAGATTTATCTCCACGGCCTGCCAGTTACATCCGGTTACAAAAAAACAAATAATCAGACCTATAGACCATCATTATCATTTGAATATATACAAAGATTTTCCTCCTGATTTGATGGATTGCACTTCTCGTTAGAGCTCCCATCGCTCCATCACGGCGGGTGATGACTGAGCCGAGTTAATTCTATCTCGCCATTAGCACTGATGCTGTCTAAAGCACACATCTGGATTCAAAAAAAGAAAAAAAGCAACTAGTGACTTCACAACATCGTGATTCCACTCCTGTGAGCACATCTGTCGTCTGTTTTAGTTTGGGATTTCGTCTCCACTGTTTCTGTATCTGTTCAGCATTATTCTTCATGTTCATCTTAATTTTAATCTCAGAAATTAAAAATGAGAGCCTTTCTTTTTTTTAATTCATATTGACATGTCCTTGAGCTGCGCAGTACAGCCGAATGCTCGTTAAATGTTACTGTGATACTCAGCTTTTCAGTACTGTTATGATATAAGGCTGGAATACGCAGAAAAGAATGATACTAAGGCCAGTATTAAATGAAGAAAAAAAAAATCAAAGGTTCAGCAATTGGATTTAATACATTAGCAGGCAAATTGCATCATTGCATTGCAATCAATTTATATCTTAAAATCAGATCACAGGATCTAGTTTTGCTGTTAAGATCCGATTAGAGTTAGAACAGTTGTACAGCAGGTTATTGTTATTATGATAAATCGTATCACAGGACATGTTTGAAAAATAAAAACACACCGAAACAGAAATAACTAAAGTCAAACAGTCATAAGCTGTAAAGTTTTTATGGCTTATGGCATTGTTTTGTCAATGGTTACATTTTCCTTATACTTACTGCTCATAGTTTTTCCACAATTTTGGTTATGTGTCAGACTCAATTTGTTATTCAGTTTCAGTTCGGTCATGGCCAAATAAAAAACATATAAAAGTATAAAATTAAACAATTGAACAATAATACATGCTTCATAATGGGATCGATCCATCCATTTAAAATTATGTATTTATTTATTTATTTGTTTGTTTGTTTATTATTTATTTATTTAAAAAAAAAATTATTG
>JAUCMX010000027.1:3390859-3775859 GCA_033459395.1 Hemibagrus guttatus
TCCTAATTGACTAGGGTTCGACTTCACTCGCATCTTAAGGCACATGACGATAATTGTGCCATATTTGACTCTTTTTTTTTTAAAACCTTAAAATCTGTTTATTGGGAAAATCTGCAATGCGGAACATATGGATATCACGCTCAGGCTATATAAAGGAGTCAATAATTTCGGATTCGCGGACAGTGTGGAATAATAAGAGGCGCATTACTTGACTGAATCATTTCGGATTGTTGTGATGGATTTACTTAAGCGAAAATCCAATGAAACGCACCCGGGAGCGCATGTCACTTTTACACTTTTACGTAAATGCTCTTTTTTTCCTTTTCTTAAAACGGTTAACAAACGAGACGGGTTTTTTTTTTTATTTATTTTTTTATTCCGCCCCGAGCCGCTTTGTTATTGCTTTAATCCTCTTATCGCGTTTTCTCCTCCGCGCTTTGGCGCACCGTGTAAACAAAGCGCACAGCCTCGGAACACACACGCATGAGTGTGTTTAAGAAAATATCAGCTTCATGCACGCTGGGGATGGAAAGGGGGAAAAAATATATTTGCATTGAGTTTTGGGGGGGTTTTGAGGGTTCCCCCACCTTAATTTAGCCCAAGAGCGTAGAAACAAGGCGTTAAATAAATATATTAAATGTAAAAATAAAAAAAAGGAAATTCCTAGTATATATACCTAATATATATAATATATTAAAATGCAAATTTCTTATGTATTAAAAATTAAAGGGAAAAATTAAAGGAGGAATATAGGGATGGAAATGTATCTGAAATCTATAAAAAAAAATAAAAAATAAAACGGTTCTTCTGGACTAACCAAAAATAAATAAATAAATAAAAAAGGCTAAATAGGAATTTTGCTGTTGCTACAAACACACAAACAAATCCTTTATGGTGAGTATTTATTATTATTATTATTATTATTATTATTATTATTATTATTATTATTATTATTATTATTATGTTGAAATGACTTTGATCAAATTTTTTATTATTAATTAACAAAATGGTTAAAGAGCCATCAATTTATTAAAGGGTTCTGAGGGAAGACAAAACAAAGTACTTGCCCTAAAGAACCTTCCCTTTAAATCTTAGTAATGTAATTATAATTATCATTAATCATTAATAATAATCATTTTATATAAACAATACAAAACATTCTCTCTGTTTCACAAAGGAAACTTTGAGTCTAAATGAAAATGCAATACATAGATTAGTCTTCCTTCCTCTCTTATATTATTATTATTATTATTATTATTATTATTATTATTATTATTATTATTATTATTGAAAAATAAGTGGTGGCTCTCTGCCACAGAATATAAACGAACATTTTCTAGATTCCTTAGGATTTAAGAGTTTCAACATTTTCCTGTTGATTCCTTAATTTATTATGAACTCAATATTTAGTTCATAAACATTTCTGTTTAGCGATTCGTTTTCGATTTGTTTTTTGTCACCAGAAAAAAAAAACCCATGAAAAGGAATATCTAGTAGAATGTTCTGGATATAAAATAAACATTTTGTGAAATAAATCAAATGCCGTGATCATGTCACAGTGATTATATGATCACAACACACACATGGATGCACATAGATGAAGAAGGTCCGTGTGTCTCATCTCCGTGATTTGCCTCCTCCTCTGTCTCAGTGCTTACCTAAAAAAGTCTGTTTTGCAGTAAAGCCTGCCCTCTCTAGAGAAGCATTTCTCCGTTAAGTTGCACTTGCAGTCGCAGCACTGGACGCATTTGGCGTGCCACGCACGGTCCAGCACGTTCAGCAGGAACCTGTCCAGGATGGGCCGCTCGCACCCGGCGCACTGGAGCATGTTTACGCCCGAGAGTCACGCAGAAACACTACAAGAAGCAGAAGTTTCTTCAGTCCAAGTCGACGAGAAGTCCTTGAGAAGAGTTATTCATCAAATCCGACTTAACATCCCAAATGCGTTTTCTTGGAACAATCGCGGCCAAATCATCCCGGGATAAGATGAGATAGTCTACAAAAGCCTTGCATGTAGGATTAAATTGTAAGCATATATTATTTTTATTCGCTATTCGTCCATTTTAGTCTCCAAATAGCCTGCTTCCTGCTGACACCAAATTTATAAAAAAAAAAATAAATAAATAAAAAAAAAGGATTAAAAAAAATGCGAAGGTGCAAGCAATTTTCCTGAGCTGTCAAAGTGCGAAGGCTGACATCCAGTCAGTCCAATTCTACAACATTACAACCCGCTGCTCGGTCCCGTAAACACTTCTTTGCACGCACTCCTCCGTGCCCGTTAGTTTTCTACACTGGCACGCTCCTGCCAAGCCGGGTGAGTCGCTACAATCCCGCCCACCGTCGCCAAGTGACGTCACAACGTGACCATGACCAATCAGATTCGAGCCGTCTGGGTGACAAGGGCGCCACCTTGGACCGGAACCAATCAGATTGGAGTCACGCTAGACCAGTGGCCGTCGTCTAGCTGACAAGTTTGGACCGGAACCAAACAGTTCGGAGTAGTGTGGAGAGGTGACAAGAGCTGGAGTAAAAAAAAACAAAAAAAACAAAAACCAAAACAAACAAACAAACAAAAAACGTCCCTATACAGGGGCACTACATATATGAATATAGATTTAAAAAAAATAGACTTCCAAAATTCAACTTCCAACTTTCCCTACGTGTTCATATTATGGCCATTTTCCCAGTAAATTTAAAGGGATTATTAGCATTCTATAAAGCAGTCATTGTAGGATGTTTTGTTTTTTTCCCTCCTTGGGTTTTTGCGTGAACAAAATCGTCATTAAACTTATCAACCCTAACCCCGCCCCCTTTTAATACGAGCTAGCCCGAATTCTTACGAATATTTACGAGCGCATTAATATATGAACTTAACGTCTGAATCGCAGCCGGAACTATTGTCAGAGCCGCTGTAACAAAACATTAACCAACACCTTCTGGCCAATCAGAATCGAGAATTCAACAGCATTGTTGTTATAAACAGTCTATATCTCTAGGTATACAGGTGGACATACAATAAACATAAAATAAATCCATTTAAAACCGTTTACTATGTTGTTGTTGTTTTTTTTTTTTTTTACTTTAAGATGTGAAGATATGTCTAGAATAAGTAGGATGTAAAAAAAAAAAAAAAAAGAAATTAAATCAGGCGTGCTCCCTTTCACATGACAAGTCGTTTCATACGAGTTGTTTTTTTTTTTTTAATTTATTTATTTATTTTTTAACGAGTCGTGCTGCTTTAACCCAGCTGCAGGTTCAATGATATGCGAAATTACAGTGGGAAAAGCAAAGCGCGACAGTTTCCAGCTTGGTTGCACGGAGCGTCTCTGCGCGATTATACCGCAGGGAATCGGTAATGATCAGAGCACGGAGTCCGGTTTAGACGCTATCGCGCTCTGGGGGCAAAACGTGTGCGCGCCGGGAAGCGCCAGATAACGGAGCGAACAGAAGGCACGCAGCTGGCACCGGGTCCTGGTCACCGCAGATATCCCGGGATATCACCGAGTGGCGGATTTTAACGGGATTAGAGCTGCGAAGTTCAGTTTATGCTCTTTCTATTTCTCTCTCTCATACACACACACACACGCACACACACACACACACACACACACACACAACACACACACACACACACACACACACACACATTTCTATATATATATTTAGAGAGAGAGAGAGAGATAGATAGATAGATAGATAGATAGATAGATAGATAGATAGATAGATGTCAAGGCCCTTAACCCTCAATTGGTCAGTTACATGATGAGATATATGTAAGTCGCTCTGGATAAGGGCATATGAGAAATGCACATGGCAAGTGTGTGTGTGTGTATATATATATATATATATATATATATATACACACACACACACTGTATTCTGTACATATTGTATTATCTTACATAATCCATAGCTTCTATCTGGACATCTGCCCTTATCTGTACATATCGTATTACCTATACATAATTCATAGTATTCTGTATATCATGTCCATAGCACATATGCGTATCTGCATATGATGTTGATAATACTGTATATACACTGTATACAACTGTAACTTATCTCCATAGTACTGCATCTGTACATATGTACTTATCTGCAAATATTAGTTTATCTACACTTCTGTATATTTATCTACACTTCTGTATATAAAGCACTTGCTGCTCATCACACTTCTGGTTAAACTGCATTTCGTCGCCTTGTACTTGTACATGTGTAATGACAATAAAGCTGAATCGAATCTAATCTAATCTAATATATATATTTAAAATATATATCCAATATAAAATATATAATATTAATATCCAATATGAAATATATATATATATATATATATATATATATATATATATATATATATATATATATATATATATATATATATATATATATATATAAAAATATATATATTTCATATTGGATATTAATAATGTGATGACTTTTATACATTATTTATTTTTAAATGTTATTATTACACAGTGAAGTGGTTTTCGTGTGATTTATATACAATTCATAAATTTTTTCCCAAAGCTTTAACAGTGATTTTTACATGAGCCACTGTATTCATATGTGACTCTTACATGACCCATGTGACTTTTATACAGAATTTGTATTAAAAATGGCAATAAAATAAATATATATATATATATATTAATACAAATTCTGTATAAAAGTCACATGGGTCATGTAAGAGTCACATATGAATACAGTGGCTCATGTAAAAATCACTGTTAAAGCTTTGGGAAAAAATTAATGAATTGTATATAAATCACACGAAAACCACTTCACTGTGTAATAATAACATTTAAAAATAAATAATGTATAAAAGTCATCACATTTGGACATCACAAAGCATTTTCACAAATCACATTTGACAAAAAGACAATGAATTGTGTACAATCACACTTGAAAATAATCAAATCATGGAGACAAAATAACATTTGAAAAATAAATCATAAGTAAAGTCACATGATTTCAGTAGGATGCAGATCTCATGTGTTTGATTTTGGTGTCCAGTGGATTTTGGTGTCCACTGCTTGCTCCTGTGGAGTGATATACATATCCAGTCAATGTGATCTGAGATGATGTGTGCGAATCAGGAAATCTATATTATTTAAAGCAAGTGAACACAGAGCATTATTTAAAGCCATAAATCCTGAAGTATGAATGTCCAGGATATGTGATTTGAGAGGCAGCCGTAGCCATAATGAAGTTCCACCATCCATCTTGTATTGAGGCTCCGCACTGCCCCGCTTATGTACATTAGCCATACATTTCATCCGCTTCTTACACTCCGAACATAAAACCGTGCTAGACGTTGGCGATCTATCCATCCATCACTCAGCAGAATGGAATAAAGCATCGCTCTCTGTGTGATCTATGGGCTATAAAACGAACTCCGTCCTTCGCCCTGTTATGGCCCATACAAACCAGAGATTGCCAAAATAATAATTCACACCCATGACCCCATTCCCATATATTTTTTTTCTATCACACTCCCGTGGTTAAGATTTCTAGTGCACATAAACAGTATATATCGGACTAAATTTCAGATAAACACTTTCATCGGTGCATATTGATGGTGGCGTATGTGTAACGTAGAAGGTATTCCCTTAAGGAAAAGTCACACAAGCTTCACATGTGGATAATAATGTGCTTTTTAGTCATTTTAAATATTCTGTATCACTCAACGTCTTTATTTTTCACTTTATTTTTCACACAGATTTCCACATGTGGTTTTCATTCCTGTGAATTTTACACAAATCATATTTTCCAGGTGATTAAGGTGTCCATAATTCTTTTTTCATTTGTGATTTTTACACAATTTGTCTATTTTCACTTGATTTCAAACAGAATTCATTTTATTTCTCGTGATCTTACACACGTTTCTCCCCCACACACACATTTGATTTTTACACAGTGTATATAAATCAGATTTCAATCAAAAGTATACCAATTCCAAGTAATGCAGTAATCCCATTAGTAGTAGGAATTAAAATATTAGTACCTATGTTTAACCATTCCCCTAATCAAGAGCAAGTGTCCCCAATTCTGCTTTTAACAATGAAAACAGTTCATTTTGTACGTGTAAATGTACTCATTGTTAACCTGAACCCGTAGCATTTGATTTCAGATGTAAACTTCACATTGCAACATCCACATATACATCACAAGCAGACTGTAAAACAAAGGGGAGTGATGGTCGAAATAAAATAGTCTGCAGACATTTCGAAGCTCAAAGCCCTGTGTCGTGCTCTTATTCAATGCACAGTAATCAAACACGAGCTCCCACTGTTTGTTTTTTGGATCCCACTTTCATCCCATTAGCATGTGTTAATTGCTGCTAATTGGTCTTAACAAGATGAGATGGGAACCCAGCGGGGCCAGGCTCATTTGCGGAAAACACAATTGATTAACATTTGATAAATAAACCCGCACAGCTCAGGGTCGGCGCGTATGGGTTTGTAATTTAGTTCAAGAAGTGTTTATTACAGTCCAGTGTGCACTTAGAGCTTGAGTTTTAAAGGTTAAAGGCAAATATGTTTCGGATAAAATAACTACATGTGCCAAATAAGGAATAAAAGATAGCAGTGTGCAGGATTAGGAAAATAATCACTGATGATGGAATGGAGTGATTTGGACTGATGGTTTTATTCGCTTTATACCACAATCATTAAATTTCCAACAATTACATTCCATTTAATGAAGCAAGTTGCTTATGCTATAGGAGCTATAAACAGTCTTTCCTATGTGTAGCGTCTTTAAGTGCTAAGAAAACAAGTTATTTAACTTCTAGCTCTCATGGCAGAAAGGTTACTCACTGTTACACAGTGCTGAAACTGGAGACTCCTTCCATAATGTTAAATAAACCTCTCCTTATGGAAACCTTATACCAAAGGTTATACATTTTTCTTTGTTAAATAAAAACACATTTGTTTTTACGTGTCCTATAAACCTGCGGTTTGCTTTGCAGCCATTACTGACACAGCAGCAGTAGAAAATCTTCTAGCCAGTCAGAATCAAGTATACTATCTCACGTAAGATTTATGAGATTTTAATGTCGGTTAAGGGCAAAAAAAAAAAAAAAAGATGTACAAGCAGAACACAACAAAAGAGAACTACACCAGTGACAAGTCTGTTTTTTTTCCAAAAGCACCTTCATACATCAACCAAGCTGTCAGTATCTTTTCTCACCACATTCTCTTCATGTGGCTAACATTTCTCAGCTGAGGGTCCATCCAGAGAAAACTCTTTCCTTTCCATATAATATCATTTTCAAAGTGGGAACCATATCTGCCCCAGGCCAAGCCCTAAAAGACAGGGAGGTAAAAAATATTAGGTTTGTTTCCAACTTTTTATATCCAAGGAGAGTAATAATGATATGTAAAGTTGTAAGCTAGCTTAAAATTGGCCTCGGCTGTTGGTTAACTATGGATTTATCTATTTTGAAACTCTCTACAAAGTGATCGGCTGGCATTAGCTATCAAGTTTTCAACATTAGGAAACCATGGGTTTTCTATCAGAAGTAACTCCAGACCACCATCTTGTTTTCTAATTGACTCATTCGGTGGCAGCTCAAGTGGCTAAGGCTCTGGGTTGTTGATCAGAAGATCTGGGTTCAAGTTGCCAGCATTGGGCCCTTGAGCAAGGTCCTCAACCCCTCCTGCTCCAGATCTCCGAGAGAGAGAGAGAGAGAGAGAGAGAGAGAGAGAGAGAGAGAGAGAGAGAGAGAGAGAGAGAGAGAGAGAGAGAGAGAGAAGTAATGCCATCCTTCCTAGAGAAGATGGCCAATTTTGCTCTCCAGGACTTGCAGTGGTAGCTCAAGTGGTTAAAGCTCTGGGTTGTTGATTGGAAGATTCAAGCAAGGCCCTTAACCGTCTCTGCTCCAGGGGTGCTGCAATCTAGTAGATTAGTGGTTAAAGTGTTGGCCTACTGATCAGGAGGTTGTGAGTTTGAATCCCAGGTCCACCAAGCTGCCACTGCAGGGCCCCTGAGCAAGGCCCTTAACCCTCAATTGCTCAATTGTATAAGATGAGATAAAATGTAAGTTGCCGAAATATTTGTCTGCAAAATGCCAGAAATGTATCATGGCTGACCCTGTGATCAAAGTTGGAATATGTGAAGAAAGGATTTCACTGTGCCGTAATGGATATGTGACAATAATAAAAGCTTCTTCTTTTAAATGCTTGTGGGATTTGAGGTCAAGATTCAAGCATGATCTTTGGAAGATAGGATGAACCCTTTTGAATTGCACCGCTCTGTTGTAGGATTCAACACTGATCACTGAACAAAAGTGTTCCCCAAGCAGGACAACTCTTGGGAATTGACCCATTGATTCATCGATTATGAATTCTTTAGTACTCATGCCTTCCCAGGTCATTTCAGTCCTTTAAGATGAAGCATTCTCCTTTAATTCTCTCTATTGCTCCAAAATCCAAAATCCAAAATCCAAAAGTGTTTCGACATCACTTCCTTCTTCTTCTCTTCATCACCAGGTTGGTAAAGATTGTGTTATTAATATTTCTGTTGGGTGAAACCCCAGAAATTGTAGATATATGCCTGTAACCATCTTGAGGCAGAAACTCTGAAGGAAGTATTTAACACAGCATTTTGTCAGATATCATTTGTTCCTATTTTTTTTTTTGCACCATTCACACGAAAGCCCATGCCGGAAGCAACCCATGAGAAGAGCAGAAGCTTAACTATAATCCGTATTGACATGCTCTCTCTCAGACCTGCCAATAGCCCAAGGATTTATCTCACTCGATGACGTGAAGCTGGCGTGCTCGGCGGCGGTATTGTCTTGTTGTTCAAATCATCCACTAAAAAAAAACAGTACAGCTCTACAGAGAAAAAATACTGACACGTGAAAGCTGTTTATGCAGCCAAGCTAACTCAGAGGCTAGTAAATAAAGAAAGGACCAAAACACGAGAGAGCCATGTAAACGTAATGAATAAACACACTTTTTGTAGTCCTGGTTTAGTGAAAAGTGTGAGAACAGTAAAGAGAGAGAGAGAGAGAGAGAGAGAGAGAGAGAGAGAGAGAGAGAGAGAGAGCTGGAGTGTGATGGAGGAGAGAGAAAGAGAGAAGGAAAGATCCCTCGAGACCCAACGCCTAGAGCATGTTGATGATGGAGATTGATGCATGCGCCTTCGCAGACGGCCCAGACGCTGGGCGAAATTAAAAGGCTATTTTGCCGGGTTGTAAAAGGACAGAATGTCGCAGAGGGAGATCCCCCTGTCCCCTTCCCCCATGTACCTCTTTAGTGTCATCATACCCTCGGGGACAAGAGCCGTTACACGCCTTTCACTCTCTTTCCCACTCTCTCTCTCTCTCTCTCTCTCTCTCTCTCTCCCTTTCTCTCTCTAGCACTGTCTGCATGATCAGTTGCACATGTCCAAATATACAGACGAAAAAGCTGCTGAAAAAGCAAGAAAAATTAGCAGCGCTAAACATTATCTGTCTGCCACGTCCAAGAGACAACTGTCCTTCACTCATCCACTCAGGGGCAAATACCCAGATTCACACGATCGTCTCTATAGCAACAACGTACTGGAAGAACGTAAACAAAATGTGTGTAATGGTTGA
This sequence comes from Hemibagrus guttatus, assembly GCA_033459395.1. NCBI lineage: Eukaryota > Metazoa > Chordata > Actinopteri > Siluriformes > Bagridae > Hemibagrus > Hemibagrus guttatus. Next base: position 3,400,449 of record JAUCMX010000027.1, read on the forward strand.
TACAATAATTATGGAAGGAGTCTCCAGTGTCAGAGGTAAAGCTGTCGTTTGAAGTTTTTCCAAAATTTCTCTTCACGATCTTGTTCATTTCAAGACAGAAAAAAGGGAAATTGGAGAAATTTTTTTTTTCAGTCCCACAAGGATTTTCTGGATTTTTTTTGTGACTTTTACAACCAACAATGATTAATTTTGCTTTCCAAATTTCTCATGCAATCGAGTTAATTTCTGCAACCGTAAAATCACAAAAATAAGAGATAACAGGTCATAACTTCTTCTACATTAAATGTAACTGTAAAGGGAAAACTATGATGTATTTTTAATGGACGTGGCTTAGTAGTTAGCATGTTCGTCTCACACCTCCAGCGTCCTGGGTTCGAGGCTTGCTCCCGCTCACTGTGTGCATGTTCTCCCTGTGCGTGGTGGGTTTCTTCCCACAGTCCAAAGACATGCTTCTAGGCTGATTGGAGTCTCTAAATTGCCTGTAGTGTATGATTGTGTGTGTGTGTGTGTGCCCTGCAATGGGTTGGCACTCCGTCCAGAGTGGATCCTGCCTTGATGCCCGATGACGCCTAGAGAATAGGCACAGGCTCCCAGTGACCCGAGAATCGGATAAGCGAAGTCAAGCCAAGTCACGCCCCCCTGTTCATGATTACTGTTCTATAACACAATCTAATTTCACTTGTGTTAATAGAATATTTTTTTCTTATGCAATAAATATTTGGAATCACTGAAATGATTTTCTAATAGAATAAAGTGATTTTTAGTTTGGAATTTGTAAACAGACAGATTAGAAACTTCAAGATTCTGATGCTTGTGGCCAGAAAAGCATAACACTGAAATGAAATTCGACAAAATCCAAACACATACTTCGTGCCTGCTTGAATTGTTAAAAATGTTCCCTGTCCATGAAAATGAAATGAAACAAAATCCAACATCAAAGCTATACACATGCATCTCGTTTGGTTGCATTCGTACGAACGTTCCATGACTCCTTGTGCAAATGTGAACTGACCCTATAAACTGAGTAAAAACCTGAGATGCACTCTTGTCCTGCTGCGGTCTCCTAAAGCTAGTGTTTCATGTATTCTTTAGTTGTTTAGTGTTTTTCAGTTGGCATAAAATAAAAAAACAAAAATCAGGCAGAAAGTGTTAAATATCTGCTAGGATTTGAGAAAAACAGACAATGTGACATCACTTAAACTGACTGTCCAGATTCGAACTGACCCATAAAAAGACTTTTAAGTCCTGATGTGGATTCATCCTGTTTTCAGTTTGCTTTTATTTTGCATACAAAGACAGCAGTGTTTTTCTTTTATACATCTTGGAAGAAATTGTGTTAAACCATTCTCTTATCTGAATCTCTTTTAAGCATCCTTGTGGGAACAGACACTAAGAGAGAGAGAGAGAGAGAGAGAGAGAGAGAGAGAGAGAGAGAGAGAGAGAGAGAGAGAGAGAGAGAGAGAGAGAGAGAGAGAGAGAGAGAAGGTGAGAGACAGACAGAGAGAGAGAGACAGAGAGAGAGAGAGAGAAGGAGAGAGAGAGAAGGAGAGAGAAAATGTGCTATTTTAACATTCTTAACAAAAAGCCAGTACCACATACTACATAAAGCTACACACACAGTAACACTTCACTGTTCCAAGATTCATTTTTTCCCCTCCCCGTCTGTTTCATTTCCCGACTCCCCACAGACAGAGCCGTGGCAGACGCGGTGTCCTCCGGCTGTGACCAGCTAGTCTCTAACTACACTCCACTCACTCACTTATTGGGACATAATTTGCAGATCATTTATCCTCAATCTGAATTTAATTGACCGGGAGAGCCGAGTGCGGACCCGAGGCCCTGGAGCTTGAGTCCTGCCTTGAGCAGTTGGCAAAGAGCAGGAGCGAAGTGGCAGACTGCGAGGAGGAGGGGATGCGTCAAGGCAACACACACACAATTGCACACGGACAAGGAGGTCAGACCTTTGTCAAGAGGGGAGTGGCGGCCAGCTGAGTTGCTTTGTGTGGGGCTAACAGTCGTTGCAAGTGCTTCTGGATGGGTATTTCTGTCTGTGTGTGTGTGTGTGTGTCTGTGTCTGTGTCTGCGTGGACACGGTTGACCAAACCAGAATGCAATGATGGCGGTCGAAAGACGCATGTCTCACACCTTCACTTTACTCACCAAACCATTCCTTATATTACATTGAGTACAATTCTGCCCTTCATAGTTTTCAAACATATATATATATATATATGGAAATATTTGTCAAAAAATTAAGATCTGAGGTGTTGAAGATCTTTTTCATTCGAGCATGCTGAAATTTTTATAACATTTATCCAAAAGGGGGTTTGAGGGGAACTACAGTCTATCCCACGGGAACTCAGGGCACAAGGCAGGGGACTGGATCCTGGATGGGGGTACCAACTTATCACAGGGCACAATCGCATTCTACCCAGTCAATTTGGATATCGGCCTACAGCGCATGTCTTTGGACTGGGGGAGGAAACCGGAGAACCTAGAGGAAAACCCCAAAGGATGTCCTCTTAGTCCTTTTAGTAGTTCAAGAGGGCAACACTGTTTTGTAGGACAAACCGAGGATTCCCTAAAAGTTCCACATTTATCCTTTAATTCTAAGCCCCTGTGTTCAGCAGGATGGTTGGTTACACAACACACTTCACACTGCACAGACTTTCGTCTCTTTGACTATAAAAAGGTTTCTGAGGACCTAGAATACTAAGTAGCTCTTCAGTTTAGTAGCAACTGCTTAACGTTTCTACAACTTTCCTTTCCTTTTTAAGAAATTCTACAGTTTCACATGCACCATAAAACTGTGTTATACCCCAGTTGAAGCTTTGATTCTGATTGGTCCGAAGATTCAAGGATGCATTTGCTACGGAAACAGCTTTAACTGTAGGCGCATCTAGAAGGCAACATATTAAGGCGTGTAATTGTTTATATGGTGAAATTTTATGCGTAAATTAAAAAAAATATTTTATAATTAGTTATATTTATAAATATATAATTATTATTTTATTATTTTATAAAATAATAATTTTTTTTAAAGAAAACCCCAGTGTCAGTGTTTTGTAACAACAAAAGCAATTTTTAGAAATTTTTTACAGTATTCAAAAATGTATGGTTTCTAGGTAACATGAAAAGTTTTTCTTTGTTTTAATTTAATGTAATGTAATGTAATTTTATTTATTTATTCATTCATTGTGTACCACTTATCTGATCTACTCTCAGGTCACGGGGAGCCTGTGCCTATCTCAGGAGTCATTGGGCACCAAGGCAGGATACACCCTGGACAGAGTGCCAACCCATCGCAGGGCACACACGCACTCTCATTCTCATTCACTCACGCAATCACACACTACGGACAATTTAGAGATGCCAATCAACCTACAATGCATGTCTTTGGACTGGGGGAGGAAACCGGAGTACCCGGAGGAAACCCCCGAGGTACGGGGAAAACATGCAAACTCCACATACACACGGCGGAGGTGGGAATCGAACCCCCAACCCTGGAGGTGTGAGGCAAACGTGCTAACCACCAAGCCACCATGCCCCCATTCATTCATTCATTCATTCATTCATTCATTCATTCATTCATTCATTCATTCATTCATTCATTCAACATCAAGACAGTCTGGTGGACAAAAAAAAGAGTCTGCTGAAGGAACAACTGTTTGTTTTGTTTTTACTTATTTCGCAGACATTTTCACTCTTAAATAAATTTACATTTTTCAGTGAACATTTTTGATTCTACTATAACAGCATGGTCCCGTGTGTTTTATTCCTTACTCAAGAGCTTATCTGAGGAAAACTCAGTCACCATGTCAGTCCGTTTTCTCACAGCTGCTTTGTCACATGATGTAAAACATCCTTCACTGTTTCTCCTACCATGAATATGCTTCATTAAAAAGATTGATTTGATTGAATTCTGGCTGTAACGGGTGTAAATGTTGCTATCGGTGTAAATTCCTAGACTTCTTTGGGTCTCTGGGTCTCTTCTATATTCTATGCTTTTAATGCACATGTGCAAAACAAAACAAAGAAGAAAAAAAACCATCTTGCTTTAATCAGATTTTTGGATTTGTAGTATGCCGTTTAAATGATGAAATCAGATGATGACAATTCATTGCTATTGTGCATGTACATGTCCTTGTTAACACTCTTCAGCACCTTAGTATTTGTTAGAAAATGAAGCACTCATGGAAGCAGAACAGAGCAGAACATCATAGCATTGTGTCAATACCTTTGATTGTTCATCTTCTGTGAAAAAAAGGGCAGCAGAAAGGGTAATCGCCACCATTTTCTGACAGGTCGTGACCTCAGTGCAGAGATATCCCCTGTTCTCTCTCTCTCTCTCTCTCTCTCTCTCTCTCTCTCTCTCTCTCTCTCTCTCTCTCTCTCTCTCTCTCTCTCTCTCTCTCTCTCTCTCTCTCTCTCTCTCTCTCTCTCTCTGCTTATCAGCCTCAGGTTCCAGAGAGAGCTGCGGGATCAATCAGTCCTCTAATCATCTGCTGCTAAAATGGTCTACAGAGCATTCAGCAAGAGAACAAGTGTACTTCATCACACCATACACAGACTTAGTAAAAGAAAAGAAAAAAAAAAGTCGGAAACTGTATTTATGTTTTAAAAACGCTACAAAACCAAAAAACACTGTATTTATAAGGTTTATAGATTCATGCACTTCTTCGACATTTTCAAAAGGTTTCACTTGTAAGAACATACACAGGGACTGGTTATTTATCAGATGGAAAAAAGGACCCCAAAAGTTATATAAACTCCCTGCCCCCCCTCCTCCTCCTCCTCCTCCTCCCCCTCCTCCTCCTCCCATTAGTCAGCTGGGGGTGTATCAGCTGGGCACTGCCCCCTCACACACCCACCATTCACGAACATGTGCCAGTCACTCGGCCCCTCGGTCTCGGAGCGGTGTCCAGATGGAGCCTTCACACAACCTCACGCCCGATTAACCCCCAATACCAGCGGCAGTTGATACAGTGGCTCCCAGAGTCCCACCCACTGATCAGGGGTGTGAAAAAAAAAGTGATTAAAAGCTCTTTCCTTTCTTTTTGATTGCTCATTATTGGTCTCTTTCATAAAAAAAGCAACGCCAAGATTACAGGCCTTGCTCACGATGTAGTAATGTGTTAATTAGCACTATTGTTAAAAAACGGATTTCACAGTTATTCGCTTTTTTCTGTTTTATTACAATAAATTAATAAAAGTTAGTTTGAAACACTCAGTATCTTACTTTCATCTTAGTACTTAATAATAATAAGAATTATAATAGTAAACTAGATTTATAGAAATATTTGATGACTTTGAGTCATGAATTTATGAGTTATGAATATATATATATATGACTTATTTCATGTATAAGAATGAATGTATAACTTCATTCATGACTATATATATATATATATATATATATATATATATATATATATATATATATATATATTCATAACTCATAAATTCATGACTCAAAGTCATCAAATATTTCTATATATATATATAGAAATAATACATTATTTATTTATTTATTTATTTATTTGTTTAATATTTAATCAATTATATTATACTATATATATATTTTTTTTAAAAACCTTCTTCTTAGTAATTAGAGATGTAAACAATGTTTAAAGAAACATATTTCACAATGGTCGGGATTTTATGTAATGTTTAAAATGCATGAAATCATTTTTCAACAATAAAATCGCAAAAAAAAGTTGCTTTAAATACGCAACTATTTTTATCTTAATTTTTTATGATCGACATAAAATAACGATATTTTCCCCTTAGAAATACAATCATTTATAAGAATAAAGCTGTGAACATTTAGCTTTAAAATACCAAGAATTCATACTGTGACAATAAGATCAAATAATGTTTGAATAAATAAATAAAATAAAAAATAAAATAAAATAAATAAATAAATAAATAAATAAATAAATAAATAAATAAATAAATAAATTAATTAATTAATTAATTTTAGCATGTTCAAACTTTAATAAATATGTAAAATGACCTAAGGTTTTTTTTTTTTTTTTTTTTTAAGCTGATTTATAAAAAATAATTCGAATTTTTGAAAGAATACTAGTAAAGCTGACTAGCCCACATTAGCTTGTTATCACCGGTAAACTTAACTATTTGTTAAGTTTAACAACATGCCAATGTACAATGATCATGATCTAATCTTATTCACCATCCTGAACCACTGACATCTAATCCATAGACACGGACGCCCTGGTGGTCTGTAATGATACGGCTATGTGGCCTATAATATCATAACGGTGTGGGTATGCGCTGATCAATTGGCATAATGAAGCCTAGCGTTTCCTATTAAAAGGCTGCAGCCGAGTCGTTTCGTTTTGTTGATGGCCAGAAAGCGGGTCGATCCGGGCCGCCGTGTTCGTCGATGCGGTGATTGTATCTGAGGAGCCGTAAGCACCTGGGCAGTCAGGCGTGAATTACGGGAAAGGACTGTGTGCTGGAAATTGACAGAATGTGCCGGATGCAGATAAAATGATGCATTATATGGTGTGTGTGTGTGTGTGTATGAGTGTGTGGTAGAGCGTGACATAATGCCCATGATTTATCTGTTACTGCACAGCATGGTGGAGGTGCATACACAGTTCATCATATTGTGTGTGTGTGTGTGTTTGGAGGGGTTGCATATGTGCATATGTGTGTGTTACGGACTGGTTTTTGTGCATAGCAAGTGAAACCCAAGTCTGTGGTGTGATTGTTGGTATTTAAAGAACTTCGGTCTGATCTAACACACAACAATCTGTACACAGCATGGTGTGAAAAACAAAAAAAAACATCCAGTGACTCGCAGTTCTGTGCGAAGGAAACACTAGGATGATGAGAGAGGACTAGTTTGAGCTGACAGGAAGGCTATGTTACATCCGGCATGAGCAGAAAAGCTTCTCAGAAAGCACATGTCACACTACAAGAGCAGAAGACTGCGTCAGGTCCCACTTCTGTCAGCCATGAACTGGAATCGGAGGCTACAGTGGACACAAACTCACCCAAACTGGACAAATGACGATTGGATAAGCGCTGTTCCTTCATCTTTAACTGTATAGTTTCAACTTTCTGACAAAACGATTCACGTTCCTAATAATAAATTGTCAGATTAATGCAAATAAATAAATAAATAAACAATAAAAATCTCAGTCCACCGAAAATCTATTGCTGCCTATTAGAAAGCAGTCCATGGTGTCAGTAGTATAAGTATCTTACATAGTATAAAATAACACATGATCCAGTATAATTGGCTGACGGAGGAGCCAGCTGATCTAAAAGTTAAGGGTCTTGATCATGGACTTGTCCAGGGCACAACTATCTCAACTAGCTTCATTGATACAATGGGGTTAATTCGGTGGTTAAATCAGTGCTAGCTAGTTGTGGTAGTTTTGGTGGCTCAGTTGTTGAAGGGTGTGTGTGTGTGTGTGTGTGTGTGTATGTGTGTGAAACTGTCACGGTTAGCTCCTTGAACAAGAACCTTAACCTGCAGCTCAGCTGGATCCTGCCTCAGCCAAATACACTGGATTCTGTGATATTTACTACTATGTAAAAGATGGGTTTCCTCCTGGTTCACCAGTTTCTACCTACCTCCAGAAAACACGCAGGTGCACTAGAGACTCCAAGCCCATGCCCTTAGGTGTTATGGAGTGTGTGAACAAAGGTGTGTATGTGCAAAATGTGTGTCCATGCAATGGACTGGTGGATTCCCACTTCATGCTCAGAGTTCCTGGGCTCACTCAGACTAAATTACTGGCTGAAGAGGAATGAATTAGTAAAATCAAACGTGCACAGGGTATTCTTTGAATCAAACTTAAAAATCTAACGAAGGAGGGGTTTTCAGGTGGGGGTGTGGTTGGGGGCGTGGTTTCCATGAGAGGCTGACAAGCTGTTATGTTTCACCTAATATTAATGATGAGGGTGCCAATAATTTTGAAAACAACAAGTAGTGTTGCAAAAACTCATTCAGAAAATAAGTTCATTAACAAAAATAATAAATCCTACTATTTAGTGAGTCTGTATGTTCAAGCTCAAGACACAACATCACATGGTATGTATTAATTTCTGCACATTTTGATAAATTACCATTACTTTCGAGGCCAGCCAATTCGAAGGGTTTATACGCATACCAAGGTGGCTAAATAAAATAATATAATATTTACGCGACAGATGCGCGGAATGTAATGTCATCGTGATAGATATCAGGTTGCTCAGGTATCATGCTGTAACTTTTTTTTTTTAATATCATACCACGTTTCGTCTGCATGTTCTCCAGCCTGTGCCCGTGGGAGATAAGACGAAAAAGAAAGACAGATAGAGACAGACAGAGAGAGAGAGAGAGTGAGAGAGAAAGACAGAGAGGAGATTATCTCATGCCTACATTATCACCATCTTCCACAAAACCCTGCAGCCTCTTATCACTCTGCCGTGCTCTCCATGCATTCTCTCCGTCCTCCACACTTCCCCTCCACACCTGTCTGCTCTGGAAGATATGCTAATGAAGGTGGCGGGGCAGGAATACTGCTGTCAGGTCATTACCATGCATTAGCCTCGACTCATCTCCGCACTAATTCCTCATCTCCATAATCACATTTGGGAATTTTCTCCTCCCGTGAATGGAGATCCCGGATCTTCTTTGGGTAAATATAATCTACACCTGATTGAATATCTGACAGCCGGAATGTGTTAACATCCACCCGGATTATTCCTCTCACAGAGCTGGAATCTCTAATATGTTATATGATCTATTTATTTATGATATATTATCATTTGTGAAAATTTATTTGTCAGATCTTTTCCAAATCTAAGGTCACTCTGGATATGCAAATATACAAAAAAAAAAATCACTTAAAAAAACAAGATGAATAGAGCTTATTTAGAGTTGGTCACTTTAGCTTGGACACCTAAATTCAAAAGGGTGTGTCAGAGAGGAAGTTCTGTGTATTCAGAATCACTTTACACAGACACTTAGATTTTTTTGGTGATCTTGCATGTAAAAATTCACATCTCTTAATAAACGATTTTTGTTTTGCCTTAAACTGATACTTTCAGCCTACAGAGCATTTTTCTGGACTGAGGGAGGAAACTGGCGAACATGGAGGAAACCTGAAGCATGGGGAGAAGATGCAAACTCCATATGAAAGGAGAAGGTAGGAATCCATCCCTTTACCTGTGAGGTACGAGGCAAAGGTGCGAAGGAAGTCCGGTCTTGCGGTGTGTCCAGGTTGGTGTGTGTCTAAAAAAGTTAAAAGAGGTGGTTGTTTTTCCAGAATATCTGCTTTTACATCCATATAAATATGACTATATTAGTAAATGTACTGACTTCCAGTTGATTTATAAGCAACTAAAGGAGCAAAATGACTAAAAAACGAACTAAAACTAGACTAAAGTTAAGACTAACTAAAGCTAGACTAACTAAAACTTTTAACTAAAGTATAAAATGTTTCGGAGATTTGAGGAGTTCAAATTTGTATGATTGTTGACTGACTAATGTACTGTATTTATTATATTTACATGTGGAATAAGCCTCGAATGGCATTTACACACCGAATATTGGGGTAAGAATCGATTCCCAGACAGCGATGGATGAACTGAAGGAGATAAATAGAGAGAAAAAGAGAGAGAAACAGAAGGAGGGCATTGTGTGTGTCACTAATCAGAACAACAATACACACAGACGGAGGAATCAGCTGCAGTTCACGCCCCTCTGCTCGCTCTGGCTAAACGCTAACCGAGCCCTGCTGAAGGATACGGAGTCGGACGACTCGTACCTTGCCCCCTTGTTGACCTTTTCACCTCAGAAAGTGACCTCATCGGCGATTCCACCTGATCAGCCGGGCCAAATCTCTGTCGTTGTGCTGCAGTGACACAAAAGGCAAAAGACAACAATCATTAAGAATTTTTTTTAAAATACAATGACATATCATATTTTTTTTAATCCGTTCGTATTTACAATTAACTCCTTACATCATAACAGTTCCAAACAACAAAGTTCTCGCACCAGCTTCCTGTGGTGGAAAAAACTTACAGCTTTACCTCCGACACCAGAGACTCCTCCCATAAATAGATTAGATATATAGATTTTTGGGGAAATCTGTTTAGACAGAGTATTCACCAAATAAGTCTGTCATTACTATAGCGACAATATACGTCATTATAAGGTTGTTACTATAGAAACAATAAAAGCAATAAGATATCAGATTAGAATAGAGCATTATTAAGAGCCGATGTTACAGAAAAGGACTGCAAAAGAATCTTTTGACCAATCAGAATCAAGAATTTAATAGCACTGTTATCAAGCATCGTGATATTTTTGACCCCTAATCCAAGTGTGTGTGTGTGTGTGTGTCTGTGTGTGGTATCGTCTGCCATGAGAATGAACCCAAATGTAAATATGTTTCTATGTCTCTCTTGACAGGAGACAGACAGGTGCCCAGCTGCTTGGACAGCCCCCTTCTTGAGTAAGCCCCGCCCCCTCCTTTGCATGTCTCATTTCAATATATTGAGTGGGCCATCTGTAAGCCATTTATCTCATTCAAAAAGCCATGAGTCTCTCTCTCTCTCTCTCTCTCTCTCTCTCTCTCTCTCTCTCTCTCTCTCTCTCACACACACACACACACACACACACACACAGCATGCCCTCTCACTGTTCATTAACATAAACTCACACTGACATGCACAGGCACACACACACTCTCCCATGCACTCATACACACATGCATATGGATAGGCATACTCGCACCTGCATAAGCACACACTCTCTTTCACACACACACACACACACACACACACACACACACACACTGGCATGAGCAGACAGAGAAACTCTGAAATATCAAAATATTATTTCAATATATTATTATTTTTATATTATAGTGTCATTAACTTGGAGGCTGTTTTAGTTTTTTCAGATTAATCCAATGAGCCGTAACTTTTGTATTCCGTTTGATTGCATTAACAGACATGTAATAACACACACACACACACACACACACACACACACACACACACACACGCACACACACTGCACAGTTTCTACTGCCGCCTCATCTTCTCTGTGCTGTTTTTTTCTATCATTCTGTTGGTGTGAGACATTCATTCATCAGCAGCTTTATCACAAACTGGACACATCTCTCTCTCTCTCTCTCTCTCTCTCGCTCTCTCTCTCTCTCACTCTCTACCTGTCGCTCTCTCTGTCTCTTTTTGTCTCCTGTCCCTGTTTCTTTGGTACCTGAGTGTATTTGTCTGTTTTCTCTCTCCTTCTTTCTGTTGGTCTCTCTATCTTTATGTCAGTCTAACTGTCCATTTTTCTTCTTGTCTCTGCCACTGTCTTTTTTTTTTCTATTCTTGCATATCTCTCTCTCTCTCTCTCTCTCTCTCTCTCTCTCTCTCCCCTCTCTCTCTCTCTCTCTCTCACACACACACACACATGCTCTCTTATCTATCCATCCCTCTGTCAGTCTATCTGTCTCTCTGACTGCACATCAATCTATCCATCTCTCTATGATTCTGTTTGCCTCTCTCTCTCTCTCTCTCTCTCTCTCTCTCTCTCTCTCTCTCTCTCTGTCTCATTTATCCATTTTCTCTGCTCTGCTCTTGATTAGGTCTGTCATCCTACTCCTTTCCCCCCCTTTTTTCTATCTGTCTGTATGCCTCTCTCATGCTTTTAATATCAGACGGTCTCTATTTCTCTCTCTCTCTCTCTCTCAAGTTTTAACTTGGGGTTGTTTTTGAAGCCATGACCCCACAGCAACTAAACTAGACCATGCGAATAAAAGTCGCATTTTTCCTTTCTCACAATAATTCAGTTTCACGGCAAGACACAATTATTATATCTAAAGAAAAGTGCGGCAAGAAATGTTCTGCAAACTTTGACAGACTTCACTTACTTTTCCTCAAGAGCTCTGAAGATCCAGTTTTCCTAAACAAACCCTCAGCTTTTCAGTTTCTCAACAGATTACGGTACAAATAAAAAAGAGAGCGAATAGATCAGTTCTGTAAAGCAGCCGTGTGATGAATGACGGAGCAGCGAGCACTGAGCCTTTGGGCTTCATCTCCTCGGTGCCTCCAGACTCTCAGGAGTTAATGTCTTAATCTATTTTCTGCTGAGTGCTCGCAGTCGAGCTCCATGGCCAAGGGCGTTAAAAAAAAAACCCTAATGAAATGCTCTTTTAGGAGGCCCGTCATTAATTGGTCACAGTTAGAAAGGGAATGTCAACACGGCCGACGTTATCATGCTCTTAATCTCGCAGCAGCTAGAAGACTATACTTGAACGATGAAGGTTTTTTTCCCCCCGCTAGATCACTCTGGGAAATATTGAGGCTGATAAACACAGAGCTGGCCGATGAATTAATTGATTTATTATTGAACAAAACATAAAGGACTCTCATGGGTTAAAGTTAAGGTCTTGAGAAGGATTGAGAACTGGCTTTATTTCATTCAGCTGAAAAAAAACAAACATATATTGTTTGTTTGAGAAAATTCTCAATTCTCAAATGCTCAAAACAACCAATCAGTGCAGTTTAGTGGTGACTTTTACATCTGTGGTTTAACGCCTTAACCACAACCAGCTCAACTCGCTTACGTCACATCAACCACCTCCAGCTACTCAAACTCAAAGATGTGTTCTCAAATCCCAGCACTGGCCGGTTGCCATGGTGTTCTGTCCTTGAGCAAGACCCTTAACCTTCAGCTCAGTTGGATCCTGCTTCAATGGTGAGCTGTTTTTTCTTTTGTTTTGTTTTGTTTTGCACTACATTACTATTATACTACATTATAGCACCACATTACTAGCATACACTGTAGCATAATAACAGGAGGTTTTACACGACACTACAATAGACAAACATATAAGAAGCATTAAGTGTATCAACTAAATTTCCAAGATAAGTCTATGTCGATTCCATGTAGCTTGTAGCTGTAAACTTCCTCTCTAAATCTAATAGAAAGCCACAAACCTTCACTGCTATTGTCTCGACATTCTGATTTAATCAATGGAACACTGTGATTTTTTATTTTATATAAATATAATTTTATTTTATTTTTGCTAATTTATTTTTTAGTTATTTATTTGTCTGTTTATTTGTTGGTTTACTCTGTCTATTGTTATTATTTATTTACCTGCATATCTTCTATTTAACTGTGGATTGTTAATTATATAATTCAATTTTTTACACCTGAATGTAACGTCCGGGGGGCACGGTGGCTTAGTGGTTAGCACGTTTGCTTCACACCTTCAGGGATGGGGGTTTGATTCCCACCTCTGCCATGTGTGTGTAGAGTTTGCATGTTCTCCCTGTGCCTCGGGGGTTTCCTCCAGGTACTACCGTTTCCTTCCCCAATCCAAAGACATGCATGGTAGGTTGATTGGAATCTCTAAATTGTCTGTTGTGTGTGTGTGTGTGTGTGCCCTGCGATGGGTTGGCACTCCATCCAGGGTGTATCCTGCTTTGATGCCCAATGACGCCTGAGATAGGCACAGGCTCCCCGTGACCCGAGAATAGTTCGGATAAGCGGCAGACAATGAATGAGTGTAACTTCTACTTTTATTTATTTCAATATTGCAAACAAATAAAGACAGGTTTCAAACTCAATTTTTTTTTTTTTCTTTTACTTTTATCCTGCCAGCTAATCTACATAAAACTCTACTTGTGTTGCTTGGAATCGAAAACTAGCAACTTGGAGACTAAGAGAAAATTAAATTACGAGCAAAAAATAGCAGAAAGAACTAGCATCTGAGTAATGAAAGCAAGGAAAATAAAATTTTGTTTTTCATTTCTAATATTTTGTGTTCTTTTCTATTAGTTTTTTTGTTACCTTTAAAATTTTTTATTCAATTCTGTGATTCGCGTGTATTATATTTTTTTCGATCTCGCAACTTGACGCCATACATTACATGTTATTTCAAAGTATGTAAAATATTATAACACTCTTTACTGCAAATAAGTTTATAGTTATTTTTGCAGTACTAAGCATGTATAAGCACCCTGAAGCTAAATAAATAAATAAACAAACAAACAAACAAACAAACAAAACAAACAAACAAACAAACAAATAAATAAATAAATAAATAAATAAATAAATAAATAAATAAATAAATAAATAAATGATTCACTGTTGGGGGGCACGGTGGCTTGGTGGTTAGCACGTTTGCCTCACCCCTCCAGGGTTGGGGGTTCGATTCCTGCCTCCGCCATGTGTGTGTGGAGTTTGCATGTTCTCCCCGTGCCTCGGGGGTTTCCTCCCGGTACTCCGGTTTCCTCCCCCAGTCCAAAGACATGCATTGTAGGTTGATTGGCATCTCTAAATTGTCCGTAGTATGTGATTATGAGAGTGTGTGTGTGTGTGTGTGTGCCCTCCGATGGGTTGGCACTCCGTCCAGAGTGTATCCTGCCTTGATGCCCAATGACGCCTGAGATAGGCACAGGCTCCCCGAGACCCGAGAGTAGATCGGATAAGCAGTAGACAATGAATGAATGAATGATTCACTGTTTAATTTTGAATGCTCAATGTTGATTGGTCAGAAAGATTTGATTCTGGATCTTGTTTGTCTGTGGAGACATTTCTTTAGAGTTTGGAAGGAGTCTCCAGCGTCAGTGCTTTTTCTTGTACTGGTTTCTCTGTAACGTGATAAGATCTGATTAAATTAAAAAGAGAATTAGAAAGATAGATGCTGAAGTGTTAACAGAAACTAGTGCATTACCGAAACTACATAACTTTCAATGGATAAAAATATTGATGATTGTAATCATATAAATTTCGCTGGTGTAAAAGGAATAAAGCCTGTAACTCCACCCATAATCACAGTCCTGGATATTTTTATTAACAGTCCTCACACAAACAAGTCTTCAACTCTATTGATGATGAACATTATATTTGGATCCACCTGCTACCTTGAGTACATTATGCTGAGGCTGCTGCGACAAACCCGTGTTAATGTAACAGCTGATCCTCTACCCTGACCTCAGCTTTTTTTTTCTAATTCAGAATCTTCAGACTCTCCGGCTTGGGACCGAGACATATGTGTCAGATGAAACCTGGCTGCAACAATCCAGCCCTGAGGGTCCTCCAGAGCCAAGCCGAGCCTCCAGGCCTCTCATTCAAGCCCTCAATGCATCACCCAGCGGGGGACATCCAGAGCACCGCATCCCCCTTTTTACACACTCCTCCACCCGTGCGAGGTTCCCCACAGAACGTCTTTCACTCGCCGTCAGCAATTAAGTCGTTTTCTGCTTTCCCAACATCTTAACCCTTATGTTCTGTCAGGGTTTGAATGGGTTTATTGGTTGAATTAAACCAGTGGAACGAATACTGAAAATGTGTTTTCTTTCCTTAACATTAGTTTATAGAAATTGCATCATTTCCAAATTGTGAAAAGATTTAAACGTAAAAAGCATTACGAACGACAAAAGTGTGTACCAATTTACAGCAATACTGCATAATTATTGTTTGCAATCAACCTAATTGAGATATATTGGCCATTTATTTGAAAAAAAAAAAAAAAACATGCTCATAAAGGTTAAGGAACTTGTTAAGACCTGATTGGCTTTTTTGTAATTCTGTGGTTTACATTTTAAAAACGAATGATTTAGAAAAAACGAATTTTTTTAATTCATTCATTCATTTTTTTCTGTGAAGAGCTAGATGCTGAAGAAAGAATCTTTCAAGATCATTCAGATTATTCGTATGAAGTTTTACTGAATGTCAAAAACGACAGATTTTGCGGAAAATTCTCCCACTAGATATTTGTTTCCTCATCATATTAAACTGATATTTACATTCTGTTATTTCTGGTCTATTGTTTGAGCCTAGCCCAGTTATGAGCTTTGCCACACCAACATTCTTATAAATATATTAATGATCTGAAGCATGAAGTTAATATGGTCTTAATTAAAAGTCCATTAAGTTGGTGGAATTAAAGCTTAATCCCAAAAGCTAAAGTAACTTACTGCTAAAGAGTCTACAAATTGCTTACAAATGAATGGTAGAAGTCCATCACCGGAGCCCTAATAGAGCCGGCGTAATTACTTTAAAAAGTGAATTATCTTCTACAGGGGCCGTTATCAAAAGTTATCTGGCCAGGGCCAGCGATTATTAAAGCCTTAATCAAATATAGATGGTCATTTGTTAATTGAATTATTCCAGACCATCAGAGAGCGTTCACAAGGTGAAAGATGAGGAGTAATGGATATGACCGTATATCTAACGGATATGACTGCGGATGGATCAGACTTAGTGTTAAAGAGAAAATGTGGCCATTACAGATGAAGCAAAAGTGATAGCACCCTCCCTCTAATATATTAAGGTTTCCAAAAAATCCCAGCTTTCTTCTTTCAATGTAAATTAAGAAAAAGAAGAAGAAGAAAAGTTTGTCCTTGTAGCAGGACTTTCCTATTTGTTTCCTCAAATGGAGTGTTTCCTCATTACTGCAGGATTGAAGTTCCTGGAGGTGGAGATGAATCTAATCGACTCTCCTTCTATAAGTTTAACTTTTGGTTCAAACTCAGCTGATTTGGTTTAACTCTGCTCAGGTAGGAGGAGCCAAAACAGGTCTGACTCCACCCCCTGAACTTTTGGTTTAACTCCGCTGAGGTAGAAAGTGCTGGAAAACAAGTTCTTTTTTAACCCTCCATCTTCTGGACTTTTGGTTTTCAAAGGGGGGGTCTGCCCCCAGGGTTTGGGAGGAAGTGGATCAGGTCTGACTCCACCCCCTGGACTTTTGGTTTAACTCCGTTGAGGAAGAAGGTGCTGGATCAAGTGTAACTCTATGCCTTGGACTTTTGGTTTAAATTTGCTCAGGTAGGAGGAGCCAAATCAGGTCTGACTCCAACCCCTGGACTTTTGGTTCAGCTCTGCTCAGGTTGGAGGAAGTGGATCAGGTCTGACTCCACCCCTTGGACTTTTGGTTTAACTCCACTGAGGAAGAAGGTGCTGGATCAGGTCTGACTCCACCCCCTGGACCTTTGTTTCAGCTCTATTCAGGTTAGAGGAGGTATATACGGTCTGACTCCACTATCTGGACTTTTGGTTCAGCTCTGCTCAGGTTGGAGGAGGTGGAGCAGGATTGACACCTATTGATTTTTCATTTTACAGCAAAGGATATTTAGATTTTTCTGAACTTTTCCCAGAGCGGCACCACCACTGCTCATAAGAAAAATGCACAGAATTATATAGACACAAGGTTAAGGATGATTTTATTCTAGCCCAGAATATGGATTCCTGTAAGACAGTGTGTGTAATGAACTTGAATTATTACAAGTGGATTGTCTACTCCATCCTTCTTTTTTCCCTTAATAAATACGTTTGGAGGAGAAATTAAATGTAGGTACAATAAATACACACAATATTCACAAAAGAAAATAATTGTAAATGTAATGCATGATCAAAACATGTCTCTTGATAGGTTTTTCAATTACAATCCATTATTTTACAAACAACCGCATGTGTCGTACTCCTTCAGAGGACAATCCAGAGAAATCACCCTGCCACACACACAAAGAAAAACCCCCAACTCTAACTACTACACTCATTATGTTCCTTCAGCAGCCACTGAAGCCAAGACAGGTGTGAGCGCCAAGCTTCCCTCTTGAACACTAGCACCCAACACACACACACACACACACACACACACACACCGAAAAGTAGAAAATGAAGGATCATAGGGCAGCGCTGCAGTTGAGTGGCAAACATACTGACAGCTCTGCGGTTCCCACTCACACATCGAGGGATGGACGAGCACCGATAACAACACTTCACTCCAGCACCTCTGCTTCAGAGAGACTACACAGCCTGCTGTTTGTGCAAAAATTAAACTTGGACATTTTTTACCTTCATGCCAAGACATGTTTGGTGCTGATGATTAGTTTTGCACAGAGTAGAAATCTGTCTCAAACAAACTCTTTTAATATCTGCGTTAAAACCACATCTGGTTCTTCAGGGATCACACAGTTGCTTCGTCCAGACATCCTTCCGAATCCTGGGCGATGGTATTGGAGCAAAGAATGACATATAAACGAATTTGTACCATGAGCTGGTTACAGAAGCTGTGATTTGAGCTCAAAGTGAATCGGCTTCAGCTGTGTGGACACAAGCCACCACTCACGCATCCACATTTGCATATAACTTGCATAATCCATGCCCCCAATTTGATTCAGATATACATCAAATGTACATAAAACAAAGGCTAATTTATGCAGTTATGGAATTATTGCAATGTCGAGTGTTTAAATCTGAGGAAACTTTTGTACTGCTGGCTAAAATATTACATTCATGACACCCCAGAACATTCCTAAATAATTTCCTCATAATCAACACCAGACGTGTTTCAGTTTTTTTCTCCGCTTGTTATTCTTGTTAGTCCTGCAGTCCAGCCGTTTCGCTCTATATACACAGTTTGTTCAAATCTCACCTGGCGATGCAGATGTAACATTTGTCTTGTCAATAAAACTATTTGCGCTGCATTGATTAGCTGTAGGTCTGCTCCTGGGAGGATGGGAGGAGTCTGAACGCCTCAGGACTTCCTGACAGAAAGAGAAAAGAGTGAGAAAGACAGAAAGATGGATTGTGTGTGAGGTGATGCGCGAGAGCTGATTCACCAAACACAGATTGTGTCACAAGCTCATGCTGACTGGCAGGAGGATGCTCTGTGTATGTGTGTGTGTGTGTGTGTGCGTGTGTGTGTGTGTGCTGCACAGGGCTGATACTACACTCTGGAGATTCCTCAGATAAGAGAACTGCTGTTGTCTCTTCACACCACGGCTCCCCTGAGAGTGACAGGGACAAAGCTGGATGGCGATTGATTGTGTGTGTGTGTGTGTGTGTGTGTGTGTGTGTGTGTGTGTGTGTGTGTGTGAGAGAGAGAGTTCAGAAAGAAACCTTAGTCAAAATTGTAGCTTCACTGCATGTGTCAGAAATCAGCAGTTACAGTTTATGAATAATTCTGGGCTCGACTTTAACCCGGAAGTCGAAAATAAGTCCTTTTCAAGCTCCATACATTTGAGCTACAAATTGTGAGGGAAACATTTTGTTTGTCTTTTGTCAGCATCTCGTCTAGAATTATAAATCAAACACTACTATATGAAGTATTTAAGTAAAGAAGTGCTACGTTGTTGACGTGAGTAGCCATGTTGATTTGAAGTCACTTGCTGATCTCAAGCGTTGAGGAGATCTTCCACAGTTCCACAGAGTCCTGAAGGTTTGTCAAGAAGCATATTTTTGTTTGCTTAACTGACAAAAAAATATGACAGAAAGGTTGGTGAGTGCTTAGTGATAACAGGAACTAATTCACTGTTAAATAATCACGGTGATTTCCTACCAGAATGCGACACAAATGGAAATCTCTTCCATTTACAATCATCGCACAGCGTAACACCAACCATGCCACCTCTCAACATGATAGCTTGCACCTTCCGAACACAGCATATGTAGACATCATGCTAAGCTTCCTGTGTCTCAATCAATCAATAACAAACCTGCGATCTATAACACGGCTATTATCACCTCTGATTAAAAGCGCCACGGGAGAATGTCCACCCCGAGCCGATTTGACAGGGCGTAATAGAACGGGTAGTGTTCAAGGGGAGCGAGAGGACGGCTGCTGATGGTTAGTGTGTCTTGGTGTGATGCGAACCTTCAGCCTCGCCTGCTCAACTTCATTACTTAAGAAAAGTGACAGAAGCAAGCCACGGGTTTCTGATGCACGGAGGACGAGCATGATAACGTCTCCATCCACAATCATACATAAAAAGCCAGGGTGGTTAAAAGCGGTGGCCTGCCCTTGGCCCGGCGGCTCTTCTCATTCATCTGCGTATTAATAAAGACAGGCCAATTCCTCCTCTTAACTCGGCAAGTGCCTGCAAAATGAGCAGCTGACTTTGAATTTAGAGTGTTCATTAATAGGATATTATGGCTGATCGTGGGGCGAGGGTGAGGGGTGGGGGGTGTTTGCGGGGTGGTTTGGCAGGGGGGTCCAAGGATGAAAATTCTGTGTAAGGTTATCCAACAGAGGGAAAAACGCATGCCTAAAACACACAGAAAGTCAACAGAGTCCTGACTCATTTTATATCAGACTCACAGCCAGAACATCATTCATTTGTTTATACTGATTAAGTTCAAATGAATCGGCAATAACAATTTCATTTATTGTGCAGTTCACATTCAGAATGTCAACAAAACTCTAAGACTGAATGCTATGAGCTAGTGAGCTCTGGCTAACAGCTCAAGCTAATGCACCTGCTCAAGCCTTAAAAAAATTAGCACTTAGATTGACACTGTGATACGTTTTTATCAGACTCACACAGCTGTAGGACGCTATCTGATTTTTTGGGGATTAACCCACATAATCGCGACCGTCTACTACGGTCCGATTCAAGGCCACGCTTGAGTTCTCTTGCACTTGCGACTAGGAAGAGCAAAGCAAACACATTTCTAGAGCGCAACGAAATTCTGTAGTTTTTACAAAAAGCTAAGGAAGGACGAAAAACACAAATCCGACAGAATCCTGACCGGACCAATCTGCTAGTCTGTTTCTGCTAATCAGACATGCGAAAGTAGAAGATTTTGCAATAGTACAATACACAGCTAGCTGCTGATGCTAAGTGTAATTACGGTCTAATTGCTGCTACAGATAATCTTTTCTTAGTCTTTCACCAAGACATCTGAAGAAAATGTTTATATTTCCAGTAGCTTGGGTTAATTTGTAGGTTGTTTCTGCCTTTATATTTTGACTTCTTTCTGCTTCATGCTACATTGAGAAGTTGCTAGCCTCAGTAATTAGCTAGCATCACTAGCTAGTTTCACACAGTGTTGCGTTTTAGGTATATAAAATCTTTTGAGCAATATTATTAGAGATCATAGTGTTCAAATCTAAGATAAATATATTTTAGGTGTTTGAGATCTCCTTAATAAACCTACACGTTTTAGTCACTTAAGCTCCTTATTAAACTGATTATTTAAAAGAATAAATGTACAAGGCTATGGTACAAGGTATATACAGTAAATAATAATTGTGTAGATATAACTGAATGGTGATTAATATACTGGATATGTTTATACAGTGGAAATGGAAATCTGATAATACATTTTTATGGAAAAAAAACAACAACATCTCAGTAGCCTGGCTCTTGTCTCATTGTCATACCAGGGCTTTAAGGAGAAGGCAAGAGGAAGTGAAGAGCAGGATAATGGCATACCAATCACCTCCAATCTCCGTCTTCCGATAAATGACTTCTGAAGTCTGGGGTAATTGGAGAGGAGGGAGACAGGCGTCAGGATGAACAGAAGTATTGAAATGAAGCGGGTTAGCAGGAAGGCAGACGCTTGGGATATCCGTCGCCATCGATGTGCGAGAGGTTGAACAGTGTGCTGGAGAAAAGAGTGAGGTGAAAAGAATCACACAGAAAAGAAAACTGAACCAACACAAGTGAAAGAATTCATGTGAAGGGATTTGGTTTGATCAGCGTTCCTGAAGTTAGTATATATTTTCATATTTTCATCATATAACATCATATAAATGGATATTCAATTCATTGTAGCGCGATTTTATCAATGAACATTGCCACATTGCTGCTTTAAAGAAATATATTAATTCTGAAGTAAAAAAATAATTTTCAAATTTAAAATGTATTCCTAATAAGTAAGCCAGGGGCAACGGTGGCAAGGAAAAACTCCCTGAGAAGAAATTAAAAAGAAACTTTATACATTTTGTAAATATATTTATCTACAGTATATTCATGTCCACTTGGAAAGCTCTAAGTGATTATTTGTATTTATATACAGTGGAACCTTGGCATACGAATGCCCTCCCTAATGAATTTTTGTCTTAAGAATAAAAATTTTGAAAGAAATTTGCATCGGCGTACGAAGCATTTTTGGCATACGAGCTGACGTGAATGTCGGGTAAGTTGCGCGTACGTCCTGGAGCCATTCAAAACTTGAATGTTGAAAGCCAATTGAAACGAGTTTACGAATTTTAGTAATTTTTATTCAGTCAGTGAAAGCTGTTTTGAAAAAACATTGTTGTCTTTGGCATGCGTTCTAAAGCTATTTGATTTTTTGGGAGGTTTTTTGTTGTTGGCAGATTGGTGGTGTGGATGGTCTGTTCTATTTTTAGCCCAAGCTTGGTGGCACGACTTCCTGTGAGGAGCCTTGACATGGAATGCTTGGCTTGGGTCAGTTCTTTGTAAGCAGCCATACAGTTTACATGCACTTCGTATTGGTCATATTGATAATATGTTTGGGTGGAACGGATTATCTGCATTTACATTATTTCCTCTGGGAGAATTCATTTCATTAATATTGTTTAAGACACTGATTAGCATACATTATATATTTGGGTTTGAAGTTCAACAGTGTTAGCAATTTTATTTGTCTAATTGGTTAAAATCAGTCCTGTTTGGTGTGTAATTCGTTATCGCTGTAAATCACAACATAATTGCTTTGAAATGTGTCTGAAAAGGACCAGGCAGTACTGTACAGAAAGCCACCTCAGACCTCACAAGAACTTTAACCATAACAGTTCATAATTTGAATACTAGATGACTGTTGATAATTTAGTATATTATAGCATCAAGTGTGTTGGTCGGCTTGGTATTCGAAAGCTTCCTACATAATGACAGCCAAAGAGAACAGACGAAAGAAGAAAAGAAGAAGAAAACGAGAGAGTCGGCATAAGGGGACTGAAGAGAAAGATGGGAGCAGGTGAAAAGCAGGCCAGCAGATGGCTGTGAGAGCTCTCCACAATGTGCTCGCCAGATCTATATTCATACCATCGGCCCACCTTTGAGTTGAAAAGGATTACACCTTGTGTTCAAACATACAAGGGCCCAGGATGCAATGGGGCACCCACTTAAGGCAGTCTTCATTCAAGCTTAACTCCTTATGCCTCATTATGGGTAATCCTTATTAGAAACACAGTAATGCAGGTCTGAATGGGCCGCCAGCAGATACAAGGACATGTGTTACTATTGTGGCCGGGTGTATCGGGTTAATTCCGATTCAAAGGAGGAGAATCTGGGCGCTCCTTACACCCTCTGGAGGCCCTCCTTTGGGGGTCTCGGCAGAGGTCCCTGTCGGCATGGCAACACACGGCTGGTGCTATTGTGAGCCAAACCTGTTGGCACAGCACCTTCCTTGGCTGTATGCAAATGCGGATCATGAGGACAAGCTAAAAGAGACATAAATGCCACAAGAGCTTTTTATTAAGATACAAAAGCAGGGAAAATGACTTTGAGGCATAATCCTGCTGCCGAACAGAAGCCGGGTGAGGAAAGATCACAAATGTGGTCATGTCGAACAACAGGGTTTCAGCTCTGGTCCTCTTTTTTTTTTTTGCCATTTATTAGGTAAGAGATTCAAGAGAATGTGTGGTAAAATTCAAAAATCCTAAATCACGCAATAATTTAAAATTAAACTAAGAACAAACTTGCTGTTCATAGCCATTTTTTAATTTTTTAGAAGGTGGAAATCATATACATGCATTCTTAAAATTAAAATCTTTCTTATACTGTATACACTGTTTACATCATGGACTTTTGAGTATCATCTGGAAAAAGAAATGTATTTCAACACTTGCATATGGTCCATGACCTCCAAGCCCACAATACAGCAATCATTATTACTGAACATAATTACTAAAAACACTAGAGACAAATAACTGATCATTAGCAATGAATTAGTAATGAATAAATCACTAGGGGCCATGAAGGTACATATCCAGAAGCGTTCAAACCATTCATTCATCCATTTTCTTTACCGTTTATCTTACACGGTGTCGCAGGGAACCTGGAGTCGATCCCAGGGCACAAGGCAGGGTACCAACCCATCATACTTTAGCATCAGGCTACAATGCATGTCTTTGGTACTGGGGGAGGAAACCAGAGGACCCCAAAGAAACCCCTGGGAGAATTCAGGACCCCCCCAAGTTGCACATGCTAAAAGAAAAATCTGAAAGTATAATGAAAAGTTTCCAATGGTGGGCTTACAACCAGCTGTTCCAATGCGCTGACACTGGAGACTCCTTCCATTTATATTAAACACATCTCCTTCACTATCACTTTACTTGACAACCATGGGTATTTAATTGTTAAATAAATACATGTTAAAAATCTTGTTTATTACGTCATGAATGAATTTCCAGTACATCCTGTATTTTGATCAGGGTTTCAGTAGTTTATGTAACCAATCGGTTTTGATGTCAGGAATTAGATCAAATTAACTGGTCAAACATTCTGCATGAAAGGGCAAAATGGGATTAAAACTTTCATCCCAAATATTAACCATTTAGTTGAAAGCATTTTTTTATGTAACTGCAGAACCAGTTTCATTAACACTTTTGATAACTCTTATCAGGATACAAGTTGTACATGATATAAGCAGGGTCTAGTGGAAAGAAAATAGAGACAGCTTGTTGGTGTTGGCTCTCGGCCCTAACAAGCTCCTCTGGAGTTGCATTAGCAATGCTTCAATGCTGCAGGACAGAAATTGGCGTCTTGTGTTTGGGTTTTAATGGCAGCATGCATGCTCTGAGAGAAGCGTAGATAGAAATCGGTGTATTTGCCGGTCTATCTTTAATGTTACCATACTAATGTTGTTGTCACTTGGAACCTTGTGCATGCTACGCCGTCTCAGTGAAATATGACCCAGTGGGTTTATTATTTTTCAAAAGAGAATTCATAACTATATTTGACAGTTGTGACTGAGCGCTCTGGGGAGCCGCTCCAAACCCTTCATGTACTTCATAATAACAATACGTTGTCTTGATTAAGCATAAAGATATGATATTATCCATTTCCCCACTGTGTATCAATCTCCCCCTAGGGTTACTTGCGTTCTAGCCTAATAGCCCAGTGCACATGCCACTGCCACAGAGCCTTGCGCTTTCTAAATGCCAAGTGGGACGATGCTTATAAACGCTATTGTCCAAGTCTTGACATGTCACTGGTTTATCAGGCACTGCTGCAGGATCAGTATGCGTAGAGAACAATGCTACAAGGTCATCTCTTATGCAACAAAGAAACATCAGGTTCATGCAAAAAGGGCTGTATGCCTGCTCACTCTTATCTGTCTTTATCACTGGATTCTTGTTCCTTGCAGGTTTTTTTTGACATTTAGCCTTTTGGTAAGCTTAACAGGATGTGCTGCTATAGCAAAATAATCAATTATAACTTTGGTGGTTTTTAACTTTAACAGCATATACAGTGTTAGAGTTTTTATCCATTTAGAGTTACTATTGTGGAACGTCACAAAGAAGTTCTGATGGTTTCCCATGATGAAAAAAATGGACAGTTATAGGATTTTGACATTGGAGTCACACTCATTCCATAAATGTTAAATTAATAGCTTCAGATTTAGGCTGATCTCCACAAATAAGACTTTGACTTCAATGTAGTTTTCCTGTTAATAATTACAGTGAGAATGAATATGTCATAACATGTTTTTATACTGGATGCCCTTCTTGACAACCCTCCCATTTTATCTCGGCTTGATATCAGCACTGAGAGTTAACTCTTTGGTGGCTAGGTTAGCTCCCTTCCCAGGAATCGAAACAGGGCTGCGGCAATGAGAGTGTGGGATCTTGCCGCTGGACCACTAGGAGGTGTCATAACGTGCATTAGATTAATAAAATTCACTGGTGTGTGTGTGTGTTTCTAAAAGAGGGCAAATTACCAGACTATCCTTTACTCTTTGTTTGCACTGACATTTTGTGCCTGGAGTAACATCACGCCCAATAGGGTTTAAACACACACACACACACACACACACAGAGAGCACCACATTAAAGTGTAATTAAATGATGAAGTGATGATATACACGGCAAGTGGTGCCACTTGTTTGTCTCTCTGTTATTAGAGCTGAAACTTTGCACACTGAGAATATTACACTGTGGTGATGAATCGCTCTCTCCCCTCGACTTGTTCTACAGGTGCTAATGTTCCAGCAGTGGTTATACAACTGAGGGGTCAGGGTTGTTGTAGCCCATTGGGTTTGAATAATTGTAAATTCATTGCAAAACTGACTCATTTAAATAGTTGCATGTTGTATTTGCAGTTAGTTATGTATTCGAGTTAGAATTTAAATTGTGTTAAATATAAAGTGTCATGAGTTTCCCCACAGGTCTGGCTCAAAGGTTTTGACCCAAAGCCAAGGTTCAGTTGCATTTAATGCACCAATTTAGAATTATTCCAAAGAATTATTCCACATGGAATAATAGAATTATTCCACAAAAAACAGACCACAGAAACCATGCTAAAGACACAAATCAAGGTCATGGTAGCAACAAACTGAGAAGGTCAGCTCAGACTCCTGTATGCCTGACCACAGATTCAAGCTCCTCCAGGAATATCTCCAGATGTTTCCAAGCCATCTGTGAGATATAAACTCTCCAGAAGGTTCTGGGTCTTTCCCAGGGTCTCCATCAAGGGAAACTTGCCTCATGTTAACGGTTTCCTCAGAAAGACAGTTTTTGGTGTAACCTTTTCCAAGGTTGTACACTGATTTTAGAAGGGACGGCTTATCTTGTTATATGCTTTTCCTTGTAGGGGTCAGGGTAGCAACAAACTGAGAAGGTCAAACAAGTCTTGGGTATACTTGACCAGAAATTCCAGTGTCTCTTGGTGGCTCTCCAGATGTTCCTGCCCCAGGGTCTGCATCCAAGGGAACATTAAGGCATCCTTGTACAGTGCCAAACCACCTCAGGTTTTTTATTTCTGGACAGAAAAAGCAATTTATGGTAAAGGAAGTTTTAAGATTCTAGCTGTCCAAGGGGTCCTTCTTGGAATAGGCACAACATAGAAGACTTTTTCCCAGTAGGACAAACTAGAAAAGTTAGATATTGGGACATATTATATAATTATATTAAGTACCCAAACAAGCTTGTACATCCTGGAGAGCAGAGATATGTGTTTGGAGATTTTGCGAACAACAAGAGCACAACATCACATTTCCTGTAAATAAAACATCTAACCATGTTGGCAAAATAGATCTATAACAAGTTTTTCCAAGCACTGCTTCAGTAAAACTCCCTATAACCCCTTGAAGACCAACCTCAGGCTACAACACCTTTGACTACTTTCCCAGAACAGCTCCCCAAATTGGCCACTTAAATCCTACAAACGACGCTGATTTTCTCTCTACAGTTGCTCACTTGTTTTGTTCACCTTCTGTATCTGTGCAATCTTTGTTGCAGGGGAAATTGCTGTTGTATGTCTTCCCTCTTTATGGGGAGCATTATGGAATAAGGAACGCACAGCAAGTGCCATTTAGGTGGAGGCAATTCAAAAATTTTCCACTGTTCAACAGCTTAAATGACCAGCGGTGCATGTCAGTGCTGTTTAGAACGTGGCACAATCGATAAGTGGCATAATTGGGGATGATGGGACACGGTAACGCATTGTGGTGGGACATGGCTGTGTAAACACTCATTATTCCAAAGGAGGCCATCCTAACCAAGTCACGTGGTGGCGAAGGTACAGGTGAAGAGGAAGCACGTGGGACAGCGGCAGCAATCTATTGTAATCACCTTGCCATTTGCTAACAGCAAACAGCCTTCTATTCTGTTATTGTGAATGGCAGGCAATTTGTGGCAGTTTGCTGACTTGTTAGTGCACTTACATTGTGGTTTCCTGGTACATATTGGCTCTTCAAAAACAACATTTTGTTTCGCTTCAGCGTGAATTGACTGTTTTTAACCCTTGTTTAATTTAAATGTTGACCATTGCAGATTTTGTGGTTGCAGCATAAAAAAGCTCATTTCTTTTTGTTTGTGAGTAGTTTTGCTTTCCGGCATTCTGTCCTGTCAGGCTATCGTTATCGACTGCTTTTCATGAAGTCTAAATGGCATGGCTCTTAATTTGCACCTGTGATTAATTAGTAGATTAAGGAGTATCAGCATCACTCTTTCGAATCAATTCTGCCTAATTAACAGGAAGAGCTCTCCAATAGAGAGACGCCTCATTGACATGCTGATGCCACTCAAACTGATACAAACTTACCACAATTAAGGCAATTACACATGGCTGATGGTACTCAAAATAGAGTAGTGCTTTGAGAGACACTTAGCTCAATGGTCTAACCCTTCCCAAAGCATTAAGGACAGGACAGAGTCTCACTTAGGTTTAGCATCACGCTGTTATTTTTCTATAAAACACATTAGTCCAAACGTGGACGCTGTTGTGATGACTGACTACGAAACTTGTGATTGACTGAACAGTTTTGAAGCTAAAAACTAAATGCTATAAAGAGCAAAACTCTAAGAACTTGGGCTGGACTTCTGGGTGAGAACTTAAGGATGGGAATTTACAGGAAGTTAACTAGTCAGAAAGTAGAATTCATTCATTCATTGTCTACCGCTTATCCGATCTACTCTCGGGTCACGGGGAGCCTGTACCTATCTCAGGCGTCATTGGGCATCAAGGCAGGATACACCCTGGACGGAGTGCCAACCCATCAACAGGGCACACACACACTCTCATTCACACTACAGACAATTTAGAGATGCCAATCAACCTACAATGCATGTCTTTGGACTGGGGGAGGAAACCGGAGTACCTGGAGAAAACCCCCGAGGCACGGGGAGAACATGCAAACTCCACACACACGGCGGAGGCGGGAATCGAACCTCCAACCCTGGAGGTGTGAGGCAAACGTGCTAACCACTAAGCCACCGTGTATTCTCTAAATAATATTATTTAATATTATATTTAAAACTTCCATAATTCTAGATGAGAAATAAAGGAATTTGTGGATGGTGATGAAAGAGATCTTAATAATTATAGTGCCTGTTTAAAATCCTGGCTTTATTTAACAAGAAACGACTAAATTCCACTCTGCACAAAATGAATCATATCACTTTGTCCATGTATTTACACTAAAGCTGGTTACTCAGAAGTGAACAAACAAGCAACATAATGTGACACAATAATTGAATTTTAGGCAAGCGTCGCTCTGCCTCACAGTGAAATCCAATTGAGTTACATATTACGCAGAAGCAGATTGATTAGATGTGCCTGCCAATACAATCCCAGGAATTGAAACGTTAATTTGACCGCACATTATTACTTGCACCAAGACAGCAGATATGAACGAATTCTTTTTCCTGCTCTGTGCTGCTGCTATAAATTTAGGGTTTTGATATATAGAGAATGAGAAGGGTTAACTCTCAGTGCCGGCCCCAAGTCTGGATAAAATGTGAGGGTTGCGTTAGGAAGGGCATCTGGTGTAAAACCTGTGCCAAATTGAAACATGCAGACCAAATGATTTACTGCGGCGACCCTGAACAGGGTCAGCAGCCAAAAGTACAACAGTTTCTTTAGTTTTTCTACAATAAGACAAAAATCAGCAGTTACTAAGAAACTGGAAAGCGTCCTTTGTCCTTACTGATTGTGCCTGAGGACTGAGACTGGAGACTCCTTCCATAAATGTTATACACACATCTCCATTCAGAATATTTCAGCATGTCAGTAATTTAACTGAATTTTTTTTCCCGATAAATAACAGATTTATTAGCCATAAAAAAACTAGCATAGGATGTACTATATAAAATTAATCAACACCTTCTGACCAATCAGAATGGAAAATTTAACAGCGCTGTGGTATAACAGACCTTGATGAAACCTTGATGAAAAAGACCTTGATGGAAAAAAAAAAAAAACCATTATACAGCATTATTTAAATAATTTCAGTGTCCTATGAGAATTTCATAAAGTGTTAATAAACAATGATTTACTTCAGGTTTAAATAATGCAGTTGTAAATAACAGTGTAGTTTTGTATGTCTTTTGTACCACTGAAAGAAAAACAGATCACGGTTTGGGCCTCGGATGTTTATATCCTAGTGTATGAGACGTGAAGATCAGAGAAACCTCCCTATTAACAACTTTTCAACATGTTTCCAAACGTATACCTTCTTAAGATAACCTTGCCTTCGTTGTTTTGACTAATCCAGATGTTGTGTCTCGGACACGGAGAAGACACTTTCACTATATTGTCTCTTTCACTCTTTCAGCGAGAAGAACTCGGTACACAGGTCATTCCTCCCAAGGCTCTGTTTACTAGACAATTAATACATTAACCTGCATGCCAAACAGTTTGACGGAGAGCCCTTGTCACCCTGCTCCCTGCCTCAGAGGGATGAGGAGTGCAGACTGGCCTCCATCAATATCCCTGACCTCTGCCTTCATCTCTGCCTCAGACGAAAGCGCTCATAACTCTTCTGCACAGCCTTTGCCGCTGAGGACAGCCATATTTCCTGCTGAAGTCATGTGACCCCCCTGGCCTGTGACAGGCCTCCTCCTGAAGGACGCAGTGAGGTCAGTGACAAAAGATGCAGCATAATAACAGGCTGGAAGATTATATTCCAAAAAAATTTAGATGTAATATATCATATTTTGCTGCCTTACAATACCTGCCATAAGCATGTTATAGCTAAATAAATAATGCTGTATACAGTAGATCAAGAACATATGACTTTATAACATCTTGTATGTGTTTCTAACAAAAATCATTACAAATAGCTCACTTTACCTTTATTACATTGCAAAAATGCTTTATCGTCTGCGTATGTGGAAAAGATATTTTCCCCAGACAATGAGTTAAGTCAAATTTCACATTAATTATATAGTATATGTCTCATGATGTTCTTTACTTGATAAAGTGTTAATCATGTAGCCACATATAAAGCAAGCATTTTTATTTTAGGCATTATCACATGTATAACTGTCTATGACTGTTGTAGCGTTTCACACAAGTTTGAACAGTAAATGTAACTTGAAAAGGATAACGCGTACACAGTGATTATTATTGATCACTATTTCTGCACAGAATGCACAATCAATTTGTTCATGCCTCAAATGTATGTTATATATGCTTTATCATGACTTTAATTAATAGAAAAAAACGTGTACAATTACATACACTATTTGTTCATTTCTGCTTGCATGTAGTGTACATTTAAGAGGTCTATTTCATTTTAAAGAAAGTATTTTTTTAGTTTCCTGTGGCTATAATATTATAAATATCTAGAAATCCTCTGAGTTTCACCTGCTTGTGAAATTATTCTCCTCATTCATTTATTTGCAATGTAAAAAATAACATGCTATATTTTTTTCCCTACAGGTTCATAGCAAATGGTTTGTATTTTTGGATCAATGCAGTGACAAATGAGCTGAGACAGGATGGATGCTAATGACATAACAATGATATCGTTGTTACAACTAGACCCAGTGGAAACACTGTATCCGGAAACCTTACAAAGATGCCAGAAAATTCCAATGATATTCAAAATCCCCTAGAATGTCAATATGTATTTTCAGGATTATTATTGGAAATGGGGTAAAAGCAGCAGTGGCAGCAGTGGAAAGGAGAAATCTCTCCCCTCTGCAGACCAGGCTCAGTCTGCAGGACACGACAATTACATCCAGAGCTTCATGCCAGCTTTCATCAAGCAAGCAAATTCAGCATTTCATGTTGATTTAACCACGGTGCATAAGCCGGAATTCTGTGGCAAATGGTGTACAATGGCAAAAAAAAAGGCTGTGTGTTCTCCGAATGCTTAGCCAAGGCTGATAGCTAATCACTGAATCAATGCAAATGCAATCTAACAAACATTTCAATTCTTATCATTGCTTCTGATAAGCATCTGTGATCAAACAGAAGTCCTCCAGACTCAACCCTTGTCAAAAATTACAACTTGGCCTTATCTACACCATGGAAGTCTTTTTTTCCCCTCCTGCCATGTGGTCTCTCCTGTTCCATTTAGCTGACTGACTGATTGGAGTGTGATAATGAGCTGTTGGAGGGTTAAATAGTCGGACATATCCGGATGGAGCCGTCACAGACCCCTGCTGTTGGAGGCCATTAAGCATGGAGGGATATGGAAGGCTGGAGGGCCATGCTTCTCTAGAGGGAGGGGCCCACCAACCAGATTTACTTGTTTAGTTATTCTCGATTAACTCCACCATGTTGTTTGCAGCCCTGCTCGTTTGCTCTTCCAGGTTGTTTCTTACAGTATATCTAACAAGGGGACGTGTAAAACATCCAAATCTGATTTTAAATATCAAAGTGTCATCTAACCCTGATTTTTACGACATCAGTTCAGGAGCAGAAATGGTGTTGATACATTTTCTTACAATATCATTTGACAACATTTGATTTAAGTATTTGAAAGAACTTTAGAATAGTCACAATATCATCATAGATTATACTATATCACAAAATCCAATTCAAATATGGACCAGACCCTGGCAAAGAGGCAAGGGAAGCCATTTGGCTGTATGCTTTAGCCAAAAATCAGCCCTAATATGGGCTAATATGAAAACAACAGGCACTCATAAATCAAAGTTAAGACATGTGGTCAGCTATGAGATTTAATCAATGTAAAACCCTCAGCACAACACATTGGTTCCTTAGAGGCTTTAAAGAGTTCAGCAGTCACCTCATTTCATTAGAAATTTAGCTTTCAGTTTGTTCAATTTCAGCTATATGACTGCGTCATGGTCGTTACAAAGTGCTGGCGCTGGAGACTCCTTACAAAAATTCTAAATAAACGTCTCCTCAAAGTTTTTTTATTCTATTTATGTGGAACATCCACCATTCACATCCCTGTGTGAGTTACTATAGAAACGATAATGTATTGGAACAAGTACATTAATATAAACACTGTGTAAATAAAAAAAAACCTGATGTAAGGAATCTCGAATACAAATGAACAGATTATAGAGCAGCTTTGAGTCTGGACAAATCAATCAAAGGGATTAACAGAATCCTTTTCTTTTACCGTCGGCTCACAAATGCGTCCATTATTGAAATGTAATTAGCCCACTGGAAGGTGCAAAATGAAATATTTACCACCGCCAACCAGTCATGCATCTTGGACTTGTTTGGCAAACAATAACTCTGACGCAATCTGATTAGAATCATATGTAACCAAGTCACCTCATATTTTTACTTGCACAAAAATTACAATTAGACTTGGCTCATTTTCACTTGTTGGGAAAGCCAGATAAACAAATGAAGCAAAAATAAATCCACTTAGCTCATTAAGCAAGGGAAAGCATAATGCTACTACACACAAGATTAGAATGTGTCGTTAAAAGGATTACATATGAAAAAGAATATAATGCTGTACCATTGTAGCACACCCTAAAGGTGCTGAACACTGAATCAAGCGCAGGAGGTGAGCACAGCTCTCTCTGCGTGACCTCCTGGACCATTAGCAGCATTAGCCATTTCATGCTGTGGTCACACTGCGGGCTCACGCAGGTTCAAATTGGGCCAGGAAATCATGCAGAAGCTACATCCATTAGTGTCCCACACCTCTGGCACTTCCATGTGGGCACAGTGTGCAGTAATTGGACATGGGCACCTTTCGAGTTCATCTGTCTCTCACTCTCTCTTGACCTGGTCAAAGGTGCCCCCTCTGATGTCAAGGCAAAGGTGGAAATTGGTAGGAAGTGAGAGGATGGACTGAAAGTGTTTTTTTGTGCTTTCTGACAAGAAATGTTCCATAGTAAGGAAAGGTCTCAAACATTCTAGGTTTCTACTGTATGCTTCAAAACTGAGGTACTAAATTCCACTTTGTATTAAGCAATCAAGCTTCATACACAAAGCACTCGATTAATTTGGCTTTCAATTGAGAGTATTTTCTTTAAATTGGTATTTGTTCTTTTTTTAATTTCATACAATTATCCATTCAGCCCAGGGTGTGTGAGTGTGTGTGTATTTGAGCCCTGAGATGGGTTGACACCTGTCCAGCTTGTTTCTTGCTTTGTGCCATGTGATGGGCTGCCACCCTGTTTAGCGTGTCCCTTGCCTTGTGCCCTGTAATGGGTTGGCACCCCATCCAGTGTGTCCCTTGCCTTGTGCCCTGTAATGGGTTGGCACCCCATCCAGTGTGTCCCTTGTCTTGTGCCCTGTAATGGGTTGGCACCCTGTCCAGCGTGTCCTTTGCCTTGTGCCCAGCAATGGGTTGGCACCCTGTCCAGGGTGTCCCTTGTCTTGTGCCCTGTAATGGGTTGGCACCCTGTCCAGCGTGTCCTTTGCCTTGTGCACAGTAATGGGTTGGCACCCTGTCATAATTCGCAATCAGCCCCCAAATCAATACCTACACACACATGCAGTAATCTACAAATCACTTAGGTGTCACATTTTTTCCCTTATCGCATATCCTAGACTGACATTTCGATAGACAAAAAAGGCATATAGCATATACTGTAGCTGTGAATCTGAGATCAGACATGTTCGCTGGCATTTTTTAGAGCAAAGCTGGCGGAGAATGTTAAACAGCACTGGGGAGGAGATCGATAACGGTGACACGTTTCCTTGTACAGCGGACAGATGAGCTATTATGGAGGAATCATGATATATGCTGTGAGAGGACGGAATGGCAGGCAGGGGCAGAGAAAGGGACAGGGATGGATGGACAAAGGACAAATCTGCCAGCCTTTGGCACCTACCATATCTCTTTAAACACGGGCAATAATGTATTCTAAACCTGTACTGGAGTATCATATTTTAATATTATTAATCATTGTTCATTAGTATTCAATTAATATTCATATAATTGGGAGACATATATCAGGAAAAATAATGAAAAAATAACATATTTGATATGATTAGTTTCTATTTGTCATTGATAAGAAAAAATATAATTTGGGCATGCTTCTATTAACAGCATTAATAACAAACTATTATACAGTATAGAGCTATTGTGATTTTCCCTTTCTAAATATATACATATATAGGCCCTCTCTGGCCTCAGTGCTGTGGTGGTAGCCATGTGTGTTGGGGAGACTCTGTTATGACTATTGACCGTGTCTTTCATCGATTTGTCAAACACTCAAACACCATCAGCCTACACTACACCTGCAGTCCCATCCACTCCTTTCCCACCCAGCAGGGCTGCAGTTTGCTCATCCTATTGGATTCAATTACACATTGTTTAGACAATTAGAACACATTTTCATACCACACGGCTCGCGTGAAAGCGCCCTTGGACTAAGAAATGTGATTTGTCAATGATTAATGTCTCATAAATGGATAATTCCAGTGATATAGACCAGTTTAATCAAATTGGTTACCGCAATCCCAAACAAGACAGGGTGTCCTGCTATAGGACAGCAATCAATGACAGGGTGGTGTGATGTGGCCCGACATGAAGCAGAATAACAGCTTTATTTCTCCTTGGCTAGAACCTGACAATGGACTGTTTTCCGTTTCAGAAAGCAATGAAGCGTTATCTAACCCTTAAAGAACACCTCTTAAATCTTAACAGTGGCAGGGTGGTTGTATTGTCCTGAAGTGCTGTTAAATTTAGCAAAATCAAAGCTACCTTTCAGACTGCGGCTCATAGACAGCGCAGTGTAAAGGCACATGATCTAAATACTAATCAAACATCATTTACGGCACACACCGGTCACCCTCCGCGAGAGCTTCTGGCTCTTTGCCATGGCAACCGCTGTCTCATTTCAAAGGTGTCACGCTGCATTACCGTCTAACCATCACACACAGACACACACACACACACACACGCTTATAATGTGGCATGCACTCTGTGCCTTGCATGCTTGGAAAACTTTGAATACTCAGTTACTCAACTGTGAGTATTTAAGCCTCAGAGCTAAATGAATTGATTAATATTTAAGAAAGCATATACTGTTATATATTATACAATATATACTATGGGGTGTATATGTGTGTGTATATATATATATATATATATATATATATATATATATATATATATATATATATATATATATATATATATATATATATATAAACGATCAGATAGATAGATAGATAGATAGATAGATAGATAGATAGATAGATAGATATGCATAATTAATCTAATGAAGAAAAGACGTTATGGTGAAATGATAACTAATGGCCTGTACAGTCGGAAAGCAGCATGTGAGCTGCAGAGTATAATTTTAGTGCTAAAACCCCGCCGCATGGCATCAATCCAGCCAGTATTTGTTTACAAGTGTTTCAGTAATTTGGCACATTAGGGAAGACCTCACCTCCTGCAGGCACGGAAAACAGAGGGAGGGTGAGAGAGAGAGAGAGAGAGAGGGAGAGAGAGGAATTGACTGCCAACAGTTTCTTTGTTTTGTGCCAAATGGTTTCCCTGGGCCGCTGCTCTCAGTGACAGCACCCAAACACAGCCAAACAGCAGCACTGTGTTCACATCTCAAATCCAAAGCCTTCGGGAAACTGAGGGAGCTTGAGCACTCGGGTAAAAAGTTAAACCTGGATTTATGAAGCAGGAATAGGGTGGGAAAATTCAAGAACACTTCAGACATTACAATGAAGAGGAGGAAAGGGGGAGAAAAAGCCCTAATGAAATCCAAACTGCTCTTAGTTCTATTTTTAGACTTTTTTTCCATGCCTAGTCTTCTATCTTGAGGGCAAAAATATATAATATGAAAAAATACAAATAATAAACAAACAAATAAATAAATAAGGCATTGATTTTATTCTGAATGCTCAAGATCAAACCAGTTACATTCAATGCAAAAAATAACATCCCAGCAACTGAAAATATCTGGAATATAATGAAACTGATCACATTTTCTTTTTAGACAATTACACTAAACCAAATATAAAGCATATCAAACCTATTTCTAGACATTTCATTTCTAATTTCACATTTGCAGGTCGCAGATGATTTTACTGTCAAGAAAGCAGCTAAATTTCTAACATCTTTGGTTTCTTTTTTAATATGCAATACCAGATCAATTTGTTGAGCTAATACTACTTTATTAATTATCATACATTGTCTACCGCTTATCCGATCTATTCTCGGGTCACGGGGAGCCTGTGCCTATCTCAGGCGTCATTGGGCATCAAGGCAGGATACACCCTGGACGGAGTGCCGACCCATCGCAGGGCACACACACACTCTCATTCACTCATGCAATCACACACTACGGACAATTTAGAGATGCCAATCAACCTACAATGCATGTCTTTGGACCGGGGGAGGAAACCGGAGTACCCAGAGGAAGCCCCCGAGCCACTGGGAGAACATGCATACACCACACACACATGGCGGAGGCGAGAATCGAACCCCCAACCCTGGAGGTGTGAGGCAAACGTGCTAAGCCACTGTGTCCCCCCTTTATTAATTAATCCTACTAATTTATCTTTACTAGATCAATCTGTTTTCAAGATATTTTCACTTTGGCTCTGTGAGGTAAAAGGCATAAAAACAAGCAAAACACATTAACGCTGAGTGGAGCGGGGGAGGGGCAGCACAGCATGACATGCAGGAAAGTTACCTCAGGAAAGTCACTGCTTAAGCGTTTAATTAAGCTGTTTATACCCATTCTTAGGCACATTTTAACAACGTAAAACACAACAAAGGTGTTCATTTATGGGCTAGGTGTAATTTAATGGTGCAGGTAAACTTAGCTAGCAAGCTGATATTCTACCTACATCAAGAGAAATCGGAAGCTAGCTAATCCGCTATCCTCGGCCACAGAACATTCTAGCCACAAGCACTTTAGCTTTAGCGACTTAAGCTATGCTTTTTTTCACAACTGTTCCAAGACAAAGAACCTTTATCTTGGAGATAAAATAAAAATGATTATTAATGAATATGATTAGTTCTGTCTTTTAGTAGTCAGGTCAGACCATTATTTCGAGAGAATTTTTTTAATCAGTAAAAATAAATAAATAAAGGGGGGAAAAAAAGAAGTGTGTTTTGAGCGTCCAATAACACACCTGTTATTTTATCAGAAGAAAGTTAAATAAATAAATAAATCTGGCACCACTAACTTGACAAAAAATATCTGCAACTGATTTCAGCAGCAGAAAGATTTGCAGCACACACATCACTCTAATTTTTTCCTCTGAGCCCGGACCCTGCGTTTAGCACAATAATGAGACGCGGGCTCCGTCAATCCTCCCAAGAAATTTCACCCGGGAAAATTAGCTAATAACTCACCATCCGTAATGAACTAAAACACTGTCATCTAAAATTTATGATGAATTTTTATTTGCGGGAGAGAGTTGCCTCATTTAGCACACAGGGCGCAAAAACAGGGAGGTGCGAATGCATGAGTGAGAAACGGGAGGGGGAGAAAAGAAGGGTAGGGTGGTTGGGATGGGGTGATCTATTGATATGACAGTATACCGTGATTAAGAAACCTAAATGACTTCTGGATCAGTATAAATGATAATGTCATAAAATGGTATTTCTAGATGCAGCATGCTACTTCAACGGGTTTTAAAGGAAAAGAGAAATCCGGAAATGTGGAAAATATGCATCCCAGCAGTCTCCTTTATACAAACAAATCATAAAAAAACAACTCCATATATAAGAACCATTTATATTTATCTATAAATCATTTATAGTTTCATTTTATATATTAGGGAATGCCTATGAAATTGGTTAATTCCACTTAAATTATAGCAGCTATAAACAGTATTCCTTTCTCTCTTGATTGTACAAATTTAAAATGATACAAAATAAACACACAAAAAATAAATACACAAAAACTTGATACTGGATTAAATGGTTGTTATACTGGGAGTTCTAATATTAGTAGTATTATTATCAAAAAAAAAAAAAAAAAAAGCGTAACCAATTTCCCATCAACTATTAACACAATTTTTATATATGACCTGATTTTCTTTATCAAAATAACATTCTGTAGTCACACATACACATAAAAACTTACTCTGGGCCTTAGCATACAAAACTGAAGCAGTTTAGCATCATGCAGACTGCATAGCTGAATCATCACACGCTCACCTCAATTCATGGGGACTTTATTGTTTGACGCTGTGATTTCTGATACTGTACCATACACTTATTTGTACTCGGGTCTGATTGTGAATAATAATATAGTTTGAATTGAAAAAATAGGTGACTATTCTCTAAAACATCATAATAAATTGGTGACTAGAAACCAAAGAAGTAAACTCTACACTGATCTTGACTGGTCAGGTTGGTAAACCTGCACAAACTGAGACATTTTAATGACACCATCTTCATTGTTTTGAGCAGGAAAATGCTAATAAAATTACCTTGTCGGTTTCAGCTATACTACATGACCAAGGCTGGTTTATTTGAAGGTATACAGTATTACATTCGGATCATATGGCACTAGACAATGAACCAAGTGGACCTGAAACATTACCAAAAGCTTGAAATGTGTTTGTTTAGCGACACTCTAAAATATGGTGTCTCCTGATTGTCTTTTGGGAAAACACTATGTTGTTCAAGAGAAAGTATAAAACCTGTGACTGTCTGTTCTGCTTTTAAGGCACTGTTCCATTACCTCGTCATGGCTGCTGCAAATTAAACGGATTATTAAAATTGCCGTCCATAGAGGGAGAGCCGCCAGTCAGCCTCGGCCCCGCATTATGTTCAACTCTGGTTTTGCAGATGTAGATTTTTTACTAAGAGGCTTGGGTTATTGTAACTACACAAACCTGGAGTTCACACACCATACATAATTAAAGTATGACAATATATAGATTTTTATGAACTTGGTACTAACCAGATGCAAAGAACGATTGAAGTTTTAAGAAGATGAGAAGTGTGTGATCTTAAATATAAGAGAACACCAGGGGATCATGCTGTTATAGGAAAATAATCAATGACAGTAGTGTGATGCAGTTCAAGAGTGCTTCTTCCCTTCACACCACAGCAATTATTTTTTTTATTTAATAGTGAGCAGGAGCGAGACTCGAACCCAGGACATGTGAGGGGACCGTGCTAACCACTAAGCCACTGTGCCGCCGCATTTGAATTCAATTTAGCATTTTCTCTGCAGAAACTTTCACCATAGCAATAATTCAGAACAGAGAATTCGTGATGTGACGTGGTATAATAATAATATAATAAAACACAATAAAAGGTTGCACATAGAAAAAGTGTGTCATTGACAATGAAGCTGGAACGTAAAATAAAGAATTGTGAAAGGTGACCAAATTACCTGATCAAATTACTTTCATGTATATCAACATCTCTTACAAACTAATAATTTCCCACTGATTACTTTTAGTTGGTCAATTCTTATAGTTTGTACAATATTTTTTATAAGTAAAATTAGAAGCTTTAGCATAGCAGAAAGAAATTAGTTGAAACTTTAGATCTTGCTTATTTGTTTTTATTAATATCAATGCCTCTAATGTCTAGCTTAATAAATAGCTGTAATAAAAAACTTTGGGGGGGGGGGGTCCATTTTGTGCAAATCTTGACAAATCTGAGGGGGATCTGTCGTCTCCGCTCCGTGCTGCAAATCATTCTGCCTTGTAAAAATCACAGAATGGGTCATTACATTAAACCGTCTCGTCTAATGTCCCATTCTCCCTGAGCTGGCTCGAGGCTAAAAAGAGAGTAAGACGGAGAGGTCTTAATGGTCTATAGCATTAGCGGGTTAATCGTCCTGTCCCGCTCGCCCGTTTTACTTTAATTGTGAACCGTCCCATTCTGTAACACCCCCAAGTCAGCGGAGAAGCCGGAAAGCGTGACAAGTTTTTTGCTCAGATTTTGGTTTTTGCTCATTGGAGGTCTGGGATTATCCCTCGCTAAGCTGTAAACCTCATAAACAGAAGGAGAAAATGAAAGAGATGGTCAGGATAGACGTCCGGATAGAGGCGTACTGACCTACAGTGCCACCTGCTGAAGGAGGAATATTCGAGATAAAAGGTTTCATGACACAGAAACAGGTGGTGTTGATTCATTTTCTCTGAGAATAGTCCCGACTGCAAGGTTTCTATTAATACGCTTGTTCTAATATGCTAATTCTTCTATAGTTATGACATACACATGGAGTCTTATGGCAGGCACTTTGAAGATAGTCCTGAGGGAGAGTGCTAAGGCTGACAAGGAAGATGTCAAGCAGCCGTTTGTTTCCAAACAATTCTTTAATTTTGTATATCTCATACAATTCCTGACATTTTGTCTCCGCCTGGACGTTTGCCCGCTCGGCTCATTCCTCCGAGTAGGATGCACTCCAACTGGCAGTCCAGAGAACTCCTCCCCAGTCTCTGTTTTCTGATCGATGGGTTCTCTAGGGTCAATTAGCTGATGGTTAATTGATGAAATAATCCAGTCATTAAGCGCCACAAGGAGGCAGTGCAAGTAAATAAACCATCATCATCATTATCCTCACTGGCCAGTTCTACATGATGAGAGAAGGGAATGCAGGAGGATGCCTGTAATGAGAAAGAGTTAAAAACATCATCTTGGTGGCTATGTCCTAAATCAAAATCGCCTGCCTACTTCTGATACCAAAAAGTAAGCATGAAGTGGAAATTTTATGCTCTAAAAGACTGGAAAATGTCATTTTTATGGTGTTGTCTATTAACCTACCCCACCCCACCCTCCCTTGTCAAAATTTTTCAATCCCACTTTATTATCTACTTTCCATGCTACTGTAGAGCAGAATTACGCACCTGTGGCTACAGAGACGTTGAGCGAGTCCACAGCGGGGTGAAGCGCTCTTCTGGGAGGAACGGTGAGGAAAACATCGCACAGCTCTCGCAGCTCAGGAGACAACCCAAAACCCTCGCCACCTACAAAATCAGCAGCACGTGATCTCTATTTCCTTCTACAGTAGCATTGAATTTTATTAGGAATAGAGTCATCTCTTTTTTGACCAGTATCAAAGCTTGGATTATCAACCAACAGTTAATTCTGAACCAAATACTCCAAAGTTACACCAACATTCTGCCTAAGATTGTGATTTGGGACAAGTGTCTTACGGTCAATTAGCGCCAAGTGGCTTACATTTTTTATTTTATTTATAAATAAATATTATTTATCTTAACTTAATTTATCAATATCTTAACCACTGAGCTACCACTCCCTGTTTATACTGGTCAGCATCATGGTGGATCCACCAAGTAAGAGTCAGGAATGTACCCTGGAGGGTACACAACTAATTCACTTAGCAGTATGGCTTCGGAAGAAGGGATGAAACGGGAAAACCCAGGAAAAAACCATGCAAAGCACTGCACAGACAGTAACTTGAGCTCAAGATCAAACTGGGGACACTTGTCATGTGAGAAGTCAAGTCTACTTGCCCATCTCCCTTCCATGACTGATTTCAAATTGAAAATGTGTCAAATCCAATCCAACCAATCCAGTCCAGTACTGAACTGGTGCATCCTTACATGAAGGAGAACATAAGCAGATAGTAGATGACAGAGTTAGACACACACTAGTCCAAACAAATCTGAAAATAATATACCCATCAGCAGCAGTGTGGGTTTGGACATCTTAAAGTCAGAACACTGAATAATGGAAACTCCAGAACTCGTCTCTTCAGAGCCGATAGTGCCAATTGCTTGCCATCCTTGTTTGATTTTTGTCTGCAAAATACAGAGAGTATACAGTTATGACTGGTTAAAGTTAGTGTCTTCTTGTGCCCAGCAAGATGTGAAAATATTATGATCCGTGTCTGCCCTCTAGAGGCAGAAAAAAGGAAGTTTAGACCATTGATTGGGTGCTTAAAGGGTACAAGAAATGGAGAAATACCTTTATGATGTCAGCCAAGTTCTCATAGCCGTACACATCCATGATCTCCATTACTCCTGAGCTGGCTTTGCTCACCACCGGAGTTAACGGACAGCTGACGGAGAGAGAATAGCACTATTAATATCATGCTAATGTTGGTGCAAAGCTGAAGAGCAAACCAAAATGTTTACCTGTTGCGAATGCTACTAGCTACTCTGTCCACTCCAAGAAAATATGCCGAGCGTAGGACAGAGCCGAGGTTCATTGGATCCTGCACTCTGTCCAAGATGAGCCACAGTGGACAGGGGTTTCCACTGCCCCAATTTACCTGCTCATTGCTGGATTTCTCCTTAGTGAAGAAACTTAATGGACTGGCTTTAAGGCACAATCCCTGGTGGACCGCACAACCAGTCATTTTCTCCATCTCACGCTTAGTGATGTGCTTAATGGGAACGCCTCGCCTGACCGCCTCCTCACAAACCTTCTCCACGGATTCCCTCTGACGTCCTTCGCTGCGCTTCACGTAAAGCTGAGTGAGCTTCCGTTTCCCCTGGGTCAAGGCTAGCAAACAAGGTGCCACCCCAAAGACCATCTCATCTTGATTCTCTCTCTGGAGGCGAATGGTGGTGACCCTTTCCTTGGCTTTCTTATGAAACTTCTGAGGTTCTGGTTCTGGCTTTCTGAGGTCCTCCAAGCTCAGCTTCTGGAGTTCGGAGGAGACTCTACGCTCAGATCCAGAACCTCTGTCAGGACCTGATGACTTTGTTGAAGGAGGAATGATTCTGGAAAAATGACCTGCGGACTTGAAAGGGCTGCGTCTTACCTGCTGAGAAACTTTAAATCCAGAGTCTTTTGGGCAGAAGAAAGTTTTCGAGCTGTGATAAAGTGCACGCTGTGTGCAGTCTGAGAAGGGGAATGTTAAAATGTCCAAACTTGTGTTACTTTTAATAACTGGTGAAAATCTACAGGCAGTTCTCCACATTTTCTGATCCTTTCTCTGGTCAATTTGGCAGCGAGAAATTTCACACAACTTAAAAATACAGTGACATCTTACATCTACACAAACTCTAATGTTCTACAAATACACCACTGTTACATCTACTCAAGCTTCAATGTCACATCTGAACAAACTCCACTGTAATTCTCAGTCATTTGTCTTTCAGTGTCGATATCATTACCTTTCAATTAAAAACGTCAAAATAATCAGATTACAGTCAAAATCGTATTATAGACTTTAACGAGACAGGTACCGATGTTTAAGATTGCACACTTCCCTTGCAAGTATCTCCCTTCTCATCCAGCTACACGCAGATAACAAACATGTGCACAGTGCTTTGGGAACACTTCCGGTGTACG
Source organism: Hemibagrus guttatus (assembly GCA_033459395.1). Taxonomy (NCBI): domain Eukaryota; kingdom Metazoa; phylum Chordata; class Actinopteri; order Siluriformes; family Bagridae; genus Hemibagrus; species Hemibagrus guttatus. The sequence goes on from JAUCMX010000027.1 coordinate 3,444,289, forward strand.
GTTCCGAGATCAGTTTTAATCATTACCTTTAAACATCACTGATGGCGCAGCGTTTACTTAGTGCTGATCCAGGGTCGGTGATAAGAAACACAAACAGAGCGCCTGGAGCCATTGTCGCACATGCGCACAATACACTTCCGGCTACAAAGTGTATGAATCCCGCTAAACGCTCACAGACTCCGAGTCGAAAATCAAGAGTTGATTCAATGAGTCGAGTCTACACGAAAGATTTTCTTGATTCGTAAAGTACACTTTCCAGTGAGTTCAGTCAAACTGACGGTGTTTTTTTTTTTGGTGTCAAAATATGTCAACAGCTTCCCCTAATTTCTCACATTAAATCGTTTGAGATGAATCAATATCAGTTTGTGGACTCGTCTCAAAGCTTTAGAGTCGACTCTCAAATACACGCGATCAAAGAATCGACTCTTATGTGAGATTGAATCCCAGCTTTAGTTACCATGCAACGAGACGCCTTTGAGTTGCACTCTTTATGAAAATTAACTCTCTGGCTAGCTAATATTGTGCATACATTATACTTTCGCGAAATATATCTGGCGATGTGAGGATTTCATAGTGCATAGTCCTGGTGACGAGACATGTTCCTCATCTAGTTAGCTACACAACTCGGATTATAGGTGTAGATGATATGGCTGACGGATGGTGTACTGACTGCGGGGAAGCCGTGTACCGGTCCCATGATGCGGTGAAAAACCTCAAAATAAGGTAACGATTTATAATTAGTTTGCTAAACTAGTTAGCTGGATCTATATCTGTTGTGTTTCTCTAGATAGCAAGATAGCCAGAAAGCTAACCACAACACACCAGGAGACCAGGAGTTAACAAGGAGTCAATGTTTATATGAGCTTGGGATTCAGAAGAAGAGGGTTAATTTAGTCTAAAGGCACTAATTACCACAGTTGAAAAAAAAAAAAGAATCAAATAAAGTGCAAACATTACAGCTGTACTAATACATTTCCTCCAGTGCATATCACATCTCATTCATGAACCAAATCATCATCATCATCAGTAAGCTCTTCATCCTGGTCAGGATTAGCAGATCCACTTGGCATGTTTTTGGGATGTGGGAGGAAACCTGAGAACCCAGAGGAACAGAAAAACTGATCTATGAAATGTCTGGAAATACTTTTTCCAGGTTCTTAAAGTTTCCTTCCACCTATTAAAGCCATGTCAGTAAGCGTACTCTAAATTGCCCCTAGTTGGCTTGGATAAAGATGTCAAGATTGATTAATGAAAATATTATTTCAAGTCTTGAGTAGGTTGATACACTATATTGCCAAAAGTTTTGGGACACCCCTCCAAATCATTGAATTCAGGTGTTGGGCTCGGCCCCTTAGTTCCAGTGAAAGGAACTCTTAATGCTTCAGCATACCAAGACATTTTGGACAATTTCATGCCCCCAACTCTGTGGGAACAGTTTGGGGATGACCCCTTCCTGTTCCAACATGACTGCACACCAGTGCACAAAGCAAGCTCCATAAAGACATGGATGAGCGAGTTTGGTGTGGAGGAACTTGACTGTCCTGCACAGAGTCCTGACCTTAACCCCATAGAACACCTTTGGGATGAATTAGAGCAGAGACTGCGAGCCAGGCCAAAACCGGGACGTCTGCCTTTACATGTACATGAATTTAATATGGAGTTGGCACAGCCTTTGCAGCTATAACCGCTTCGACTCTTCTGGGAAGGCTTTCCACAAGGTTAAGGAGTGTGTTTACTTGACCATTCCACTAGAAGCGCATTTGTGAGGTCAGGCACTGATACTGGATGAGAAGGCCTGGCTCACAGTCTCTGCTCTAATTTATCCCAAAGGTGTTCTATTGGGTTGAGGCCAGGACCCTGTGATGTTCCTCCACACCAGATTCGCTCATCCTTGTCTTTATGGACCTTGCTTTGGTCACTGGTGTGTAGTCATGTTGGAATGGGAAGGGGTCATCCCCAAACTGTTCCCACAAGTTGGGAGCATGAAATTGTCCAAAATGTCTTGGTATGCTGAAGCATTAAGAGTTCCTTTCACTGGAACTAAGGGACCAGGGCTAACCACTGAAAACCAACACCTGAATTCATTGATTTGAAGGGGTGTCCCAAAATGTTTGGCAATATATTGTATATTGACCTGTATCTGTGTGAATAACTAGGTGTTAATAATAAAGTGCTGTTGCCTCTTTTGTAGAGTCCGGATTGAGCGAGTGACCTCCGCAGCAGCTCTCGTCCACCATCTTCAACAGCAACAGCAGCTGGAGCGAGGCGTCCTCGAACTCAACCCTTTAATCTCCCAAACACGATCAAGTGAGTAAAGAGACTAGCTGAACTCCAGATGACCATTTCGAACACTTGGTGCACCACATAGGCCATATTATCTATTACACCTTGTATGCATTTGCATTTATAAAGGAGCAGGGAGTCATTTAGAAAGAGTTCAAAATGCTTCTTCTCATTTTTATATAGCTGGTGATGAAGAAGAGCTGGTGGTTGGCTGGCAAGAGAAACTGTTCAGTCAGGTAGGAGTCCACAAAAACTGTTGTTTTATGTATTGGAACACGATCCATCACTATTTTTAGCAGTCTGATTTTTCCATCATGTTGACTTGTAGTATGAAGTGGACCTGTACCAGACCGAGTCAGTGTGCCAGACCCCGCTGGAAAAACAGTATCACACCGAAATCGTGGAAATGGAAAGATGTAAAAGAAGACAAAATCATCGTATTTTTACCTACACAGACTTTGATCGCTTCACCAACTGGGAGGAGGTGGGATATAAGAAAACACAATATGACTGTTGAGTTCTAGATGTAAGATAGACTCTTTATAAAAGGTGTGACTTGTTTGAGCAGCAGGCTCAGAGTCTGCAAATTCCAGCCCAGAGCAGGCCCACCTTCCTGGCAGAGCGCATGGCAAATGTCAGGCACAGACGCCAAGACAGACGGCCAGCGTAAGTCCAGCTCCTTCATAACCATTGTCCATATTTTTGCATTACGTTACATATAAAACCAGCTATGTCCGTTTCCATAGAGACACCAACATTCCGAAGGCCCGTTTAGTGGTGTGGGAGCCGTCCAGAGAGTTTTTGAAGAGCAGCCACATTGTCAACACACCCATGCAGACCATGCACATCATGGCCGATTTGGGACCTGCCGGAAAGTGAGTCACTCTGCACTGTGTATTGTGTAGTTTCCAGTGTTGTAAGCTTTGTTTAATTGCAACTAGTGATGCACTTTTTTTTAAAACTTCTTCTGGGATTAAGGGCCCAAAAGTGGCAGCTTGGCAGTGCTAGGGCTTGAACCCCAATCTTCTGATCAACGACTCAGAGCCTTAACCACTTCAGATATCACAGCCCCTTTTGAGTCTTGAGCTTGTGGTGTGATTTGCACTCATATTTAATAGAGACTCTCACTCATACGTCATCATGATGTGTATTAAAGATTTAATTGCTAGAAGCACACAAGCATAATCAGAGCTCCTGATTCAAGAACTGTTAACTAAAGTTATTTTGTTGAATCACCCAAAAAACCTCAAACCCAGAAATCACATTTTGTTTGACTGTATAATGTATTAACCTCATTTTCAGTTAAAGTTTGCATTATTTCTAATTAGTTTTTGCTCACAAACTGACCCATGCTTGTTTAATCAGGCTGGGGTTGAAGGAGAACGAATACGTCTTGTGCACCGTAAAAGCCGACAGCAACGGAGTCCTTACGGTGAAACCGGATTTCAACAACGGTAGAGGACCCTACAGGCAAGTGCCCTGCTCTCATTACTGACCCTGACTGGAACGGCTGAACGAAGTGAAGCAGAATATCTTGTTCTCAAACACCCGTAGTGTCACAAAACATATTAAGGTATTAATGATTATTAGAAGGGGGGCACAGTGGCTTAGTGGTTATCACGTTTGCCTCACACCTCCAGGGTTGCGGGTTCGATTTCCGCCTCCGCCATGTGTGTGTGGAGTTTGCATGTTCTCCCCGTGCCTCAGGGGTTTCCTCCAGGTACTCCGGTCCAAAAGACATGCATTGTAGGTTGATTGGCATCTCTAAATTGTCTGTAGTGTGTGATTGTGTGTGTGAATGAGAGTGTGTGTGTACCCTGCGATGGATTGGCACTCCGTCCAGGGTGTATCCTGCCTTGATGCCCAATGACGCCTGAGATAGGCACAGGCTTCCCGTGACCTGAGAATAGATCGGATAAGCGGTAGACAATGAATGAATGAATGATTATTATATCGACGTTAACCTGACCTGTTTTAAATCTGATGCCAGGCTGGAGACAGAGGGAGAAAAACGGGAAGTGTGGAGGCTGTACCTGGAGAACGCTTCTGTTCCTATAAGCGCGGAGGAGAAACAGCGGGAGCAGCGCATGTACAGAGATGTAAGTAAATATACTGTTGAGTCCTGATGCAGTATATCCTCAGATTCTACAGCTTTTTATTTTAATATAATATTTACAGTAATGGGAATCTGCTGAAAATTAGAAATATAATAAGAGATGGATGGACTGAATAAAACATATTCCCTCTGATACCAATTTATATCTATCAGGCAGAATAGAGCCAAGAACATACACTTGGGCTGGAAATTATTATTATTATTATTATTGTTATTATTATTATTGTTATTATTATTATTGTTATTATTATTATTATTATTATTATTATTATTATTATTATTATAAATGTTGTTCCACCTTCAGCTCCTTTCCTACTAGCCATTTTGATTGACAGGCAGTTAGGATAAGTGTGTGAGAGAGTGCGTGTGTAACTCTGCGTCTGTTTCTCCGCCTCTCTACAGCTGTACAGCCGCCATAAAGATTACCTCAGCAGCCTCGTTGGCCAGGATTTTGAAATGGTACGTAAAGGATTTGCCCTGCTTTGCATGAGTTGCCAGTTTATTATGTACACCTAAGTTGCATCCCTACTTAAAAGGAACAAAATGGTGTGCTGTGGTGATACGAGTGTATCAGGTACAGAAGGGGTTACTGTGAGGAGTGATGTGAGCGTTGATGTGCATGATCTGATTGTGTTGCATTCCAGCCACCTCCAGGATTTCTTCGCCTGATCGTAAACGGAGAGATAGGTGGGTACCGTCAAAATCAAGAGATTTTCAAATCATTTGATTTGGACTAGAGAAAATTGTAGTGATTTTTATATAACAGCAGCTCGGACAGTGAAATTCACGTCCCAGGTTTATATTAAAGCTCTCATTCCAATATGTACTAGTTTCTCTGGTAACTGTGTAAATAAAATAAACAGGAAACTGTTTTTTTTTTTTTTGTTGTTTTTTTTAGAATATGCATATTTTTCCTTTTAACCACCTTTGCATTGTTCTTGTTCTTTTTTTTTTAGTTTCTGCACAAGGCTATGAATATGACAACTTATATGTTCACTTCATCCTGGAGCTGCCAAACAGTAAGCGAGCCGAAAGTCTTAAAGATTTATTCAACTATTCGTCCTATATCTCTATGGTTTGTTTTATGGCTTGGTAAATAATGTGTTGGTTTGGTGGAATTGCCTTTAGACTGGTCCAGCGTGCCATCTCAGAGCCTGTCAGGCGTGACTCAGACATGCCGAACCCGAGAGTTAGGCAAGGTAAGAAGCAGATCACGGAGAATGAAATGTTTTAAAATAGTCAAGTTATCCATCTGTATCGGGCAGCATCGTAACATGGATGATTGAAAATTGGGTGTAAATGTCAAACAGTGCTTTGTATATGTACAGATTGAGGATTGGAGTTAAAATGCTGTTTGTAAGAGGCAATTATTAAGGTCAGTTAATGTATCGAGTGAGCTGGACGTGTGCTCTGTGTCCAGGACAACGTGGCTTTCTTCTCCTACCCTTTCAGTTTTGAGTCTTTCTTCAAGAAAGAAGACGAGTCAGAAGGTGAGTACTGCGAATGCGGTGAGTTTCGTCCAGTACGAACGGCTTTAGAGTAGGAATTTATTTTGTCCTGGGTTTGTTTGTAGAGTCATTGCCTCAATGGCCCGTGCTGTACTTCAGGGTTATGTCCCTGGATTCTTGGCAGCGCTACAGAACCGAGGGCTACGGCTACCTGGTTATCCCCGCAACACCTGGTAAGACTTCTCTTCCATAATTTTGTCTTGAAGGAGAAATCACAACTAACCCTGGGGTTCTGTTTGGGTTAAAACCAAACCTGCTAACTGGAGGAAATGTACTGTGTATTGTCTTAGGGTCTCACAGAGTGACCTGCCATACATGGAGGCCACTGCAGACCGGCACAGTGGCTGAACTGAGACGTTTCTTTATCGGCGGAGCTCCTGAGCTCGAAGACATCAGTGACGTGAGAATACCAGGAACGTTCAAGGTAGGAGGGAGAAAACATAGCCGTGGGCTATGTACACTAGGACACATGAGGGTTATTGGGGTTATCATTAATATTATAGCAGCTATAAACAGTCTTTACCTCACCAGCTTTTCGGGACAAACGCAGCTTGTCGTGTTACCAAACAGAGATCACCTCCATCCTGAATATTTCCTGTGGCTTAAATCGTCTCTGACTGACACAGATCTCTGACACTGATGACTCCTTACAAAGAACAGTTAAATAAACGTCTCCTTAATATAAGGAGCCTCGGTCATATATACACACGCAGCCAGAGCTGTTGTCAGAGCTGAAAATGATCCAGCACTTTCTGACCAATCAGAATGCAGAAATGTAAACAGTGACATCACAGAAAGCTTTATTAAGGGCAGGTATTATAATGTGGTTTGCTCATTTAGAATGGAAGGAAGAAATACATCAGCATTTAAAATGTACACTTTTTTTTTTTTTTTTTTTTTTTTTAAAAGGGGGATCGTCTAAGCCGGTTCGGGTTTCGAACCCAGACGACAGGAAGCGTCACTTTCAACCTGAACTGCATCCAGCATGCTCGGTTAGCTGAAACGAAGCATTCTCCTAATATTCTTATTTATATAAAAGGATTTAAAAAAAAAATTGTTAATAATGCGATCGTGTCGCTGTTTTCTCACAGTGCATTTGTGGAAGCCAACGCTCTGAAGAAGAGACGGCAGACGGTTTTAGACCAGCTGGGAGGCCACAGTCAGAAAGGATCTGTTTATAACGTGCTAGGTGAAGCCTGATATCACAATACATTAACACACTGCACCAGACACCACAGCCAATCAGAGCCTTGTATTTTACCTAGAGTTATTATAGTGCGTGTTGCACTGGGATCCTGGAGGTAAAATATATATATATATATATATTATATGTGTGTGTGTGTGTGTGTGTGTGTGTGTGTGTGTGTGTGTGTGTGTGTAGAGGCTTTCCAAAGGGCACGTAAGCGGATGCAGGATGCCAGAGAGAGTCTGCCCAGAGATCTGATCAACACCACTGGAGCACTCGACACCGAATCTTCAGCATAAATATATTATGACAGTGTTTTATAGATTATGTGTATATATCTAGTTTGTATGAAGACATGGTTTTTAATGTCAAGTTGAAATTTCACGTTGAATTTTTTCGCCAGTTTGCACCCCACACACACACACCCTTTTTTTTTTTTTTTTTTTTTTTTTTTTTTTTTTTAAAATAGCTAAAAGTAAATCCTGAAATGTGTTCGGTTTGAGATGTTAGTTTATTCAAACATTTTTTCCAGCAAAACAATCACCAACTTAAATAAGATTCATTAGAGACACCAGCACACAGTGAGCAGCAGAGAGCGCCAGAAGCATGACCCACTGAAACCTGACAAAATGTACAGATTTTTTTTTATAATATAAAATTATATTACATTCGTTTAAAGGAAAATATTATGATTTTTTTTGGATGGTTTTAAATTATCCACATCAAGACAATTCAATCTTTTAATATTTTATATTCCACTCCAGGGGAAAAAAAAAAAAAAAAACTTCCCCACAGCGCCATCTTGTAGGCAATTTTATAGGTAAATAATCAGATATTTTTATTATGGATATATATTTTTGCTCCGAAAAGCCTCTTGGCTGTCTCCAGTGATTTAAAAAAAAAAATTTTTTTTTTCAGCTATTTTTTATCAGATTATATTTTATGTTGTGGAACTTCCATGAAACTTCCTTAACCAACCGATTTTTTTTGTAAAAAACAAACACAAGAAATAGCAAAGTATATACACAATACTCTGACACTGGAGACTCCTTCCAAAAACCCGATGATGCAGCATGTCCTTCATCCATACTGCTGCGAATATGCTGTTACCATAGAAACGACACCATATTAAAAAGGCTGAATTCATATAAACCTGCAGCTGGAACCATCACATTTTGACCAATCAGATTCAAGAATTCAACAGCGCTGTGGTATAAAGCTGTTTTTTTAAACTACACTACTACTACTACTACGTTCTGACCCCACACTTGTGGCAGGTGCTCGACGGGCCAGTGTTCAACAGCATACACGCGATATGTGTGTATTAGTGTGTTTATACAGACCGGGTTTAAAGAGGGGGTGGAACAGCTGTGCAGTGTCGGCGCGGATCTCACAGCTGTGGAGGACGGCTGTGTGGTTCATTAGAGACGCTTTTCAGAAACCCGGCTTCGTTTGTTACGGTCTCCAGGGAGGACAAGACGGGACGAAAAGGTTTCGCATCTTCACTCAGGATTTTGTGGCTCTGCTGCTGTTATTGGGGCTTATCAGGATGGTCTGGAGACATGAGCATCCTAAGTTGAATATCTTTCCCAAAGCAGTACAGTGTGAAGATTTTATATTTTAAAATAAAACCTCCTATGCTACTCCTTGTAGACAAATTTCTGACACCGGATACTCCTTCCGTAGATGCTAAAGAATATATAGTATATGGAGATATATATATATATATATATATATATATATATATATATATATATATATATATATATATATATATATATATATATCTCCATGCATAACTGGACCGCTTGTCCAATTTTATTTTGGTGGCAGAAGCATGGCATGTCTATGAAGTTCGTAGATGCAGCGCTTGATTCCTTCACCCATAGTTACTTTCTCCATGAAGCCCTCATTCCTAGTTGCTTTCTCCAAGGATCCTTCACTTGTAGTTACTTTCTCAATGGATCCTTTACTTATAGATCCATGGCTAATTGCTATCTCCATGAATTCACCATTCGCAGTTACTTTCTCCAAGGATCCTTCATCTGTAGTTTTGTTTTCTATGGATCCACCACCCACAGTTACTTCCTCCATGGATTCTTTACCCATAGTTGCTTTCTCCAGGAATCCGTCATCTACAGCTAATTTCTTCATAGATCCATCACCTACAGTTACTTCCTCCAAGGATCCTTTACCCATAGTTCAATAAATCCATTATTCAAAATTGCTTTCTTCATGAATCCATCCATTCATAGTTTCTCTAAGGAACCTTCTTCCATTAGGGAATCCATCATCTACAGTTAATATCTCCATAGATCCATCACCTACAGTTACTTTCCTGTAGGATCCTTTGCCCATAGTTCCATGGGTAATTGCTTTCTCCATGAATCTACCATCTGCAGTTAATTTCTTCAAGGATCCATCACTTACAGTTAATATCTTAACAGATCCATCATCTACAGTTACTTTCTCCAAGGATCCTTCACCTGTTGTTATGTTTTCAATGGATCCACCAACTACAATTACTTCCTCCATGGATCCTTTATTCAAACTTGCTTTCTCCATGAATCCATCATTCATATTTTCTCTAAGGAACCTTATCCCATAGTTACTTTCTCCAGGAATCCATCACCTACAGTTAATATCTTCATAGATCCATCAGCTACAGTTACCTTCTCCAAGCATCCTTCACCTCTAGTTAAGTTTTCAATGGATCCACCACCTACAGTTACTTCCTCCATGGATCCTTTACCCATAGTTCCATAAATCCATTATTCAAAATTGCGTTCTCTGTGGATCCGTCATTCGTAGATTTTTTTTCTAAGGATTCTTCTCCCTTGGTTACTTTCTCCAGGAATCCATCAACTTCAGTTACTTTCTCAATGGGTCCTTTACACATAGTTCCATGAATTCACAAATCGCACCTAATTTCTCCAAGGATCCCATCACCTACATTTAATATCTTCATAGATCCATCATCTACACTTACTTTCCCCAAGCATTCTTCACCTGTAGTTCCTTTTTCCAAAGATCCACCACCTACAGTGTCTTTTGAAATAGCTTTCTCCATGAATCCATCACTCATAATTATTTTCTACAAGGATCCTTTACCCATAGTTATTTTCTCCAGGAATCCATCACCTACAGGTTCTTCACAGATCCATCACCTACAACATCTTACTTTATCCAAGGATCTTTACCCTATAATTATTTTCTCCATAAATCCATCAGCTCTAGTAATTTTCCCAATACCACTTGGATGGCTGGTGGTAAAGCAGACAGCTTTTGGAGTTTTTGCTTCAGTCCTGAGCTTGGGTTACCATCTGTAAAGATGTCCCACCTCCTAAAAACACCCCACGAAGTGTATTAGTGAATCTAAATTAGCTATAGGTAGATATGAGTGTCTGTTTGTTCCATGCAGTAGCCTGGTGTCTGATTGTCTGTTGTATTCCTGCCTCACACTCCTGTTCCTGGAATAGACTGTGTATCCATTGCAACCCTGACAGGAAGAAGTGCTTACTAATACCGAATGATTGAATGAATGAATATAGGAAGTAGGCCGGCCTGACTAAAAACAGGGATAATCAAAAAGCAAATATTGATGTCTCCGGAGCACGAATTCCTGCCTTAACAAATCAGCTTTTGCAAATAAGCATTGTCAAGCCAGAGCCATTCTAGGAAATCCATTCGTTAAGATAAACAAGCAGATCAGACTTCAGCTTTTTGGAACTAACAGAACTATTGTTAGCTCTGGTTCAGTTCAGGTCCAAACCCATCAGGGCAAAGCTTGCACTACTGTTCATCTCTAGATATGAGATTACAGGGATAAACAGATACAGCACGTCTATAGTGTTAATGAGCCGAGCCGAGCCGTTAACCAGCTATTATGTCCTCTATGTTGCAGAGGCAAGGCCTATATCTGTCCTCTCAAGGCCATGTGTAATCCCTGCCTTAAAAAAAACCAAAACACTGCTTTACCCTGACTGCTGTGTGACCCTCAGAGCAATCCTATTTTTGACCACAGACACACATATTTGTCTTCCTGTCTTTGTGAGGACCTTTTTTCCCATGTAATTGATAATGCAATAATTTAACCTTTGAGAAAAATATCCTCATGGGGACCAGACAAAGGTCATCACAAGGTGTCAAATATTCCTAATATATTATTATACAGTATTCCAAATATACTATTTGGCTCTATTAAAAATATAAACACATACACACACACACACACACACGATCCCTTTCTCCTCTTTCACACAAACACATGCACAGACACACTGAGTTGCTTGTCATGGAATACTATATGGTCGTATCTCGTTTCATAGACGGCTGTCCAAGAGGTGTATGTGAAGCACAGGAAGGGGGGGGGGGGGGGGCTGTTGATGTGTCATCAACCTTGGCTCAGTGCCAAAGAAGACACCTTCCACACCAAGCGCTCAAATGGAGTTCCAGTCATACGATTCGTCTCCAATCAGATGACATCATCGACAATAAAAGCATACTTGAAAAACTGCTACATGCAAAACCACATTACCCATAATTCAAGCCAATTGAATAGCTTACTTGTTTGAAAAGGTCCCCCACCACCACCATACACACACACACACACACACACACACAAAATTCAGCATACCTTCAGATCAGCGCCATGTGATTTAGCGATTGAAGCACGGTTAAAACGTTGATGTAAACACTGAGGAATTCTAGGGGGAGCGTTAAATGTGCTGAAGTATGAAGTATCTGGCATCCTCCCTTCTGATATAATACATCTTATAATCAGAGGATTTTTTTTTTCATCCAGCAGCTGTCTGGCAACATGTGCCTTGAGGAGAGAAAATTGAAACTCTGTGTTTAGTTGACAACTGCACATGGTGGGCAAACCTACTAACACACACACACACACACACACACACACACACATATCCAGGCCCATTTAAGCACATGGAAGGGTGTATCCAAAACACCCGGCTAAGAATTCATTATAAGTGACAGCTGTCAAGGAATATTCACTAACTTTGGCGATGGTGTGAGTGAGTCACAAAAATGAGCCACTGTTAATGTGAATGTTGTAACTTTGCCATGTTGTGCAGTGCCTTGCATAAGTGCCCCCCCCCACCACCACCCCATAAACTTTTCTGTACTTTTTCAGGATCACAACCTGATATTTAAATGGACATATTGTAATGGGGGACAATTAAGTACAGTTTGTATAACTGTTACAAATAAAAATGAACTCTGCTCCTGCATAATTAGTTAAACAGAGTTGATTTGTCTGGAATGAAAGCATCATGTCATCTCAATATAAACACACTTATTGATGAAAGAAGAAGTCACAAGTATTTGGTAGGGAACACATCATTAAAAAAATGAAAATAAATAAATAAATAAATAAATAAAATCTTGAAGAAGACCAAAGAGCTATTAATATCAATCAACATTGGTTATAAAAAAAAATAATAAAATAAATAAATAAAATAAAACAAATCTGATATATATTTTGTACAGTCTATTATCAAAAATCAGGAACAAATATAACTTGAAGAAGCTCACCACCAAAAGTCACAGACTGTCCAAAGAGGAAATCAGTCAGATTAGCAACCAAGAGGCAAAGAGTAACTCTAACTAAATATGAAACTACCACCACCGTGCTTCACTCTTAAGCTTTTGGTATATATCAGCACACAATCACTTCATATATTCAACTTACTGTATATTTATAGCAATTTCTCAATACAGAACTTAGCTAATGACCTGTTTGCTAACACTGCTGATTGTCACTAAGTTTCTGCAGAGTCTCCAGCGTCGGAGGTAAAGTTTTCCAAATTTTCCGGACAATCTGCTTTCTGGAGCAACAAGAGGAACTTACTTTGGCGGATGTTTCAGGATATGAAATGTAACTATAAACAGATAAAAAAATATGTTTTGATCGGTTATTAATTTTATTAAATTGCTGGGGTGTAGAAGGAATAAAAGTCTTCCTTACTTCCTTACAAGGGTCATCTAACTAGTGCAAATTACAAAATCTTTTCCAGACGTTCTGGCTAAACCGGATGCCTGATTACTTGTAGAACTGGTGGGATGCACAAACACACACACACACACACACACACACACACACCATCATCCTTAACAGATCGGTGTGCTGCATTAGCCAGCTGGCCAGACAGATTGTTGAGAATACCAATGGGTCCAGTGGAATGCTGTGCTGTGGTTAGCGTGGTCGGCTGTAGCTTACTCAGCAAAGCGTGTATGTGTGTCAAACTATTCCGTCTTTTAACAGAGCCACTGCTTTACGTATACAGATACGAGATCCTGCGTTTATCTCTCGAAAAGAAGAAACATTCAAGATGTGGCAGAAATCTATTTTAAATGTTAGAACAGTGAAGTAGCTGGATGTAATAGTGTGTTTGCTGATGATAATAATATAAATCTGAAAGGGTTCATGTGGGGCTTAAAATATACTTTGTACAATTTATTACCATTTTCAGAAATCTGAGAAAAGAGATCATTTTGAGACTCAGTTTTTTATGTTGAACTAAAGCCCCTGACCGATCCTCCCAAAATCTCTAAACATGCTGAAATTTAATCGAACCACTGATCCGGAAGACGGAAAAAGGTACCGTGAAAATAAATACAGTCTGTGTAATCCACATGAACCGCAAACAACCACAACAGGGCTAAAAAGATATGAGAATAAAATGACTGAATAAAATGACTTGAGTAGAGTTTTGCATCCTCAGTTTTGTGTTACTGTGGAGTTGACGTAGTTGTGAAATGGTTGACCGCAGATGGGACGCAGACCTAGCAAAGAATTTAAGCGGATCAAACCAAGTACTTGAAAAACGATGACCGTTTTATAAACATAGCAGAAAAACTGGCAGCGAATTGTGTGTAAACATGAACCACTGTAGCAAATTGTGTGTTGTTTCTGAGCTAAGAAGCTAAGTTTTACAAACTTTCATAGATTTTTCCTGTTTTCTGGGGTCTGATTAGCATGCTAATTTAAAAAATTCTACAATTATGCATTTTTTCCCCCACAAAACATCTGCTAAATTGTCTCATTAATAGGTAAAAGGTTTTGTTTTAGATCGCTAATTTGGCTTTTAGAAGGCAAGGGCAGCTGCCCATCTGTGTGTTTGTGTGTGTGTCTATGTGTGTGTAAGAGGAGGGTAATGACAGTGAAACAAACAAGACGTGACCCCCTGTGCTCTTAATCTGGTCCAGACGTTCCTGCTGACAGATGGGTTAACGGGAAAAATGCAGGCCGCAAGCCCTGGCGCCAACCCGTTTTATTGCCAACTGGGTACAATCATAAGCTTCCCTTGGCACAGTTTGAGGGGCTAGCCGAGCGAACCACTTGACCGTTTGGGGGGGGGGGGGTAGTGATTGTAGTCTCCTGAGACCTTGGCACACATTCTCTGTTCTCGTAAACACTTAAATCTATGCAACTTTTTTTTTCTGTTAATGTGATGTAATGTTGGAAACTAGCAGGTCTGTCAGGATCGAATGTGTATGTCCAGACTGCGAGGCGAGACAAATATGAACACGTCCTTGCTTCCTGGTGTTTGACCTCAAACCTGTCCAGCGTCCACCGTCAATCACGTCGGCGATTAATATCACAGCTCTGGTGTGGGGGCTCAGCATGCCAACAGCCTTGTAACACAAACACACTTTACGTCATCACAATAATCACCTCGTGTTTAAAAAAACACCACCCACACAAACACACACTATTTTTGGATCGACACACTTTGGTACACGGTTCCAATGTAGCGTGAAGGATTTTGTTGTTGTTGTTGTTTTGCACATTGAAAACAGCCAAAATATTTAGGAGACTAACTTACTGTTTTGCTACGGAATATTCCAGATTGTCCCTGATTTCACGCAAAAAACTCAAAATGTTTTACGAAATAATCTACCAATTTATGTTTTTTGGCTTATTGCCAAAAGCTCTGTCCAAAATCTTTGTCTGTTCTATTACTCATTAATGAAAATTTGTGTATTTTACACGTAATACAGCTATGACAGCTGATGGTCTTGTATTTTTCTTGCACACTGTATTTCTTTTCAAATACTAATTTGGTAGTATAAATTAATTTGATGTCTTGTGCACTATTATTTTATCAGTGAAAGAAAGATTTAGATTTAGAATTGGGGGGTTTTTTTCCACGAAATTTTGAATTTCTTTAAATTAGATCTTAAAAGACAATAATAGGGTATAATAATAATAAAGGAATCACTTTCTTTCTACAGTATACCGTGGAATTAATGAACTAATACACTGTTCGAGTATCTCGATCAGTTTCCTGATCATCAGGTTTAGTTTTATCAGTAAACACGTGGTCATATTATTATTATTTTTTTTTTACTATAAACCAAAACTCTCAGCTCAGAGCGGATAATCCTGAGCGAAACTCTCAGCGGTGAAGTTATTTCCAGCAGATATTTGCAAAGTGATGCAGCTCTCTTACTGCTCGATGAGTTTCGAACCTTTTAAGGAATGCTGCAGTGTTTTTTGGGGTGTTTTTTTTGACACCAACGATCATTTCTACATTACTCTGACACGCACAGTTTCAGCTCCTTTCAGAGAAAATAAAGCTGTATTTCTCAGTATAAATAAAATCTTAACACAATATTGGAATGATCTTTGGATGAAGGTCAGATATCCCAGGATTCCTTGTTGTCTGTGAGAAAGCTATTTATTCAGGCACGTTTATAAAAAATGAACAAAAAATCACATTCAGTTTACACAAAAACAGCAACTGTGCACTCTGAGTTCGTTACTACAATCTCTTGAATTTATTTGTCTTTTGTATTCATTTTTCTGCTCCAGTTTATGTAAGTATGGTGGCAAAAATATTCCATAGCAAATGACTCAACACTCAAAGCTGATCGCACTCCTTGCAGTCTGTTGTCTAGTTAGCCGAGCAAATACGACGTTATTCATGAGCGGAATCGTCCTTTAGGTTATCTGGTGTCTCTCAGACTGAGACTCTGTAGCCAATCAGCATCAAGCATGTCATGTTCCAGGACCTTTTCTGTTTTGTTTTTGTTTCTGAAGTTGTTGTAGTGCGTTTGATTTTTGTTTGTTGTGTTTGGTTTTTGTTTACGAATCTGCTTTTGTGTGTTTGGTTTTGTTGTTCTGTTTATAAATATGCTGCTATGTGTTTGTTTGTTTGTTTGTTTGTTTTTTGTTCTGTTTACAAATTTGCTCTTGTGTGTTTGTTTTTATTTGATCTGTTTACCAAGCTGCTGTTTTGTGTTTGGCTTTGTTGTTCTGTTTACAAATCTGCTGTTGTATGCTTGTTTTTTTGTTCTGTTTATGTATCTGCTGTTGTGTGTTTGGTTTTGTTCTGTTTACAAATCTGCTGTGGTGTGTTTGTTTTGTTTACAAATCTGCTGCTGTGTGTTTGGTTTTGTTCTGTTTACAAATCTGCTGTTGTGTGTTTTTGTTTTGTTTACAAATCTGCTGCTGTGTGTTTGGTTTTCCTGGTCTGTTTACAAACCTGCCGTTTGGATTTGTTGTGTTTCTAAAGGTGCTGTAGTCTTCTCACTTTTGTTGTTCTGAATTTGCAGTTGTGTGTTTTGATTTCCGTTTCTAATGTTACTGCAGTGTTTTGTCGCTAAAGTGAGCTCCACCACATCTGACTCCGGTTAGTTCATCTCCTATACTGTTACTCTGATACCAACTTGTAGGCAAATATTTTGCATTTTCTGCTTCTAACAACACAGTTTCCATTTCAGCACATCCCCCACAAGCATTTCATTCTAGCATACACCTGTATGTATGAAGAACAAAGTTCCCCTGAAGCCCATATTTAGGACATTTGTCTAATTGGGGCTCACTGATTTTCTCATCCAAGCGTAATATTCCCTTCGGTTCTCGCTAAGAATCTGCTGGGAAATGGCTCAGATATAATAACAGTAATCGCACGCTACACCCGGAGATCTCACTGATGCGGTGTGCTGAGATTATAGCCATGTGTGCTTGATTCAGCCAAACACACACACACACACACACACACACTGTTGTTCTCGCGACTCCAAACTCGCTTTCTTCTTCCCCACAGTACCACTTTTCCCAGTTAGTCAGCAGTGTTCCTGCAGCGTAGTGCAGCACGAGCTAGAAAACCACATCCTGTTGGAGCAGGTCGGTCTGGGGCCCGACACCTGTGAGAGCCCGGGTTCTATCACCACCACCATCATCATCATCGCCTTCCGTTTTCCTCCTTCCACTCCCACTTGCTGTACTCCCACACATCTGAGTAAAACCAATCCACTTCCTACGCTATTGTTCTGGCACCAATCATAATACAAACATCTTCAGATCATAGTGTGTTATACTTGGTAGATTAATCATAACACATAAGATCCTCAAGCCCCCAGGAGCCACTCATACATGGTATATCATATACAGTAGTTCTTTTTTTTTTTTTTTTTTTTTTTTTTTTTTTTTACACAGAACTTTGAGTGAACTGCAGCTCATCTTTCTGAAAACGTGGTACAGCTGGGAAGGTAAGGGAATGTGTTGATGTCAGCCAGCAGCAATAGGGACTTCACAGCACTTGGCAGTCTCCCTAGCCAAGGATTCTTAAGTGTCTTTGACTCCTTCCTCAGCTTAGGAACTCTGTCTTAATTGTCAGTTCAGTCTGGATAAACATAATCTGTTAAAGTCTGTCAAATCTCGACAAGGGTAATTGGGATATTATAAGGTTAATCCTCAAGGTCCGGTTTCTACTTGATGACGGACATGAAGTTGACCCTAGCATGTTAATGTTTAAATATAACATTTAGAAATACAATAGAATTCATTCATTTATAAAACATCTTGGGTCCTGGGAACACTGGATGTGTGGTGGACATACACCTTGGATGGGATGTCACCACATACACACTCATTCACACCAGAGGAAATGTAGAATAGCCAATTCAGCTACTGGCATGATTTTGGAAGGTGGAAGGAAACCAGCGTGACCACATGGAGAACATGAAAACAGACTCAAGCTCAAGATGGTGTCAGAAACTCTGGAGCTGTAAGGTGGTAACGCTACCCTGTGTACTAATGTTATTTTTAACTTGTAGCCATTGTAGCCATGTATACTTGCAGTTTATGGTGACACAAAAGCTCCTTCAAACGCTTAGAGATGCTCCTGGTGGCAGGTGTACATTTAAGTAACATTTAATAAGATTCTCTTTGGTTTTTTGTTATTCCCCAAAGCATCAGTCATTTCTATTACTTCTTAATCCCCATTTGTCTTCTCAGGCCACAGTGTTCTGCTCCTAATCTCAGATATAAATTTATTGTTATATTTATTAGGAAATTTATATACATTTCTTTCATTTTCCTTGGAGAAACTGAGACAAGACCATAAAAATGCATAACCGACAAATCATTTTTAGCACGTTTTCTTTACAACAGGTCATTCTGACCCAACAGGAGGAGTAAGAATCTTTGAGGAATCTTTGGAGAACTTCCAGCCATTGTGTTCAGCTTCAAGAAGGTCAAAACACATTGGAACTCAATGGAAGGACCAAACTAATAAAAGCACAGGAGCACATTCACCAATCATTTACCCGTAGGTCATACTTTCAGCATGAGTGGGAAGCCGTTTTTTCACTAGGCTTGTTTCAGAAATGGATGAATCAGCAGCCGCAGCTGCAGAGAAAGTGCAGGGTCTTGGGTGAGGTCCTGGGTTGTGTCCTTGAGTTGACAACAAACTGACAGGAAGAGGCTGAGTCAAGGTAGCTTGAATTCTTCCTGATCTCAGAGCAGGTTCATGGACTTTTCTGTAAGATACATCACAAATGTGATCTCTAGACATTCCAAATCTGGGGCCTCAAACACCACCAATCCACTAGAGTGTCCAGAGTCTACTTCACTTTTTATTAAAAGTTGACTTGAGGTGGATATGAACCCAGTGTGACAGGAGGCCCCAAGCCATATGGCTTTGAGCATTAGATAACAGTTGGCTCTTTGAACAAACACTCAAGTGGTATGCTTATGTCAGGCCTTTAACTTAACACGAGAAAATTTCCACAATGATCTTTTGCTTTCTCTTAAATAAACAAAACACCAAGCTTTTTTTTTTTTTTTACTATAGCAGAGTTATAGGGAACTTAATACATACTGCATGAATAAAATTCACGACAAGTTAAATTCTGACATCCTCTCAAGGATAATTATTTAGACCCCTAGACGCTAAAAGACCATGGAAAATGTAATTACAGTTTGACGCCAAGAGAACAAGCCTTCACAGTCCTCTTGGCTGCCATTAAACTGACCAGCACGCTCATTTTGAGACACCTTAATTACCTTTATGAGCTTCCTCACGCAAGCCAGCAGTCTGCGAGGAATGTTATCCGAGACACCGTTAGCATGATCAACCGTCATACATGAGTCATAAGCCAGGCGAGGTGACGCCAGCCAGGCCCGAGCGAGGGAATTTGGAGGCCAGAAGAACGGGCTGCTAGCATGGCTAGCGTGAGGGTGACTAACTAGCAGCACATGGCTCAGCTGGGGGCAGTGCGCTTTACTAGCCTTGAGTGTCTCATCTCACTAATAACAGGAACCCTGATATGGCTGCCATGGGACGAACGGTTTTACAAGGCAAGTGTTTAAGCTGTAAACAGATTTTGATATAAAAACCCAGTAGGCCATCGCTAATCTTTCTAATGAGGCCCTTTTCCTTTCCCATGGACCTACTCAGTTATAGGAGGTGTACGCTGTACTCTGTCAGGCCTCAGCAAAAAAAAGATAGCCTTCAATATACGCCTTAAAAAAAATGAACCAAAACTGAAGATTCTTTCTTGATTTACTGTGTAAGGTTCATGGGTTTTCCTTAGCAGTGGTATGATTGCTATTCGACATGACAGCCGTGAAAGGAGCAACCTGATTAAAAAGGATGGCTTGAGCAGACCAGAGAGACCTGACAGTTTGGCGAGCAACAAGACACGGTGTGTCTCCGACGTTCAACCACAGCACAAAGCCGTCTCTGTGTTGCCTATCCCCGAGCCAAAGCCCAGCAAAGGCCCTTTTGTCAGGTTGAACTGTCTGGAGGTTTGAGGATTGCCTGAACCAGACACTGGGCCTGCTCTTGACTGTCACAACTAAACAAGTCAGGCAAGAAAAGCTAAGGCCCAATTTCAAGAAAATACTATAAAAACACAAAATGTGTTTCCTGGCACATATGCTCCAGAAACTAATCTGGACAGTTGGGTGATTTCCAATGTCTAATATGAAGCTTAAATATGTTTCTTTTTCTGAATGGCACAGCCTTGAATTCCAGGTGAGTAGCTACTCATCGACTGGATAAATTATACAGTAAATTCAATTTGCTTTCTTTGGATGTGACAAAAGGACACAATTAGCGCTCAGGATGGCTGTCGTATTTTTTAAGAGCAAGTCTAAGAAGTGATATTTCACTGGCTTCATCCTAGAAAAAAAATTCCAAACTTACCAAGAGGTACCACTGGAGAATAATGGCAGCAATCATCTGTATGCCTTACGGCTTCTGGTCTTAATAAGGTCGTCGGTAGAAATCCAAATCAATTCACTTTAGTAATGTTGCTTCTGTCATGAATATAAGCAAATGTCGTCATCCAATTGAAAAATTGGATTTAAACATTATTGAAAAAATAAAGCTTCCATCTAGGATTTAAAGAGTTTCTCAGCTTTCCATTTCAGAAGTAGGAACCTGAACCATTAACCGTCCAACAGACCCTTGATGTTCTGGATGGAATGGCTAAAGATGTTGAAAACTTGTTGGTACACCCCAGTCAAATAGACTTGGTGCATAAGAAATCTGAAATATTATAGAATGTTACACATTTGCAAATACACGGATACACATCTCAATTCCAACATCTACTAATTATCAAAAAAAAAATTTAAAACACTGTGTGTGCACGTGTGACCCCAAGTAGAAGTGAGTGCATGTAATAATGCTTTTCAGCTTTAAATAAGGAGAAAATAAAACCTTTGGGTGGCATTAGCTTCTCAATGTGCTTTCACCATGGCCCCTAATTTACACTTCAAACACCCAGGGAATGGGATCCTACCCGCGGGGTAACGGGTAATGAGCGCTATTCCTTTCTTCCTTTGCTCTATTCCTCTGGCTTTCTTTACAAAAGGAAGGGAAAGTCCCTGGTGCTTTAATGATCCTCTTGTTAAACATACACATGGCTTCTCTTCTGAGTTACGGGACAATTACAAAAGTGTTCTATCTTGTCCGGTTCTCAAGCTCATTTACAAGGCCATTAACATTCACTTTATAATGGGATTGAATGGATGGAAAGGGGGCTTCCTTGAGCAACGCTTTGCCTAAAATAGCACTCAGAACGTTAAACACCCAGGTGTACAATGGGGCCTTTATGCTCAGGGTTCTTGATGGGACGAATAATGAAGGCTGTTGCTGTACAAACTGAGCGCTCTCGCGACACAAACGTCGCAGTGTCGCACCAACACTTCGACCTGAAACTGTCCAAATCTACATGACAATCAGCATGACAAATATCTCTTTGTTTGGGTGTAGCAACCGGATATGTTTGAGGAAAGTGTTATGGATGGTGAAGCATCATTCCGAACTTACCTTCGTGTCTGAGAAGTAAGAAATGATTTTAATTTTGATTTAAATGACAAAGTGTTTAATAATTCCAACAAGTGGTTGGTATTAATAGTGGGTTAAATTACCACTTAAATACACCTCTTTAGGAAGGTTATTAACCCATGTTGTAGGTAGGAAACATTTCAGAGTTTGGGACAGGACAAAAAAAAAAGCAAAAACATTGCTTTTTTAAGTGTACAAAATAACAAGCTGTCATTAGGGCTCATTACTAACATTATTAAAATAATTACACAGGAGCTCACATGTCCAGACCTCAAAGTCACAAATTATCCTGTGACCATACACATTAATGGTGCAGAAAAATAGAAAAAAAGTCAAGCAATAATTTTATTTTATGGCAACAGGTTGATTTTGTTAATGTACCACATAATAACAGCTACAGGGCACCAAGAAAAACAAAGATTTTTGGCCAAATGTAGCAGGTATGAAATCCAAAGCTCAAGCCTAAGCGCTGCAACATTGAGGACAAAGTCGGTACAATTAGATACAGAGCTGCTAAGAGAATGCATAATAAAACTGGTTCGAATAAATATTTACATTGCTGATAAAAATCTCATGAGTAGAGTACATACTGCAGCAGGACAGGTTTATGGACACATATTAATCCATAATTTGGAAGGGGAGATTCGCCTCTGCAAATCCTATTTACTCCAGACCTGGGATTAGCTTCCATCTCTGCAAAATATGACTAATGGTCTTGGCTTTGAGAGCCGCCTTTTAGCATGTATACAGATTTCATGGGTCTGAGGACATAAAGCTCTGAAAATGTACAAATTTAATTCCGAAAAATCTTCCCTGCTCTCGATTACTCTGCAGTGGATCCAGATGCACTTCATAAACACGTCAAAAAGGCATGTGGTCACAGCTGCCCTTGAGGACAAAAAAAACCCCAAAAAGACAAGTAGAGCACTTTAGTAAATCTGACCAGAGCCCTGGCCAGAACTGCTCTGATCTCACGTCTCCTTTCAGTCCCGTAGTAGCCAAGACTGTGATCAGCTGACAGCAGTTTTGTGGAGCACATACGGAATTAAAATAAAGACCCAGCAATAACAGATCATGTCACTTAGGAAAGTGTGACTGTAGCTTCGAGATGGATTCGAAATAAGCATAAAATCACAGCAATTTCAGCAGTTACATGACCTTTGCTTAAACATTGCATCAAATGCACAACTCGCTTTATTATTATTATTATTATTAAGATGTTTCAGAAGCTAACTTTCACCAGACTGCTGAGGAATATGAGTCGCCGTTTGAGAGCACTTTTTTCCCCTCTACATGCACTCTCCATCTTTCCTGCATGACCAAATCCATTTCCTCGAAGTAGTGTTAATAAAAAAGGACATTTGAGAAAACATTCAGAGCTCATTTCTCAAATCTGTTGCTGGCATAACAGACTGATGTGAAAATCTTTCACGAATACGATCCAGGGCCATGTGGGTCAATGAATATAATTAAACAAAATCATTGCAAAAATATATATATCATTTTTATTGTTCTTTTATCCCAAAAAATATTTAAATATACAATAATTCTTACACCTCAATATTCAGAGCATCTGTTGATACGTACAGTATAGTGCATTCAGTGACAAGCAATACATAAATAGCAGTAATAAATAAACCTTTCAGCTTTAAACATGTAAATTACACGTATTTACATTTCAAAACCATGCCATCATCACAGCATGACCTGCCTTTATTGCATCTCCTCTGGCTGAAGCCTTTAAAATGCTGTAGAAATTCTGTCAAATTACAGCCAAACTGCCACAAGAATTTCTCAAACCCTTGTGGGACTGTCTGCGCATGGGTCATTCTTATTTGCATGGAATGCAGTTGCTTTGTAATGACAGTGAGAGCTGCTGCAGTTGATGCTAGGACAGGGTTTATGCGTCGTTCTCATTGACAATCTCCTGGTGCACAAGCCTTGCCAAGTCTGGAGAGTCTTTGAGCTCCACACCCAGACTCCGCTCGTAATTCCCACCACTAAGGACATGAATATCTTTAACATGAACACGGCTACAGTGGGCACTGAAGACTCCAGGGAGCAGTCCTCAACCCTACGTCCGGGAAAAGAGACGCACTTGCTCTCCAGAGCGCGAAACTTCCAGTAGTCCATGTTAAGCCTTTCATAGAAGTAGCAGATGATCACGCAAGTGGCCGGGACGGTGTAAAGGACAGAGAAGATCCCGATTTTAAACATGAGCTTTTCTAGTTTTTCTGTGTTGGTGCCCTCGGTTTTCATGATCTTTCGGATGTGGAACAGCGCAACAAAACCGGTGAGGACGAAAGAGGTGCCGATAATCAGATAGCAGGAGAGAGGGATGAGTACAAACCCAGTTAAAGCGTTGGTGTCCATACTACCAACGTAGCACAGTCCGGTTAACTCATCACCTGCCACTTTGCGCATGGTGAGAATGATTATGGTCTTTAAAGCAGGGATGCCCCAGGCGATCATGTGAAAGTAGCTGCTGTGAGCCTCGATGGCTTCATGCCCCCATTTCCTGCCAGCTGCAAGGAACCAGGTAAGTGTGAGAATAACCCACCAGATAGAGCTGGCCATACCAAAGTAATACAGAATGAGAAAGACTATGGTACAGCCTGTGCTTTCTAAGCCCTCTTGTATGATGTAAAGCTGCCCATTTTCCCTGTCGCAGGCAATGTTCTCAGCGCCAGCGACGGAGCGGATGATAAAAGCGACAGAGTAAACATTGTAGCACATGGAGAGAAAAATAATAGGCCTCTCAGGATACTGGAAACGCTGTGGGTCCAGGAGGAAGGTGAGGACTGTGAACGCAGTCGAGACAAAGCAAAGTGTAGACCACACGACCATCCAGATGAAAGCAAAGTCCTTGTCTTGCCTGGACCAGAACACATCCACATTAGGGGTGCATCGTGGTGCACATGATTTGCTCCTTTCCACATACTGGAACTTCTCCAGGTTCTCACAAGTCCCAGATGATTGTCCATGCCCGCTGCCGGACTGTCTGGGTCTGGTGGACACAGGCAGCATGCCCTCCCCTTTTCTAGTCTCAGGCACCGTGTCATTCTCGGGAGCCTCAATGCACAGTGAATTAGGATCATTATTTGTTGGTAGCTTTGAACAGTCCAGTGAATCCGGCCAGCTGAAACTGAATTGCTCCATAATAGGAGAGCATTTCTGCCTCGCTTGCTCGCACATAGGTCGGCATGCCGGGATAGTGTTGGACACTTTATCTGTACACATGGGCACATACAGGGAACACAGGAAGAAGCGGAGGTGCACATCACAGCCGTACGCCACCAGAGGAGCAAATTCCCTGAGTTTTATACTCGCCTCTTCTTGACTATCATATTGCATGAAGTTGGGCATCCGTGTCATGTTGTAGCCGATTCCTTGGCACATGGGAATGGTAATCGGTTCGCATTTCGCCGGTCTGCCCCACTCACCGTCATAACCTCCGATCTCCAGCGAGAACGTAGCAGACACTAGTTGGCACAGGAGAACCAAAACCGTTACATGGCATGCCATGGTAATGGCAAGGAATTTAAAGACCCCACAATCCATCATTAGCAGGCAAACAAGTTCATAAAGTTCATAGAGTTCTCCATGTCATCAACATGCAACATCAGTGTTTTAATCCAGGCATATCAGGAAATAAATCTGAATGCAAAATATGCTTGCACAGTTCGTGGTCTTATCTTTGCAGATAACATTCCTCGGGGAAATTCTTCACTCCGGATCCACGGCGTGGGACGTCAAAATGAAATGAAAGTAAACCGTCTCATCTCGTCCCGGTCGCAGCCTGGATATATATACCGGAGTGCAGCAAGGTTCTCTCAGCGGATCTCTCTCTCTCTCTCTCTCTCTCTCTCTCTCTCTTTCTCTCTCTCTTTCTCTCTCTCAGACTGAACTTTGCCTTTTTCTCTCTCTAACTCTGTCCTGGAGAGCTGGGCGGGAGCGACAGACTCCTCCTCGCCCGAGGCGCGCAGCCAAAATACCGCATGCTTACAATCGCCCTGAGACAGAATCCATTTATATGGCCAATAATATTCCAGAGCAAATAGAGCTGTGTGTGTGTGTGTGTGTGTGTGTGTGTCAGTGGACTGAACGTAGATTTAGTAACAATGTTAGTTTGTTATGCAGTAAACGAGTGCTATAAACTGCATGCGTGTTTGAGTTAATGTGCAAAAATAAAATTTAAGCAAAAATAAACATGGCGCCCTTTCTAATCAACAGAATTAGGGCATTTAAAGTTTACTAAAAGCTCACGAAAACACGCTCTCGACTCGAATTTTGTCCTTCGATCGTATTTTGTTTTAGCACGATCTGATAGCCTTGCAAAATCTTCACTCGAATTAAAATAGATAATTAAACCTTTAAATTACTAAAAAAGTTACCTCAGGAATTAAAGTAAAAGTACGTGAAAGCTGCTTCCACGTTTTAATTTTTTAAGTTTTAATTATTGATTTTAAAAATCAATTGCAATTAGTAATATATTTTCACCTCAAAAAGGCTGCAATGGTCAATTATCATGTTTGCTAACAGTTGAGAGATTAAGAATGGCGCTGTTGTTAGTTAGCTTTAGCTCATATTTTCTGCTGTTCATTCACTCTCTACCAAAATGGATGGAGTTACCTCAGGAATAAATCTTTTGTGTCACCTGATAACATGAATATAATACGACTAACACCACGTTTAATCTAAAAGCTATTTTTAGCTTTTAGCATACTAAATGTAAAGTAAAGGTAAAGCAATAAGGAAAAGTGCAGGGAACATGGAAAATGTTAGCTAAAACTGAATATGATCTAAAACTAAATATTGTGTAAAATTAAATATAGTCAGCTTCATTCCTAATCTCTGACATATTAGCTAGCTTGATATCTCTGCTAACAGAGAGCTGTCACAATACAGATGGCTTTGATTAAATTTAAAGGTATTAAGTCTTGGGAATTGCTCACATCGGCTAATGAGTACATTTGTTTGAAATTTAGATATAGAGAAATTCAAGATTCAGGCTACATGCTTGAAAAAAGTCACCTTGTGAATCGTAAGCTCTTTGTAGTGAAAATAACTGTACGAATCCAAACTATTGGGTGAAAGAAAGAAAAAATCAAGGAAAGTAGGGACACTTTGTCTCATCTATCAGAAGACAGGAACTGTATTTTTTTAGGTTATGAACCACTCTCAGTAAGAACTCTGTGAGTGGTGCTGTTTCAAATTGTTGGACTATTCCAACTTAGCACTGACCATCGTATTTTAAAGTTATTATAAATGATAAGTAACTGTATATACAGTGTGACCTATATGTACATGGTCGGTGTAGAAGCTAATCCCGAGTACAGAAGCCTGCTGTTCCCAGGGACCATTAAACAAACAGCGTTTAAGATTTTCTCTGTGGTACCAGAAAAAAAAAACTTTCCATGAGGCTTTCCAAACAATGCTACTGATTTGTTTTATATGTTAAAGGACCGCAACCCTTTTCCCCCCACAGAGATGGACTTCCACAAAAACGCTCCCAGAAATGAGTCGACTCTGATTTCACCGGTTCCATTAGCCTTGTCTCTTTTGTATGGCAGCACCAGTGTCATTTCCATATGAATTCTCTCTCCCGTCCCAAACACGACCCTTAAAGGTTCAGCCTCGGCTCTGTGACATCAGTATGCCATCTATGCCATCTGCCCCCGTTAGTACATGCTGCCATTCCCCCAGTGTGGGTTGAATGTGAGGACAGCAGAGCCTGTACCTTTTTGAATAAATGAAATGGTGGCAAAAAGAATATGATAAATGCTAACTATACAGGCATCTTGTCAACAACATGCAATTAATTTTATGCAAATTTGCACACAGGAACATATAAATGGAAAAGGCAAGGCTTTGGCCAAGTTGTCAAGGTTGGCGTATTGCAGTGAACGTTTTGTGAATAAATAACGACGTAGACAGTACAATTTACAATAAAATCCAATGGCTATGTGGTTTTGGACACAGCCCATGGCTATCTGGCTGGCATTCTTTTAAGTTAACTTGTCACACCCTCTTTATAATGTTCTAATAGCAGCAGCTAATGAAATTATGTAGTATGTACATACTTTCTTGTGAAGCCTTCTTGGAAACCTTTGAAAACATACCTTACATTAAAAAACAGTGTACATCCTATATACACAAATACAGCAAAAACATAAAGTAAAGAAAATCAAATCAAAGGAAGGAAAGTTCTTCCACAGAAACCTTCCCGAGCTCATGAATGTCGAGTGACAGTAACAGCACTATTTGTGGATGAGCGCATAGACTAGCCACCATGAATATTCCCAATATAACTGTTAGCCAGGAGCCCAGGAGGCCCAAAGCGTTTGCACGCCTCTGGTTCCCTGGAACTGGAGTAAATTCAGTACGCTGTTAGCCAAAATTATGAGCACAGCATGCAATGCCAAGGAAAGCAAACACTTTATGAAAATAAATGCCTGAGGCCTCCAAGCTCGAATTGCTCCATGTAAAGTGCTCAGCTTAAACCGGACAGTCCGTGAAAAAAGCCATTGTATTTAAGCCTATGGAATAAAGAATGTTTTTCAAGTGGAGAGAAGACAGCTGCTTGTGTGAATTAAAAGGTTAAAAACTGGGCATGAACTGAACATGCTTTTTTTTTTTTTATTCATTGTGTACTGCTTATCCGATCTATTCTGGGGTCACGGGGAGCCTGTGCCTAGCTCAGGCGTCATTGGGCATCAAGGCAGGATACACCCTGGACAGAGTGCCAACCCATCACAAGGCACACACACACACTCTCTCATTCACTCACACAATCCAGACAATTTAGAGATGCCAATCAATTTACAATGCTTGTCTTTGGACCGGGGGAGGAAACCAAAGTACCCAGAAGAAACCCCCCGAGGCACGGGGAGAACATGCAAACTCCACACACACAGCGGAGGTGGGAATCGAACCCCCAACCCTGGAGGTGTGAGACAAATGTGCTAACCACCAAGCCACCATGCTCCCCGCTTTTTTTTTTTTTAAATCCACATAATTTTACCACTGAATGGTTGGATGGAATTCCCCTTTAAAGTTTTTTATCTCAGCCATCTGATCCAAACTGTCTGGACCATCATAGCTGTTGTCAAGTGAGGACCAGTTTGAGGTGCATTGTCAAGATGCCTTGCAGTCCTTAAGGACATCATATTCCCATGCTTTCCCATGGCTTGTCGGCATCACAGGATCGACTGTGTCTTGGGAAATGGCGGAGCCAAGATTTTTGAGATCAAATATGCTTACACATGCTCACTTGACACTGCGGGTGCTGGCGTGTCATCCTCTGATTAGGTTTCAGCCAAGAGACAGACTCTCCCTCATAGTTACAGACAAGGAGGGTGGGTCATGTCATTCATACAGAAGGGGCTGACATAATGACTAGATACGTGATGGAAAGACTTACGCATACTACCTTCGCACCATTTTAGTTTAGACATCACCATCCAAACGTCCAAGGGTCCAAGAAGCCTGTTGCATTTGCATGCTTCTGGTTCTTTGGTTCTTCAGAGGTCATTGAAATGAATGTATAGCCTGTACCCAAATAGAAAATTAAACACCAAGCTAAAAAAGCTTTCCAAAACTTGGTAAGCTGCATTTGTTCCAGACACCTGGAAGAAAATCATTTACATTGAAGGACAGCTGGGATGGAAGATGAGTTTATTGGCTAATTAAAATGAATTGGACAGCCTTAACTCAAGTGCATCCCCACCCCAGCTCGGGTTACCAGCAAGTCTCATAGATGTAACAAATGCCATCAAACAGCACTGATGGCTGGAGGAGTCAAGTGGTATCTTGCTGGCACTGATCCAGTTGTGTTTCTAAGAAAAAACTGAATGAGTAACTTCTAAATATGTATTGCAGCTGTAGTGCTGTAGGGTGTAGTAGGTAGAGCTACTAGAGATGGCAGTGTTACTGTAAGATACGTCAACCAACAACAGAACACACGTTTGACAGACGTCCTGACAAGCCGAAGCAGTAGGGAGGGTGATCTATATGAGCAAACACAGACTCTGAATTTTCTTACCCAAATATTATGATATTCACTGACCTAGCTTCCCTGCACCATAACAAATATTGTGTTTGGAGGACTGCCTACCTGCGTATTCTGGATCCAGCTTTGAATTGCAGTTTCGGAATTTAGTGGCTTCAGGTTCAAGTACAAGGAGTGAAACATAAATATGAACGAAATCAAAAGCAACAAATTCGGAGTGGGCCGAAAGTATTGACTAAATTTCTGCAGAAAGTGTTTTGACGCTATTTCTTGCTATAATTCAAATCAGGTGTGCATTATTTTAATATTTCTAACAGTGACTATTGTAGTACTCCATTTTAAAACAAGCTAATTACGATGTCCTTCTGTAAGGACACGTTTCTTTAAAAATGTAAAAATACCTTCACCACTTTGTATCAGTCTTCTGTAGGACCACATCACACTTCCCTTTTTATTGATTATTCTTTCTATTTTAGATCATTTCCAGTACAAACATCCTGTCGCCTTTAACTCCTACATACAGAGCTTTGATTCTTGTCTTCCACATGGTACAGGAAGGGAAAACAGAAGCGGAAAGAACAGCGTCACTTTTGGCAAAAACCTGAAGCGCCCACATAACATCAGTCCTTGTTCTTCAAAAGTTCAGAGTAGTTTCTTAAGGAATTAGATTATGAAAGCAAACAAACACGGCTTCCTACGAAGTGTGTGTGTGCTAACAGTGGTCAAGGCTTTCAAAGTCTCAGAGCTCTCCTAAGGCAGCAGCAGCAGCAAGAACCAAGAAGTCACGCATAAACCTCAGACATGACGACGACAACAAGATAAACAAAGAATAATAAAAAAAAGAAACCACCCACAAGGAAATACAGCACCATGCAGGGGGAAGACTATAGAAGTCATGCTCAAGCATGCTTAAGATAGCAGTGATGTCTCCCAATGATTTAATCTTCATGGAGATGAAGATAGCATCAGACACACATTTCTTCCATGCCAACACAGCCATTTTTCGTTTAAGCTAGCAGGATTTCATAAACACAGCGGCTAATGTGCAGTGATTACACTAAATCTACAATTCATACGAGTAAATAAACCTAAATCTCTAATTAATAACAATCTGGCTTGCCCAAACGAAATAATTAGTTGAAATGTATTCAACACTTTTCTTTTTGCCTCGTATATCTCAAGTCCACTTTTTAAGAGCAGCAGAAATTCACAGCTGGAACATAAAAAAAAACAAAAAAACGCTGGAACTTTCCAACATAGACCATTACTATGTGATTTATATTTAGGACTTTTTATTATGTATCACTTATTTTATTATGTAAGTGTTGATAACAATAATTCTAGCTGTAATTCAAATCACAGGTTTATACTATCGTAGTATAATAAATGCATCATTAGTGCTCATGTGTGCCGTCATTTCAAACAAGATTTAGCTCCATTTTAAGTAAAAATTAATGTTCTGCTGAGAGACATGTCCATGCGATGGTCATCACTGGCATTTACCCAGATTAGGAAATTATGACCATTTTTCTTCAGGATTAATAAATCTATTGAGTTTGTTAAATAAGCCTTTAGAAGAACAACTGATATCATCTGCATTTTAAGAAAATATTGTAGGTTTTAATTAATTACAGATAATTTCTAGTGCGTGGGCATTGGTGTCTCAGTGGTAGGTTTCTCGCCTATCATGCGGAAGGCCCGGGTTCGATTCCCATCCAATGCCTCAACCCCACTGGATGCAGTGCCGGTCCCAAGCTCGGAAAAATGGGAGGGTTGCATCAGGAAGGGCATCCGGCGTAAGACATTTGTCAAGTTGTTGTGCGGACCAGTTGGTCTGCTGTGGCGACCCCGAACAGGGAGCAGCCGAAAGCAACTACAGATCATTTCTAGTGCAAAACTTTCCAGTATCTGAAAAGTTTATCACTCTAAATATGATTCGTACTTTACTTATTGTAACATTAGTACTTTTCGCTGTAATTGTGAATATCATCAGCAATGGAAAAGAAGTGGACGTAGCCATGAGCTTTTTGGTCAGTAAAAGCGCAGGATAGAATATGCACAATATTAACATGAAGTGGTCTTGTCAATGTAATACATTCAACGTAAATCAAACACAACTCACTACTCATTTACCTATTCCTGCTTTCTATGGGTTTGCAATACATCATGGAGCATCCCACAGGCCAGGATAAACACACCCAAAGCTACTCTTCAGCACCATTAACAAAGAAGCACTGTGCCCTATATATGATGAGAGACGATCCATCTGTGAGGAAAAATATGTCCATCTAGGGATGGCTATTCCTAAATTTATCCCTGTCTTACCCCAGAGTGGTGAGTGTGTTTAGTAAGGGGTGTGAAAAGAGAGAGAGAGAAACCAAAATATACCTTTCCTACAGTAGAAAGCTGAAAAGAAATGTCTTAAAGAGAGTGGGAGAGAGAGGAAGTGAGCAAAATGTTTCTCGTAAAGCTAAAGGGAAAGAAAAGGCCAGGCTCCTGCTGTCAGTGATGATATGAATAGGGCATTGATCTGCCAGGCCGGAGATGAGGGAGTAAATGGAAAGCAGCGTTTGCTGAAGTTATTGGTGCATGAATCATATTAACTGCCACACCGAACAGATTTAAGAGCTATGATTTTTATTTACTCTTCTCTCTTCCCCCCCATCTGCATTTGCACCAAATGAACTCGCCGGCACGTGGCGCACTCCAGTCTGCTCCACTCACACGGCCGATTCTTGATCGTGTCGAGTTTGCAGACGTGATGTAAACATATTAAGTGAAGACAAAAGTCTCTTTTCCGTCCAGTTTAAGCTTGTGTCTCGTACTCTGCTCATGTTAGTATCTGCACTGATGGGTGGCTGTGCTAAATCTGTCTGTGTGTGTAGATGACATGAGGCACCATGTTATCAGATGAAAACTTCCTCTGAATGTTCATCAGATTGAAGTCACACAAACTTTTTCTCTGTTTTCTCTGCTGGGGCATGTTAGGGCTAGCAGAGACATCCAGGTCCAATGCTGATTGTCTCGTGTCTCCATTTTAAGATGGTATCAGCTTCAAGTTTGCACGCAGATTGCTCTAAACACTGTGGTGCCTCTGCATATAAATTTCCCTGGGGTGGAAACTTTGACCGTTACCACGTGACAACACTCCTTCAGTAAAAGGGGAAATAAACATTACAGAAAACATCATTCAGTCAAAAGAGCACTGCATACAAACACCTACGATTTGAGTTACAATACAAATGATCAATGCCTTGCTGCCTGCACTACCATCATAGCTGCTGTTACGGAAAATTAATCGACATCTTTTGACTAAGAATCTAACAATGTGAGATAATTATGCACTATACAGCCAAAGGTTTGTAGACATCTGCTAAGTTGTCTTTATTTGTCACATATACATTACTGCACAGTGAAATTCTTTCTTTGCATATCCCATCCTTGGTGGTTAGGGTCAGACCGCATGGTCAGCCATGATGCAGCACCCCTGGAGCAGGGTGGGTTCGGGCCTTGCTCAAGGGCTCAACGGTGGCAGCTTGGCAGTGCTGGGGCTTGAACCCTGATCTTCCAGTCAACAGCCCAGAGCCTTAACCACTTGAGCTACCAGTGCCCTACATTACATTACTACCTATATGTGGTTCTTCACCAGTTTGTCTTTAAACATTACACATTCCTTCACTGGAACCAAGAGGCCCAAACTTGTTCTAGCATCACAACGCCTATGTGCACAAAGTGAACATGGTGGGCCAAGTTTGGAGTGGAAAAACTCGAGTGTCCTGCGCAGAGCCCTGTGTCTGATCTCACTGATGCTCTCTTAGCTGAATGAACACAAATCCTCACAGCCATGCTCCAACATTTAGTGTAAGCCTTCCCAGAAGAGCGGAGCTTATTATAAGAGCAAAGCAGGGAATAAATCTGGAACGAGAACATGAGTCAGGTGTCCACAGCGTATTCACCACAAAATATAAATTTACTCATTCTTTCTCATGAGAATCATTCATAACTCTGAACAAGCAGTGGCTCAGCTTGAAGCAATTACTAATGGTTTATAGACCCTAATACAGCGATGATAATTGGCTCTATGATGTGATAATGCAGTGTACCAGTGAATGCTCAGAGCCTTTTTTTTTTTTTTTTTTTTAATGCTCAGACATCATTTGCTGTGAAACGGCAAGTAAACGGGGCACAAGATGTGCCAGAAAGTGTGTGTTTAGAAAAGGAGGCGTGTTTACAAAATTTGACAGGAAAAATATGTATTGAAAGACTGTAATGGAAATAACGCAACCTAATCTACTGCAGTATTGTAACATGCAAGCGCAAAACTCCACATTATACAGGAAATCAATGACTTCAACATGTGTATAAATATACAAAACAATAATGAAAAAAAAGCTATTTCAAGCGTTTGCAAACTTTCACACTGCAGAACTGAGAGGTAACAAAATGCTAGAACAACTAAGAAATTAACTTAATTAGTAGCGGTCACGTATAAATCTATAATGTTTGTGAACTTTCCGTTATACTTTAACAAGATGTTTAGTGTGAAATCGCAGCTCCGAGTTCTTTAGAAGTTCATTTTATTCCTTCAATCCCACTGTCATGGAAACTGAAAAAAAGTGTGTAAAAGTTATTGCAATAGACATATACAGATGAATCCTGTTTAAAAAAAATTATATATTATATTATATATATATATATATATATATATATATATATATATATATATATATATATATATATATATATATATATATATATCTGGTTTACAT
This sequence comes from Hemibagrus guttatus, assembly GCA_033459395.1. NCBI lineage: Eukaryota > Metazoa > Chordata > Actinopteri > Siluriformes > Bagridae > Hemibagrus > Hemibagrus guttatus. The sequence goes on from JAUCMX010000027.1 coordinate 3,478,771, forward strand.
TCATTTGCTCTCATACTGCCCCCTAGTGTTATTTAATAAAAACGTTTTGTTTTGTTTTTTATTTAGTGTTTTATTTAGCCTACTTACTGTTCATTTCTCCGATTTGAGAGAAAACATTTTGGAGTACATGTGTTTTTCCTTGTCCAGGTGTTCCCTGTAACAACTGTAAGCGTGCAAAAAGGTTTAGACTTCCTCTCGACATCGATCACGCAAACATCCTAATCGATCCACTCACTTTGCCAGCTTTTGTAACAAGTTGTTGATGTCTGTGTCATACGGCTTCTTGGCCTGAGCCGTGGTCAGGTAATCTCGTGCCTTCTCGTAGTCGTTCATCTCTAAGCAAGCCTAGAGAGGAGAGAAGACAAGTAAAGCTGCTACAACTTCAATGATGTTATTTAATAAGCATTTACTGATAGCAGATTCAAGAATCATATCCATAACTATTACTAAAAGCTCTAAAAAGTGCTCTTTCTTTCTGGCTGGACAGAAGTGTGTGGGTGTGTCACATCGCATAGTGATTGACAGAGGTGTCTGCTTGGCAATGTAAACAGCTCATGGCTAGTACCAGGGCTAGTACTGGAAATGCTTGTAGGAAGTGCAACACTCCACACACAGCACAGAGCAGCTTATTAGCCATTTAGTGTTGGGAGTTTTGATATAGATGCTCAGCAATGTTCGAGATTGGACAATGTCATGTTATTTACGCCATTTGAACTTTTACATGACTTTATGTTTTTTTTTTTGCTGTTTGAGGAATAAAAGGCAACTGACACAAAACAACCCAGCTAACCAACTGACCCGACTCACCAAGTAATAACATAAAGGAGAAGGGATGTGGGTGAGACGCTGACCTGACCACACCGGAATAGAGCTTTGGTGTTAGCGGTGCTGATTTTCAGAGCCTTCTGGCCAAACTGCAGGGCTTTGTGAGGTCTCTCCAGGCGGAGGTAGACGAGGGAGAGATTGAGCAGGAAGGGCAGGCTCGCCTCCTCCACACGTCTGCTCTCCCCTTCGTCCTCTGGCTCACGGTTCCTTAGCAACGTCAAGGCCTATAGCGACAAAGACAAGAAGCAGATGGTCAGCTCGGAAACCTGACCTGATTTTGGTCTGTAGTTTTTTAATATGTACTGTTGAATATGCACAACTTTATTTTAACTTTTATTAAACGATTGTTTAATCTTGAATTCTGCTAAAATTAATCCTAATTGTTTGCTTTGATTGCAATAACATAATACCATTAAAATGAAGGAATGAAGCAGACAAAATAGTATTCATATTAAAGTGTATTATATATATATATATATATATATATATATATATATATATATATATATATATATAATAAATAATCTCACACACACACAAACAGTCTGATTCTTGAGACGAACTTCTGACATTTATCTGACTAAACAAGGGTTTTCTAAAACAAACCCTGAATTCCTGAACCCACCTGCTTGTATCTGTGTTTGGCGTCTTCATAGCGGCTTTGATTGAAACAGCGGTTTCCAAAGCTTCGCTCCGTGTCCACTACATTCAGCAGCATAGACAAAGGAGCCAAATTCTGCTCTTCCTGTGACACAGATGTGGACAAACAGCAATTTTACTCAGTATCACATTTTTGATACATCATCATTGTTAAAATTTGAGATATGTAAAACATTGTAATGGCTAAATGCTTGATGCTTGTTTAAAAACTTATTAAAAGGTGCTGTGAGTGATTCTAGTGCACAGTATAATGTAACAAATACACTATATTGCCAAAAGTTTTGGGACACCCCTCCAAATCATTGAATTTAGGTGTTCTAATCACTTCCATGGTCACAGGTGTATAAAATCAACCACGTAGGCATGCAGACTGCTTCTACAAACATTTGTAAAAGAATGGGTCGCTCTCAGGAGCTCAGTGAATTCAAGCGTGGTGCCGTGATAGGTTGCCACCTGTGCAATAAATCCATTCTTGAAATTTCCTCACTACTAAATATTCCAGTGTCAACTGTTAGTGGTATTATAACAAAGTGGAAGCAATTGGGAACAACAGCAACTCAGCCACGAAGTGGTAGGCCACGTAGAATCACAGAGCGGGGTCAGCGCATGCTGAGGCACACAGTATGCAGAAGTTGCCAACTTAATGCAGAGTCAATAGCTACAGACCTCCAAACTTCATGTGGCCTTCAGATTAGCTCAAGAACAGTGCGTCTTAAGCTTTATGGAATGGGTTTTCATGGCCGAGCAGCCGCATCCAAGCCTTACATCAAGTGCAATGCAAAGCATCGGATTCAGTGGTGTAAAACACGCTGCCCCTGGACTCTAGAGCAGTGGAGATGTGTTCTCTGGAGTGACCAATCACGCTTCTCTGTCTGGAAATCCGATGGATGAGTCTGGGTTTGGCGGTTGCCCGGAGAATGGAACTTGCCTGACTGCATTGTGTTTGGTGGAGGGGGGGGGATCATGGTGTGGGGTTGTTTTTCAGGGGTTGGGCTTGGCCCCTTAGTTCCCGTGAAAGGAACTCAATGCTAAAGCATACCAAGACATTTTGGACAATTTCATGCTCCCAACTTTTTGGGAACAGTTTGGGGATGAGCCCTTCCTGTTCCAACATGGAGGAACTTGACTGGCCTGGACAGTCAAGTCCTGACCTAAACCCGATAGAACACCTATGGGATGAATTAGAGTGGAGACTGCAAGCCAGGCCTTCTCGTCCAACATCAGTGCCTGACCTCACAAATGCGCGTCGAGAAGATAGTTAAAAATTCCCATAAACACACGTCTAAACCGTGTGAAAAGCCTTCCCAGAAGAGTTGAAGCTGCAAAGGGCAGGCCAATTCCATATAAGAATGGGATGTCATTAGAGATCATGCACATGTAAAGGCAGACGTCCCAAAACTTTTGGTAATATAGTGTATATAAAAGAAATACACCCACAGCTTTCTGCTGTTACACTTAAACAGTGCACGGGCTGAAATCCTAAACAATGGTGAATGCTGTGATTTACAGGCAAGCAGAAACTCATTTTTGTCTAAACTAGTTAGATGTTGGTGGTCCACATCTCTAGGCTTTTTTTTCTGTTTGTTTTTACACAGAATGGAATTTTTCCTCAGAGCTGATATTCTATTGACAGGTGAAAGAATGTGCTGGTAAATTTACCAAAAATAACAAAGAATGTTTTGACTTAAAAATCACTGCCCGAACCTATAAGAACCTTCAGGAGTGTATCTAACAAATCTAAACATATTTTGTTCTGGCTTTCATTTGATATGATCTTTTAAAAAATAGAGAAAAAAAAAAGTCTTGTTGTGATTTCACAACATATTGGGGAGTGGCAGGGATACACAACTCACCGGCAACAGTGCAAAGAACTCGTCCACTTTGGCCGAGTCAAGATAGTCGATGACCTGCACCTCGTACAGCACTGTGGCCCCTGGTGGGATGAGAGGAGGGCAGCCCATCTCTCCATAGGCGTAGCTGGGTTTCAAGAGAAAACGTGAGAACTCTCCTCTCTGCATGGTCCGCAGGCCGAGGTCGAGACCCCACACGGTCATGTCTGTTTGAGAAAACATAAAACATAACGCTTTGCATGAAGTGATTGGTCAGAAATGTTGACTTATTTTCTATAACAGCAGCAGAGCGGCAACAAGTTAAATCACAGTGTTACATTAGAGCGTTCACTGTAATACATTATCGTTTCCATAGTAACAGTTAAATCACAGGGATTTTTTTCTAGTAAACACTCAAAAGTAAATCATTGTATGACTCTTGATGCTTTCTGGGTGATGTTTTCGTGGAGAAGGTCTGTGATTTAAAGCTGTAACCTACATTTTAAGTATTTAAAGATGACTGTTTATAGCTGCTACAATACAAGCATATAGAAAAAAAAAAAAAACTGGTTTCTGAGATGTATTACAGTGGTATAGGGAAAAAACTTAAATAAATAATCAATTTTTTATCTATTAACAGTTTAACATAAAGTTGTTTATCATTTCTATAGCAACACGCCCCATCATGTTCGATTAACTATATAATATAACGATCAAGACAGTGAGACTGAGGGCCAACTGGGACTGGGACCAATAACCTCTTACCTTTTCCAAGCTTCATCATTTTGGGAAACTTGAACCTCCTCGTCGACTCAAAAGGCTGATCCGCATACTCCAGGAATCCAGAAAAGTGGACTGTTGATAAGATGCGATAAGATGACATATGTGCTCATCACGTGGACGGTGATATACTCACATTGGTGCTAATGAGGCCAGGATGGCGATGAGGTCATGTCGGATACTTACTGCTGACCGAAGCGTCTTTCGGTACAAGCGGACCTTCTCCCTCGTGCACCACTTCTTTGAGAATTCCTCCATCTCCTAAAATGTCTTGCATTTGATGAGCGAGACGCTGGAAAGGTGTCTATGGTGAAACAACATGCGAAATTAGTTTGTAAGCTCCACTGTCCTAGAAAAACCAGTTAGGTTTTGGTGTAAGGTCAGCTTGTTTAGATGGACATTTTCACAATGCACACACTTATTCGTTCATTTATCTTCAGTAATAGCTTTTGGCTGATATTGGGTGGCGTTTTGGGTGGCATAGACTACCTTTATTTTATTTTATTTTATTTTATTTACAAGACTGGCCTCAGAGGTCTCCCATTTTTTAAGCCAAGGTTGAAAATATGTAATATAAAACTTTCTTTAAAATGACAAATATACTTTGTCTAGCCTCTCTTAGTTTAAAACTGCTACGAATAGTTATCATCAATTTTAAACAGACCCTTTTAATAACTAATAAAAAAAAATAAAAATTAAAAATAGTTGTATACATCCCATAAACGGGCGATGAGTATTTAGCAATTAGCTTGTGACTAGCGGCTAGCTTTAGTTGTTTGTTTTGCTTGCTTGTACCTGTAATCCAACTCTATCGAGCTCTTCTGGGTCTAAAAACTCCACCAGTCTTGAAGACACGCCGTTTGTCGGCATGATTTTGAGCTTTAAGTCCAGTGAATTTACGTGTACAATGAACTTGGGCTAATGTTCAAACCATTTAACCAATAAATAGGGGCTTGCTTTTCTTTCTGAACAAGCACTAACAAACAAATTTGGGCGCCACGCTGAGGTGATTAACCGCCATCAACTTCACATCCGTGCAAACGCTTATTAATAAAAACGATTATTTTTCGATTGACTAGACTTTCGTTTTGTCCTTGTTATTATAGGAAGAATATACACGAACAGTTTGATTCAGTTTGTGAAGAATTATTTGAATAAAATTATACCAAATTGACTCATATTTATCAGGAGCAAAACACCCGATAAATAAACTCCATGTTTAAAATCCACTCCCCAAAACTCTTTCCCTTTCACTTCCATATAATCAAGTTTCATTTTAATACTGTTAATTTCATGGTATATGTATTTTTATTTTTTATTTTTTAGCTTAATAAAAGACATCTGTTAACCACATGATGGCGCTGTAATCTAAAGTGTATTCTTAAAACTGTAATATTAATTCATGCATCTTTGTTTGTTTTCATTTGTAATCCGAATTACATTACAGTGTGAAAGCATGGAAAACACCAGAAGTAAGATTTCTTTGCTTTTTATTACAAACATTTACAACAATCACAATTTCCTTGTAACATGAAGTACCAAAAAGGACTAATATTGATTAAAAAAAACAAACAACAACAGCATGACTTCATACATTATTTTCTTTCTTCTAAAACTACTGCGTAAACCTAAAAGGATGCATTTTGTTCATATTGGTTAAATTGTGACCTTTGGACCTTGAATATTTGAAGATAAAATTTGTGATTGCAAAAGAGCTGACTTTCTTCTATTATCACATACAAATACCTTCAAAAATTCATTAGTTGAATATTTGTAGTATATAGAAGCAAATATGTGGTTTCTGGAAAAAACAACAACAACAACATTTCAGTCATTAATCTTTAATGCCATGTGCTAAGTTTGTTTTATTATCCTACAATCATTCGAGACAATAGGTATTATTCATTCATTCATTGTCTACCGCTTATCCGATCTACTCTCAGGTCACGGGGAGCCTGTGCCTATCTCAGGCGTCATTGGGCATCAAGACAGGATACACCCTGGACGGAGTGCCAACCCATCGCAGGGCACACACACTCTCCCATTCACACACTACGGACAATTTAGAGATGCCAATCAACCTATAATGCATGTCTTTGGACCGGGGGAGGAAACCGGAGTACCCAGAGGAAACCCCCGAGGCACGGGGAGAACATGCAAACTCCACACACACGGCAGAGGGGGGGATCGAACCCCCAACCCTGGAAGTGTGAGGCAAACGTGCTAACCACTAAGCCACCATGCCCCTAATAGGTATTATTATTATCATTATTATAATAGATATTGTTTACATTTTGTATTTTGTAGTCTGATTGTATTACATCTGCTCAGCCTATCTATTTTAGTTTCTCCTCTAGATACATTTCTGACAAACTGGATGAAAGAGTAAATAATTCACATTGTTCTTTATGATTGTATTTCCCATGTGCCTAAACAATCAAGCTCAAAAGGAGATCAAATCTAGAGGGTGAAATGTGAATGTCTGTGAAAGTCTAGGCTGAAAAGAAATCAGCTTTGGTTCTTCATACCGTTCTTTGTATTTATCTTAAAAAACATTGTTGCGGCTTAATAAAATTCTGAAATGATTTACACTTGTTAACAGGAAATAACCTGATATGAATGCCAGTATTTAAACCCTACTGATGAAAAACAGGGAGGCTTAGCTGTGTTAGCCATCCATGGGTGTATCTCGTTTCCAAGAGCAAACCCAACTATGAAGAAGATAGGAAGTCTGATTAGATGGCTGCAACTATGTGTTTTCCTGAATAGATTACGCACAGGAGGCATAGTATAAAAGATAGGATCAGTAGACAACCACTTCTGTTACTGTGAAAATAACTGACCGCAAACTATTAAGAGCATACTTCAATGTTCTTTGCTTGACATTGTCCTTTCACATTTTTCTCCAGTGATTCATTAGGAACTGCTAGGTCTTGAAATAATTATGATTAATGTGTAAAAAATACAACATACATTTGAGCTTTCTTAAAAAAATAAGCCTGATTTATAAAAACTATATACAAATGATATACCCATTTATCCATCCATACATTGTTTGTACCAATTATCCTTCACAGGGAACCTGGAGTCTATCCCAGGAGACTCAAGGCACAAGGCAGGGGACACCTTGGACAAAGTGTCAAACCACCAGGATACAATCATACACATTCACACACTACGGACAATTTGAAGATGCCAATCAGCCTACAGTGCATGTCTGTAGACTATGGGAGGAAACCGGAGTACCTGGAGGAAACCACCAAAGCACAGGGAGAACATGCAAACTCCACATACACAAAACAGAATCCTCCAACCCTGAAGTCATGAGGCAAACATGCTAACCAGTAAACCACCGTAGCCCCCATTTATACCAATTATTTTAATTATTCAAACCACGACGGCCCTGGTTTAACGAAGTACTCCTCTTCTTTTGAGACTTAACCATCAGATTCTGAAGCTGTCCAGGTGGAATAAGTATATCTGCAGGTTCAGTGGACTCTTTGGGTTTAGCACCTCTCAGAAAGTCTATGGTTACATATTCTGTGTTCGAGTCTTTGGGTGGCGCGGGCCTCTGCTTGCTTGTGAATTCGGACTGTAGCACCTGAATTTCTGCGTAGTGCAGGCCATCAGAATCCGTCTTCTTCTTCTTGTTCACTACGGCGTACTTGGGCTCGGCTGAGACGCTATCGTATATGTGGGGCTCTATGGTCTATTCAGAAAGGGATGAGAGAGAGTAAAATATTAAAGTGAGTGTCATGTGGCAGTATTGCTGTTAACAACTTGAGAAACTCTTTGGACTGATGGCCTGATGTAGAGCAAGTTTAATTTCTCCCTATTTCTCCTTATACATCTACCTGTTAAATTCCATGAATAAAATAGAGATATTTTTGATTCCTAACTCAGAGCAGCATGCAGATAGAATATGGCTTGTGGCTCTGGGTCATTGAGCAGAAGATTGGGGTTTAAGGCCAAGCACCACCAAGCTGCCAACGTTGGCCCTTTGAGCAAGGCCCCCAACCCACCCTGCTCCAGGAGCGCTGTTTCATGGCTGAGCCTTCACTCTGACCCCAACCCCCAATGATGGGATATGCAAAGAAAGAATTTCACTGTGCAGTATATGTGACAAATAAAGACAACTTAAGTTTATCCAAAACGTGTATGCTTGAGGGATAGAAATATTTCCAGTCAGTACAGTCTAAACAACTTAGAAGGTGTGTCAAGATACCAAGATTGTTCTTCATTAGCTCTGTTATTTGAAGTCAATCACTCATTACAATATGGTAGAAAACAATATGGTTCTAGTTCTACAAATGTTGGTGTAAGTGACTGTCCCAATAGAGTCAATACTGTAATGTTAACAAATAGATACCTGGCGATGTGAAGGTGCAGGTGGAGCTGAAAAAACACACACACACAAAATGTTAATTAGCTTAAACACAGTTAACCTTTTACCCATGACCTACCTAAACATATCATGGTTCCCAGGCTTGCTCCTGGAGAGCCACATCCCATGTATGTTACCTGGATGATGTACTAATACTGCTTAAGTGAGAATTATTAAAGATTTGAACACAGTGCTTAGTGGAAGTGGAAGGAACATCAGAAGATGAGTTCAATTCTTCCTAATGTTACAACCCCATTAAGTATCTCAAAGAATGACAATGCAACCGACCAATCCCATTGTGACTAACTGAACAGTCAGAACTGAACTCCCTACATGCCTGAATCTGGCGGTCAGCTTAATGGTTTAGGTGTGTTGGGCTTTGTGTTATTACTAAAACATAATACACAACGTGTTCCAACAAGACAAATAACATGGTAGTTATTTATTAGAATGTTTAAACAGTTAATGTACCAATACAAAGCTGTGAGCATTTACATTTACATTTCTGGCATTTGGCAGACGCTCTTATCCAGAGCGACATACAAAAGTGCTTTAGTTCTCAGTCAATGAATACATTAACACTGGTTCAATAGGACAAAAACTTGGGATACCATTAGCCTAAAAACTGAGTTGAGTTTTTTTTTTTTCCAACAACATAATACATAAACAGAGAAAAATAGGAGCTAGTTTAAGTACTTCAGGAAGAGAAAATGGTGCACCCATCCTGGAAGTACTGCAATACCAGGCCGATGTGTGGAGCAGAAGGAGCAAGCCTCTTTTCCGGCTCCAAGATCTAAAAACCCGTTTAATATAGAGTCCTCATATAGAGGACATATCAGATATTAAACTGATAAGAACAGATACTACACTTGATCTTAGCCAAAAGGCTGAGAAGCGAAAGCAGTAAGCTGGTTTAAAATGGAAGATCCACTTGAATCTTAGCAGCCCATTCCATGGTCTGTACCACTTATCCGATCTATACTCGGGTCACGGGGAGCCTGTGCCTATCTCAGGCACCATCGGACATCAAGGCAGGATACACCTTGGACAGAGTGCCAACCAATCTCAAGGCACACACACACTACGGGCAATTTAGAGACTCCAATCAGCCTAGAAGCATGTCTTTGGACTGTGGGAGAAAACCAGAGCACACCCACACTCACAGGGACTCGAACACAGGACACTGGAGGTGTGAGGCGAACGTGCTAACCACTAAGCCACCGTGCCGCCCAGCCCAAATATATTTTGCCATTTTTCTTAGTGTCTCAGTATCCATATACACAAGTACACATCTTTCTTGCTTTTTTTTTACAGTGTTTTATTTTTCACTTCTTTTAAACTGTCTCATTTAAAAAAAACACTCAGTATCTAAGTGGATTCATAACAGATATATCAATCATTGCTTTTCTTACCTTTCCTTGTTGACCGCTTTAGACTCAGCTTCCTTGGATTTATACCCCACCTAAAATAGTAAAATAAAACATGAGCAAGATTTTTTATAATCAGTCCACATTTCCCATTCAGTAGCTGATCCATTCTTCATGGAATCTGAATAAAAATTAATCGCATTGCCTTTTTGCATTTCAGTTTGTATCACGATAAGCTAAGCTGGATGTTTCACTTTAAAACAAATCTCTTAACATACTGAGTTTGAGGTTTTTTCTGAATTGTTTTCAGAAGTTAGTTTTTTCTTATTGCGCAAAAGCTACAAGTTTGGGAATTTGGGACACATGCAGTCATCCTACACATTTTTCTACTGTTGCTCATCTGGGAAAATGAGCTGTGATTGGTTTCGAACGATAGGAAAGATTAAAGATCCATAATAGTTCATGGAGATGTTCTCTTTCCATTACTCACCATTTTGGTTGATATGACCAAATCAAATAGACTAATACTGATTCCTTTTTTAGTTTGTTTTTTTTTTGGACAAAACACAGATTAACATGTACACCATTATCGACTTCAATGCTTAATTCTGAAAAGGACTATGAATAGACAATGATTTGATAGTGGTTTCAGATGTCTCCTGCACTGCTGACTGAGACACATGGAAAACATTCAGAATTGTGAAACAGCTGACGTGACACCTCCCTACAAACGTCATCCTGACACCAAACAGCTTGAACATACACTCGCCATCACTCTGGGAGTAACCCAAAGTAAAGTAAAGTGTGTTTTCATATCAGACACAGTTCTGACTGTTGAAGAGGAATGTAATGGTGCTTCAGTGGAAAATCCAGTAATCCTGGTTTAAAAGGAACTCTAAAGGAAACGTAAATGTGCATTACGTCACAGTGTCATACATTACAGCAGTTGAGCAGGAAACGACTTTTCAGGGATGTCTGAATGACGTGATTGTGTAAAGTGGGTGGAGCCTTAAAACCTTCTTCAAAAGGGTTTAAGCTTCAGTGCTTAAAAATAATCAAGCTTCTGTCGACATTTTACTTCTTTTAATTATACTTCGTTACAGACTGAACCGAAATATTCACCTAATATATATCACCTAAATATTCACCATTCGCTTGCACTGATTTCCTTTCCATAATGCTTTGTTTTATCATATATAATAATACGTTCGCAAAATATAACTCACGCCATCATTGATCAAAATCAAGTTATTTATTTATTTTTCAACAGAAGAAGCTATTATATTCATGTTAAACTCTTATCTTATTTTTTTTTTTGTGCTGGTTGTGGTTTAGGACGGACTTTGAACAATCTGTCAACAGTGTAAACTGCTTTTCTTATTATTTGCGGTTTTACTACAAAACGTGTAAAATGATCCGGTTTTTAACTTTATGTCTTCTAAAAACTTACATTCACAGTCTCATAAGCAGTGACTTGTGTTTTTTTTTTCTAATCGCTCCAGTGGACTAAATATCCTCATTCAGGTTTCACTTCCTTGTCCATAGCCCACTTTTATTCACTCTTAAAATCTCATAAAAATCCGTTAATAACGGGTTATAATTTTGTCACCGCGACTGTATCCACTTTAAGGCGATTTCGGTCATGTTTAATTCTACAATAGGTCAGTTAGATTACTCATACCATCAGCCATGCCTTGATTTTATTTCAGACTAGGTATATCTATAAATAGCTTAAATACAGAAGATGAAATTCTTGACTCTTTTTCTCAGAGAATAATAAATAAAAAAAAATCATTAGCGGTTGTTTACTTACTTATCCAAAGCAGTGGTTACTCTGTTTCCCATGGCTGCGCATGTTTGAAGAGTCCAGCAACAACCAGCACCGTTTTATTAGCGTCTTCATTTCCTTGTTCAGAGGGAAGTGAAGCTGGGCAGGTGCGTATAGACCTTCCCTTTGTAGTAAAAGTTTAACTAGCAAATCTATAGACATCCCTTCCTTGCTTAATTCACAATGAACAAGTCTAATGAAATGAGAGGAAAAACATACACTACAACTATTTTTTTTATATGAACAAAGAAAAGAATTTAATGACTACTTCCTATCCCTTTTATTCAAGGTTGCCTTGGACCTGGGGACACTGGACACCTGGATGGGGCGCCATGCACGCACATTCACACCTGTTTGTATGTTTTTGGGAGTTGGGTGGAAACCGAAGCAGTTGGAGGAAACCCACATTCAAAACTTGAACCAAAGCTCAGAATTGAACCCAGGAACTTTGCGATGCTTTGCAGTGCATTACTAGAATCAACTGGAAACTATATTACTCTATTCTCACGAAGCCGTAGACACTCATGGCATTAAAGTATTAGGATTGAAGCTGTACAAAAGACTTTTTTTTTTTCTTTTTTTTTTTGGTGTTGCAAGTTTGAACCGCATGTGGTGTTTGTAGCCCAAAAGGTTCTGGTTTCTGACAACAGGATCCTATTCATTTCAGTGTTCCCACAACAGTTAAAAATTAGTTATTGTTCTTTCTTGAAAATAAGGTGTGTCTTTTGTGTCTTGTTTGCAAACAGGTAAAACAGGAAAATCTAGATAACAAGATTACTATAGGGTTTCTGATGATTCACCTAAATATGAATGGGAAGATGCTCCTCTGCTAAAAATCATTTTCTGTAAAATGTATTCAAAAACAAGCATACATTCAAACATACTTGATAACAATCAAAGCACGAGTCAAAATACCAAAATCAAGAAAGGCTGGTCAGGCAGGTTTCATTTTTTAAAAAAGAAAATAAAATAAAAAAGGCAGTTGTGATTTGTCTTTCTATCTACTATACCATGAAATAGGGGAACTTATCTGTTATTATAAAGATAGATCTTTGTATTAAACCCAAATTATTAAATTTTTTTAATATGCAATGCTATGAAGTACAGACACAACATAAACACTGTACATGAACATTTCTGTATAGTTTATCCCTTTTTCTTGGTATAACTGAGCAAACTGATATATTTACCACATCCCAAATCAATTTCAATCAAACCTAAAAAAAAAAAAAAAACCCAAACAAACCTGGAGCTCTGTTAGGATATAAACTTTTGGAATATTTTTGCGATTTTTTTACACGAATACTTTTGAAAACTCAAGTATAAACCATGTTTACTCAGTCTGCACAGACTTCCCCAAAGCAGAGTAGCTTGGGGAAGTGTACAGAGGATGTAAGTCCTGGTAAAGTGTTTAGTGTTGCATTGCTTTTACCAAAACCTTGTATAAAAACAAGAAGAAAAGATTTGAACTTGGCAGTCCACTTTAGCAGCTTTTCCCTCCCTTCTTGTCCACTCTAATCTTGAGCTCGTTGATTTTAGGCTCTAGATCCTGGACCTTCCTTGGCGCCTGAATGCACATAATCCCATCATGAGATATAGACACTTGCAACAGCAGTGGGTCAACACCAATAGGAAGGATGTAGGTGCGTGTGAATTCTCTGGAAACAAAGCCATGTTTGTCCACCCTCTGACTATGGCGCCCTGTCACCTCTAAAAGGTTGTCCACAGTTCGCACGCTCAACTCGTCCGGCGTGAACTGACAGACATCTAGTAGAACACGGTACCAGTCGTCCTCGCTGTCCACCTGTGAGAAGCCCCTCTCCAGCTGTTTGTTGATACGGGGACGTATGTAGTATCCGTGGTACAGCACTGGAGCCATCAGATCCTGAGGACTTAGTGCTGTGTAGAGATCAACACAAGGACTTAGTGCTGTTCAGAAATCAACACAACAGTGTTGTTATGAAAAAAGGTGTAGTTGTTGTGTAGTCGTTTTATCTCAAAGCTATGATGTGTGTTAAGGAGTAATTATCTATTCTGGATCACCAGACCCATTTATACCTAAGCAAGATACAGTAGATAGTAAGTCTGATAACTGTAGCTGTACACATTTGTATGTAAATATCATTTTGTATATCTTTAACCTGGTCCGTCCATCATACATGAAATCATAGGGCTGCAGGTTGTTAGTGTTAATTCTGGGTAACACATTCGGCACATACTTCACTAGTGCATGGATATGATTGGGAGGGAAAAACTTATCTTGGCAAACAAGAAGCATTGCTAAATGAAGAAATACTTCACCCACAAGCTGATGTTGCGAACAGTGTGCTAAAGCATGTACTAGCGAGTGAACACTATGCCATTAACATGAAAATTGCAAAATACTTTATTAGTAGAGGATAATAAACTTGCTTGTTTGCTTTTTGTATTAGCCAGACAGCTTTATAATGCACTCTCGAGTGCCCACATAAAGAGTTATTTGTATACTTGGTATATTCCATGGAAATTCCATGTCTCGACATGTCAGTGGCCCAAAACTTTTTAATGTGTAACTGACCGTCGATTGTTTTTTTGCAAACTGCAATAAAACAAATGGAGCCAACACTTGCAATAGTAATGTATTCAACCTCAGTCAAACCAATTGAGATCAGAAGCTGCAATAACCCTGTTTTCCATCCTGTAAGAGGCAGACAAGGATAATCCATCAGCTCAGGAGGCTGATTCTGTACTGTGTCTAGTCAAACACAAAAGGTTTATGTAAGGGACCAGTTTTTTTTACATGCATGTTCACAGTTTTTGCACCAAGGTATTACTCCTACTATACAAAAACTGAAAAACATCCTGGTGCCCAAGCTTTGAGAATTTGACTCAACACTTAACTTACTGGTTACAGATTTAACAAACAAATAAAACAGTTCTCACATCTGTGAACTTCTTACATACTGGTTGCCCGACAGTATGATCCAAATAGAAAATCCTGCCTCTGTTACATCACTGGGAAGCACCAGATCTATTTATGATTAATGTTGTCAGGCTCAGATTAGGAACTAGGCCCCATTGGCACTGTTTCTATTTTGTTTTATATTACTGGCTTGATCCACTGTGATTTGTTCAGTCCTCAATATTCAACCTGCACTACTTAGCAAGTTATTTTTGTCTAGTCACGTGTAGAACTCTAAATATAGGTCATACCCTAGGCCTTATATTTCACATGAGTATAATGTCCTGTCATCATAGATGGCGGATCAGGCATTCTTCATTTAATTTGGCTCATGAGCTGCAGACCCACTTGTGTTCACAAGTTGAATTCAGTTATTCTTAAGTTGGCAAGACACTGCATTAGAGTTGGATTCTGAAACCTAGCTTCTGAAAAATAGCTTCTAAAACCTTTAAAAGATGTGATCACACAGACCCTGGAACATAGACGAAAAATCTTTTAAAGAATTGATTACGGACACAACCAGTAAATCTTCAGCCAAATGCAGTCCCGAAACTGTTTGGATAAGAGCTGGTTTTACATTGACAGATCACTTACCTTCTGCAAAGTTCTGGTCATATATCCGAGCAGGAGTACACATCTCATAATTAATGCTCATAGGGTATGAGTGAGGTACTGTGCGGTCAGCCATAATGAAACGAAATGCAGGTATCCTTTGTAAAAGAAAGAGAAAGTAGATCTTTCTGGCTATTCTGAAAGTCTGACAGTGAGACAAGTGGGAGAATGGACGGAGAGGGTGCAGGGCAAAGAGACTGCGAGCTTGTGACTGGACAAGGGTGATAAATGGGTCTAGAAATAGGTTGGGGCACACATGCTGGTATGGCATTGCCTACAGGGGGCAGATGCTGAATGATACTGGAAACTCAAACAACAGTTATCTTGTTCTGCTAGCAGGTTTCCACCTGAGTCATCATCATAGAAGAGATTTGGCACAGAGTTGTGTTGGGGACTTGTCCGTGAAAAGTGGTTGAAGATACATAATTGTACCTTAAGAATCACTTTAAAATGTAATTAAAGGTAGCCCACATTCATGTCCTCTGGTAAAAGCTAATGGCACTAAAGATGTTCCCTTGATGGTACAGCCATTAAAAGAAGGAAAAGTACACTATCACCAATATTTTATTTTATCTAGATTGAAGCAATGAAATTAAAAAGAACTTAAGTAAAAGAAGTTGGCTAAGAAACACAAAGTCTGTCACATGGGTAACAGACGTGTCCATGGTTACTGAACATGGGAAATGTGGTGATATCTGGATGATTAAACATACATTAAACAAAAAAGAGGCTACACGGTATTTAGAATGCTAAATAAAATCATAATAGTTATACATAACTTATTTGAGTTAGATTGTTCCTTCCATCTGTCAAGCTGATTGGGCATTGGCTCTGTCCTGGGGACTTGTGCCAGATTGATTAAGCCCCTTGCAGCTGTCAGGCACCAGTAAATGCTTCTTTGGAAGCAAATTGACACTCTATGGAGGTTGACAATGCAGAATGATCCCAGTACCAATGACCAAACAAACAAGCCTTGCACCCAGTGCTTTGCCAAAAACAAAAGATCTCAAAGGGAGTTCAGACTTTATGTCAGGGCACAGACAGCCTAATCTCCTCTGGCACAGAGCAGCTGTGCTGGGTTCACAATATTTGTGCCAAGAAACCGAAAGACCATTGGGCACTATTGATCCTACATGGCAAAATTTCGCCTATTTAAAGCCTGTGAAATAATCCGTCCGGTGTGTCCATGAATGAAATCAGACCACCGGTTTAGATAAATACCAAGAGAGGTGTTTGGAAGAGTGGGACAAGACAACTAACAGAGGAAAGTGGGAGGGACAGAACGAGCGGGAGGTGTGAGAAGCAAACAGTTTACATCATTGTTCCAGAAAGATCCAGTAGTGTATATAAGTAGACAAGCAGGACAGGCACCAGGTTGTATTTGAGCAACGCAGTGCTGTTTAGAGACAAAATGGACATCGCCATCCAACATCCTTGGTTCCGCCGCTCGTTCTGGCCATCCTTCTTTCCCAGCCGGATGTTTGATCAACATTTTGGGGAACATATGTCAGAGAGTGATGTGCTGGCACCCTATCCTTCGCTATACTTTCCGCGCCCTTCCATCTTTCGCTGGCCCAGCTGGGTGGACAGTGGGCTCTCTGAGGTGAGCAGAAGTGTCAGATTTTATATTATTTAATATATTTCTTTATCAAAAACACAGCTATACTCCATTCCTAACACAGTCTGCTCTGGTTTGGCTTTAGTAAAATGTTTGCTCTGTATTTCTTGTTCATTTGCTATCCATAACTGATGACAGGGACTAAGATGGAAATGCTATTTGAGAAGGGTTCATTTGCAGACTCTGAGCTCCCTTTCATTTTATCCAGAGCCTCCAATGTATACATTTTTTCCAACATATTTTTGCTTTTGCTTGCCAAACAAGGAAAGGACATCTTTACAGCTGTGTAGTTCCAATGAACTCTATGTGTATCTTAATCTCATGAGTATATCTTTCATGTACTTTATTAGATGAAAATGGAAAAGGACCGTTTTACCATCAATCTGGATGTAAAGCACTTCTCACCTGAGGAAATATCAGTAAAGATTTGCGGAGATTACATTGAAGTTCATTCCAAACATGAGGATCGGCAGGTAAATCTATACACCAAAATACAATCATCAGCCTACAGATAAAAATTGTCAGTAGGTCTAAATGTGTCTCATGCCTTGCAGGATGACCATGGGTTTGTCTCACGAGAGTTTATCCGAAAATACCGTGTCCCATCCGGAGTGGACCCAGCCAGCATTACATCATCTCTCTCTTCTGATGGTGTCCTGACCGTCACGGCACCTCGCAAGCCTTCTGATGCCCCTGAGCGCTCTATTACCATCAATCGTGAAGAAAAGTCTGCCCCACAGAAGAAGTAAAGCTGCAACATGTTATCAAGTCTGGCATCCCTGTGTTTCCCGTGCTGATCCAATGCGCTCCCCTGCAGTTACACTGTTCCATCCTGAAATTAAATATGTATTTCTCTAATTGGTTGGTACATCTAGACTATTTACACCACTGGAGTTTGCACCATGTGGCCGCTAGTCATAAAAGACATCCACCAAACAAAAGGGCTGTTTGTCTTTCAAAGCTGGTCAGACCCAAACAATGGCTGCACAGAGTTTGTGAGGGTTTGCATGTAGGAAGCCTGAGCTGTTGAGCTATTGAGCATTTGTTTTGACGAAAACAAGAAAGCATAGCATGAAACCTATAATCAAGAATCTCAAAGAAGTGCATGGTTTTGATATTCTCATGTTTCAAATGCATAGAGTGAGAGGTTCTGTGGTATGAAAAAGAAAGTTTATTCAGTGATTTGTTGTTTCCTGTTCACTGGACTTGGGACCAGAAAATATAAGATCAGGTGCAGGTAGTGAGGAAAGAGGAAATGCATGTTGTGAAGAACATGTCCTCTTTCTGTTCCTTAATGTATGTCGCTCCAGACACGTTTGTTTACTGCTCCCGTACGACATGTGGTGACTGGAAACTTGCTGGTAACGTGGTAGTGATGGGGGTTTTGAACGCATGGCGACTAAATCAAAACGAGTTGATGAGATTCTAAAGATGTGAAAGTGTGTATGCGAGTGGGTGTGTAGGTATAAATGTTTGGGATGGAGCGTGATGGTGTGTGAGTATAACCTAATGATTTCGAGTGTTCTTTTGTTTTGCCACAGCGACGCCTCACTAAAGCAACACTGACAAAGCTGCTAAACTGTAACTGATTCATTTATTTTGTGACAATGCATGCTACAAAGAAGAAGAAAAAAACAGGTTTTCATACAGCTAATTCCTCACATGTTCCCTGTGTTCACCATTGCATACTAAATACCAAACAGGAACAAATGCAAGGGAGCACACAAGTCAGCGTTTGAGTCAAGGTGGCGTTTTTACACTGTTCTGGTCCCAGCATTCCCTTTGAGATGAAACAAATCACTAATCTGGATGCAGATCAGTGAAAAAGGCCTACATCCTATTGTTTTGTTAGTTTAGTTCCCTGCTTTAACATTCCTGACTATTCACAACACACCACCAAATACAATGTAGCCACAACACTCTCTGTGTGTATACTCATGGCTACGAATTATTAATAAATCCTGTGGTCATTTAAAGATGAAACATGACTGAGTCTCTTTCTGCTTACGTACATTTTTAACTCGGATATATGTGAAATTGCAACAACTGACATAGTGCTAATTCATCTGCACTTCACAATGATACAAGCCGTGATGCCAAGAATTGTATACCAAACAACAAGGATGACAACATTAACCGCTGATTAATGTTGTAACAATACCATCATGGCATTTAAACCCCAAATCCACGGCATGCTACCGTTATTCCAATATTACAGACCAAACAAAGAATGCATAACAATGCAAATAATTACACGAGCTAATAAGGTATGGCTTCATTCTCCATACAATTATGTAAATGATTATATTCTTAGATCACATTCTTTGGATCTTTGAACTTACCTCCCATTCCCACTCATTTCTACTGGCAGAATCTTCCCGAATCTATGGTGGCTAATGTAGATCTGCTAGATGGGTGATGGTGTTAGCATTCTGCTGTGGTTTTGGCCAAGAGGTCTGTTACACTGTCTTTCTTATGAGTTCTCAGGAGTTTTTCAGCTGATCATCACTACCTATGTTAAAGGTAGTGTGACTCATTTTAGCTTTTAGTTTTTGCTGACAGTATCTGCCAGACTGAGATGGGGTATTAAGCAGCATTGGGCAGTGTCTATAAAAAAAGACCGACAGGCAGCCTATGTAAACAGACCAGACGCCAGTTTTCCAAACAGGATCTCAGACACATAATGCACTTGTATTTCCCAGGTTATTTCTTCTATCAAGATCTAAAAATAATCAGCTATTGTGCTTTTAACATCTTTAAGTCATGTGCTCTTCACACAATACAGGCATGTGCACAAGATGTACATGATTAGACTTTATTGAGAGGATGCAGACTTGTTTTTTCAGAACCGATGCACGTGCCCTGCTGATTATTTCACAGCTAACTTTTCAGAATTTTCCAGATGAGTGACGTCCACTGAAGTCTGATCTGTAGCAGGAGTTCGGCACACACTTGGTGTGAGGTGGATCCAGCTCAGGCTGGTGACCTGGAAAGCTTCTGGGCTCTTTTTTAAAAGCTGTAACAACCCAAAGCAAGCTAGATTTATTCATCAGACTGAAACAAACATCTAATTAATACATTTATTAATGATATCTATTGATTGAATTAAACATTGAAATATCAAACGTACTCACAACTGTAAATTGGCGGTTCCTCTTCTTTGTTATAGGTGGAGGAGTACGTGGTGTCAAAGTAATGAGAGAACTGCAGGAAGAAATTTTGTCCGTGAAACGTTTCAGTCAGCCTGTCTGACAGGTCAAGTTAAATGTGTTGTACTATTTATATCTCGATGACTGGACTTTGTGATTAGATCAATACATTTCAACACTCCTTCATTCATTTATCAAGTTCTGCTTTTAATTTCCATTACTGATAACAACTACTTCTACACTATAGTGTTCCTGTAAAAAGATAACATGTTGTTTATCTACATAGTTCTTTTCATTTCGAGTTCAAAGTCTTGAAGTGCTTTACATGGTGAAGATTCAAAGGTTACGCTAGTAGCTATGGGTACCTATAATTATACATTACACCGATCAGGTTGAACATTATGAGCAGTGACAGGTGAAGGGAATAACACTGATTATCTCCTCATCATGGCATCTGTTATCTGTTAGGCGGTAAGTGAACATTTTGTTCTCAAAGTTAATGTGTTAGAAGCAGGAAAAATGGACAAACGTTAGGATTTCAGCATTTAACCAGAGCCAGGTTGTAATGGCTAGACAACTGGATCAGAGCATCTCTAAAACTGCAGCTCTTGTGGGGTGTTCCCGGTCTGCAGTGGTCAGTATCAATCAAAAGCAGTTCAAGGAAGGAACAGTGGTGAACCGGCGACAGGGTCATGGGCGGTCCGATCCAACAGGCGAGCTACTGTTGCTCAGATTGCTGGAGAAGTTAATACTGGTTCTGATAGAAAGGTGTCAGAATACACAGTGTATGACGGGTCAGGGCTGTTTTGGCAGCAAAAGGGGGACCAACACAATATTAGACAGGTGGTCGTAATGTTATGCTTGATCGGTGCATATCACAGTGAGGTTGAAATCTGTAATTCAGTTGTAATTCAGTCTAAAAGCGTTGATTAATTTGAGGAAAAAGTAGGTTTGACAATAATGACAGCTGTAATTCAAATCACAGGTTTAAATCGTTATCATTTCTCTGATAACAACTCATAGCTAATGAGCGAGTGAAAATTAACCTTATACGTTTCTGGTTCTATAGTAACGGCTCATACGCAGGGACGTGTACGGCAGGAGCTCATAATATAAAACTAATAATAAAAAGATTTCAAAATGTTTAACAAACCAAATTGTACAGTCGTCGATGTGGTGACTTTTTGCTAGGAGTCTTTAATTGAACATTTATGGAACGAGATTCACTAGGAAATGTTTGGGAACGTTTCCCATCTCATGGAAAACGTCAAATTCTTGAGAGCTAGAGTACAGAGAGGCAAGAAAGAACAAGAATGATCTCGCTCAGATGTTCCACAGAGTTAAAAGATATCTATATAAAGGTTGCTTTCGGCTGCTCCCTGTTCGGGGTCGCCACACGGGACTGGTCCACACAACAACTTGGCACAGGTTTCAGGCCGGATGCCCTTCTGGACGCAACCCTCCCATTTTTTCCAGGCTTGGGACCAGCACTGCATCCAGTGGCTGGAAATTGAACCCGGGCCTTCCCGCATGGTAGGAGAGAAACCTACCACTGAGCCACCAATACCCAGTTAAATTTACCTATATACCACAAAAAAATGTGTGGTGTGTGTCTGCTGTGGTTGATTATTTTCAGTGGATGATTATTTTCCTGTAACAGCAGTTTTATTCCTTTCTTGTATGATACGTGGGGGGCATGGTGCCTTAGTGGTTAGCACGTTTGCCTCACACCTCCAGGATTGGGGGTTCGATTCCCGCCTCCGCCGTATGTATGTGTGTGTGTGTGTGTGTGTGTGTGTGTGTGTGTGTGTGTGTGTGGTGGAGCTTGCATGTTCTCCCCGTGCCTCGGGGGTTTCCTCCCCCAGTCCAAAGACATGCATGGTAGGTTGATTGGCATCTCTAAATTGTCCGTAGTGTGTGATTGCGTGAGTGAATGAGGGTGTGTGTGGGGCCCTGCGATGGGTTGGCACTCCGTCCGGGGTGTATCCTGCTTTGATGCCCTATGACGCCTGAGATAGGCACAGGCTCCCCGTGACCTGAGTGTAGTTCGGATAAGCGGCAGACAATGAATGTATGATACTTACATTCAGCAGTTAACATTTTCCTGCTGCTGGTCTCATTCACATAACCAGTACAAACCTGAGACGGCAGAGGGCGGCGTGATGCTTTGACTAAACTGGTGTCGAACCTTTTTTCCGACCAGTTTCCAATCAGGGTAGCTGGTGAATAAGCATCCTCATTAGTAGAGCAGCGCCAGCCATATTGTCGAAACTTTTCTTCTTCGGTGAAATCGCGCCAAACTTCACCGTGACCGGAAGCCCGTAGCATGTAATAAAAATGCGAACTGTTTTCCATCCCTATAAATGCTATTTTGTCACTGAAATCCAATAGTTTTTATATACGTATATATTAAATAAATTAAAATTGTTAAAAAAAAAAAATTAATAAAGTGATTTCAAACTCCCTTAAGAGAATAGGAATACTCTAGCGCACCTTATGTTGTCGTGATTCGTTTCTATGGATACTGCAGACGCTCACGTAGAGCTTGGACAAATCCTAAACAGCGTCCAACTTCCTATACAAGCGCACTTACCGGAGCTGCGCTTACAGCGTAAATAGTGCGCTACATTTAAAAACGTCGCCATTTAAGATTCAGCCCATGTCGCTGGATCGCGTTGGTTGTCGTTGCTTATCACGTGATAGAAATAACAACCCGGAAGTCGTTAATAGCAGCTGGCGTTTATTTGATGTGAAAGAGTTTAAACAGTGTGTAGCTACTTTTTCATTGAGCTTAATTAAAGAGTGTTTACGAGCAGGCGATTTAATGAAGCTGCTTCATAAGTGTTAGGGAGAAAATGCTTGGCATGCTGTAAAGTGCAAGAAAATAATGTTCTCTCATTGGAAGATCTCAGCATCTCATGGGCAGTAGAAGTCCCATTTCTGAAGAAAAAGAAAACATATTGCATAGAAATGTTCACATCATTTTGAAATAGTTAAAAGACGTAGAACGAATACACAAAAAAAAAAGAAAAGAAAAAGTGCATTACACACATTTGTTTTGACCTCAACCTCAGCCGGCATTAAAGCATGGGTCTCTTCCACTACGCTGCTGGGGAAATAGCCAAGCCGAGCCTCCTGCTCACCATAGTACGATCCCTGGACCTGATACACAAATATAATGAGGTTATCCTTTTTAAAAAGGATACAGAACAAACTTTGCTACCGTGGAGCTCCCATAATCAGACTCAGATGTTCAAATAAAACTCCATTGATCAAGAAGTTTCCAAGTCTAAACTAATGTCCTATGAAGTGTCCTACAAATCTAAGACTTACACTGCCAGACCAAAAGAGGTTGCCCCGGTCCTTCAGCATGGCGTAGACGTAGACAAGTTGGCCTTGGTGGATGGGAATGAAGTGACAGTCCTGGGGATAATAATCTTGGGTGGCTTTGGCAATAAGGATGGGATCTGGGGGCAAATAATGAGTGTTCTGTATTAGACACATTAAAAAATATGTTTATATTGAAAAATCTGTGGTGTTTAGAATTTGTGTGTGTTAATTAACTAACAGAAGACCTTGCTAGTGCAGTTACAATGGTATTTAATAGGAGAAAATATATGTGATAAAAGTCAGGTTCTACTGTTGGCTCCTCATTCACCATTTTCACTGCGTTATGGCAGAGACTTTTCATGACCCACAATAGAACTGAAAACCAGAATTCCTGCTGTACAAATATACTAGAAACCTCTGTCAGCTTTTATTAGAATGATCAAACAACACAAAACAAACATCAATGCAAAAAGCACAGACACTTGGCAGATGTACGACTACAAATAATTATTTTACAGGTTAATACTCACGGCTGCATTCTGCATCAGCACACAGCTTCTTGTCCGAGAGTTTTGGCATCTGTCGTCCAGCCTGTGTGTGTAACGGCAGCAGTCCACACAAAACCAAGAGCAGCGCCCAGATATTGTAGTCTCCCTTCATGATTGTAATCGTTGGAGTCTACTAAGGGTTTAGGAGAGCAAAGCTGGGGGCAGACGAAGGAATCCAGTTAAAGACCTGCCTACATACCACTCCCACCAGCTACTGCAAACAAACACACGGTGGAATGATGGCTAAAAGTTCTTCTGGGAAGAGAAATGCTTGCCTGGGAGCATAGAAAAAGCAGAGGTATGTATTCATAAAGAGTTTTAAGGATAACAGTATCTTAAGACTCACAAAGTATTTAAACACGATCAATAGTAATTTATATATTAATATCAATCGTTTAAGGGTTTAGTGGCTTGCACAATGGCCTCACACCGCTGAAATTTGGGGGTTCGATTCCTGTCTCTATCCTGTGTGCATGGAGCTAGGATGTTCTCACCATGGGTTCTCTCTGGGTACTCCGGTTTACTCCGCAGCCCAATGACACATTGTAGACTGACGGCCATCTTTAAATTGTCCACATTGTGTAAATGGGTGTGTAATAGTTTGGTACGCAGTCCAGGGTGTCCCCTGCCTTATGCCCCAAGTCCTATGGGATAAACTCCAGGTTTCTCGTGACCCTGTGTAGGATAGGCAGTGCAACAAATGGATGGATGGATGGATAAAAGAATTTAAAATTTTAAAAAACTATAAATTCCCTCTTCTATTAATATTTCAGCCATTGTATTTCTCTACATTTTTCTATTGTACTTATATATTCAGTATATCTACAGTAGTTGCCTGATTATATTTATCTCTCTCTCTCTCATATATATATATATATATATATATATATATATATATATATATATATATATATATATATATATATATATATATATATATATATATATATATATACACACACACATACACACACACACACATATATATATATACACATATATATATATACACATATATATAT
Organism: Hemibagrus guttatus; assembly: GCA_033459395.1. Lineage (NCBI taxonomy): Eukaryota > Metazoa > Chordata > Actinopteri > Siluriformes > Bagridae > Hemibagrus > Hemibagrus guttatus. The sequence continues at coordinate 3,503,664 of JAUCMX010000027.1, forward strand.
ATCTTCAAATTACAAACTAATTTTTTTTTTTGCTTTTTTCCCCCACAAATGCTCAAATGTGAAATGATTTTTTCTTTGTTTTGTACACAAAACTACAAGGCCATGGATACATGGTGTATCCTGTTTTATAAAAAATGTAAATCTGTACTGAAACATTTGATAGTGTGCTGTTTTTGGGGAAATCAGGATGCTGTGGTTTGGAGCAAGGCAAAGTCAAGCCACAGTCAAAGCTCCTGGAGTTTACTTCAGTTTAACCCAAGAGATCATTCTGGAACGCTTGCACAGGGAACCTACTGACTATAAATCAGGCAAAATGAGTAACAAAGAAAGCACTGTTTGTCTCTTATCTTGTTTAGACCATATTGAATCCAGCATGTCATCACATCAAGGAAACACAGCTTTCTTCAGGAGCATAGGCATTCAGTTCCTACTGAGGGAAAATATGCAGGACTGAGAACAGGAAGTAGCGTCGAGGTGTTCCACAGGCTCTTGCTTGTGCACTGATACTCAACACACTCGCACCACTGTTCTGAGTCCTCTAGCACCTATAGCCAGGCAGTCTGTATGCTGAGCCAACTCACCTTCTCACAGGGCAGAAAATAAACAGACTGAAATTCCTAATGGGAGACCGCTGCAGTCTCGACGGCTACATTTTATTTGGAAGCTAAACTGCATAGAATTCATTCAAGTTTCGATTCAAGTGTCTAGAAGACTCAAGATGATTTTAATGTCTATCCCAGCCTTATATATGTACATATAATAGAACAAATTAGAACGTCTCCATTACGGTGTAAAAGACAAGAGGTTTCATATTAAATGTGGTAAATGAGGTTGAACCTTTGAATTGCTATAATAGTTTTGTTTTTATTTTTCTTACCCGCCAAGATCCTGTTTTTTGCTGGTTGTGTATGTGAACAGTGACGAAACTGAATTATCTCAAACATTGTCCTTAATCTGACCACATTCATAGGCATGAACCAACAGCACTGGTTCTCTCCACGGCTTTACTGGGTGATTTCGACACCAAATAAGCTCACCTGAGTGACTCTTTTGCAATTCTGCATCACCTGCATAAAGCACCTCCCCACTGCTTTTGCATGATACCAGCTTCAGCTCCTCCCACCTGACGAGAACATGAACAGAGGGTGGAGCTCGGTGTTAACTGCAGTACTTTGACTCCAAGGAAACCACCAGTGACTCCCTTGAGCTATACGCGATAGCAGCAAAGCAGGAACTTGGCAGGTAAGAAAAACACAGACAATAAAGAAGCATATTCATTTAAAAATATACAACATATTCTTACTTCTTAAATTGTAACATCTGAAAATGAGGCTTGTCTAAGGCTGTTGTTTTGTATTGGGTTGGGTTGGGTTGGGTTGTCGTGGTGGTGTTGTGAGTATTTATTTATTCTGATTGTTTTCTGGTTGAGGTAAACCTGTGATAGTCCTAGAAGAATTTAAGGAAATGAAGCTTTTGAATATGATCTGCCATAGTCTGCTTCTTTAATAAAAAAGAGAGAAAAGCAAACAATTCCTTTTCAAACTGTTTGGATGGTTAGCTGTGTAATGATTGTTAGGGTTGTGGCACAAGCTGTGAAAAGGCATGGACACTGTCAGAAACACAAAACCAGTCTGGCAGACTTGAATGAGTCCTGGAATGTGAAGGAAACACTACATCTTTTGTTAGCTTGCAGTATTTGCTTCACAAAAGTAGTTCAAAAACAACAGACCGGCTCTGGGGAATATTTTTAGCTTTCTTCTCCCAGGTGATTTGGGTCACACAGAAATCTAAAGCTAAGCATTAAAGGATTGACTTGTAAGAGATTAAGATTCTCAATCGGTTGACCTTTTTTGTATATTTTCAGGGTTTTAACCTCCCAAAACCACAATGAAGAAGTTCCTCGGCATTGAGAGCTGAAGATGTTACTTGACATTTCATACCGGAACCAAACTTAAGGAGAGCTTGAAAGCACACAAATAAGTGACCAATGATCTCAACCAGAAAGGAAAGCTTAGCTTCACCCAGTTTGGATGATTCGTTCTTTCCCTTCTCCTCATCCACCCCTATTGCCCGGCATCGTATCCTGGGCGCAGGGGTCAGAGCAGACAGCCTGCTGGAATCTCATACAGGCCATGATGGCAGCTCGACCATGCTGGAGAAGGATCTCATCCTGGCAGCCGAGTTGGGCCAGGCTCTTCTGGAGAAGAACGAGGAGCTGGAAGCTCAGCTGGAACAGATGAGGAAAGACATGGAGGTCAGGGATTCCTCAGTGGTTCCTTCTTTAACAAAAGTGACGCTGCTATGCAAAACTGGAACACGGTGCCTTGACTTAAAGCTAGGTCAACCTTCTGATGTGGTGACTGACTTGCTAGAGACGAGATAGATTGTCTTTGCTAAAGGTATACAGATAGAGTAGGGATGTAACTAGCAGCCATGTTGTACATCATGCCAGAAAATCTTTTTTGTTAAATAAAAGAAAATACTTAGACACACCTGTGGGTGAAAAGAGGTGTGTCTGGATTTTTAGACATGGGGAAACACTAATGGGTGTCAGCACCTAATTAATTTCAGGATAAGTTTCCATTTCCTTTATGCAAAAGACACAATTATATGACTGTACTGTGTAAGCTTCATAGTGGAAGTACAAATTATGCTCAAAGCACCGTGATCCATACGCTATTACGGTAGGCGTTAAAGGCTACACCTCAGGTCTACATCCAAATATTCGCATATTTTCCTCACAGCTAACAATATTGCTCATTATTGTGCCATAAAGCTAGCTAGCTAGCTATCCAGATTTTTGACTGGCTAGTTTCAGGTTGGAAAATCTACCCAAATGTACACTATTACCCGATCTACAAATGCATAGGGAATATTTTTGATATCTATTAACTACCTTTAAATGCAGAAGCTGCTGCTAGATGTCTTTATAAAGTGGCAGGTTAATTATGATGATTGTCATTAATTTAATTATAAAACAACTTTTTAGTTTTCACTGTAACTGTAGGCAAAGCAACATTTTTAGATTACTTATTGGGCATTGTTATATATGTTATGATATTTTGTGCTTTACTGATTAGGCTGACTTTTTGTCCATTTTATTTATTAACTAAATAAGAAATTAAGCATAGGTTTAAATTAAACATTGGCAGGTTGCTGTTATAAGAAATTAATCAATGACAGGATGCAAACAGGAAGTAATTGCTCCACTCCAGTGTTGATTATTTTGTGTATTATTCAAGTTGTAGTGAAGTAACTGTTACTACAGTAATGGCTACCTTGTGCCTTACTATTATTATTCATAATAAGGAATGAAATATAGTGGAATACATTTCTTTGCATATCCCAGATCAGAGCACAGAGGCAGCTACAATACAACACACCTGGAACAGAAAGGAACAGGGGACTTGCTCAAGGGCCCAAAAGTGGCAGCTTGGCTTGAACCCTGATCTTGTGAGCCTTAACTACTTGAGCCATCACTGCGCTAATACAGCTATGTGTGCTTTCAGGCTTTGCAGCAGGAGAAGCACACGATTCAGAGACACCTGGAGGTTCGGGAACTAGAGGCAGGGCAGCGTGAGGCAGAGCTGCAGGCTGATATCACTGCACTACGGCAACAGTTTGACCAGAAGCACAACCAGGTAGGTGTATCGATATGTCTAGCGCAATAATCGTGCAGTGATGTGCTTTTATGTATGTTTTCCTGGGTGTCTCTGGGAAAATATATAGGTTGTTTTTTTTTTTTTTGCTGTAACGCTCACCCAGGGTCGAGACCGACGACGTGAAGAAAGTGAGCAGCTTGCACAACTATCCAGTCACAACCAGAAGCTGGTGGAGCAATTAGCCGAGGTAAGAGTACAGAAATTTCGAAAGCGTCATTATTGTAGCCAGTTTTGGTATAACAACAGACCTGACCTGTGTGATGTATTTGCATATCCACCCAACAAACCTTCCTCTGTACTCACTGATGATTACAGAAACTAGAATGCCCAAAAGACAGCTTCTAAAGCCTGTGGGTTTCATTCTGGTTATCTGCTCATCTCACTCTCTCTCTCTCTCTCTCTCTCTCTCTCTCTCTCTCTCTCTCTCTCTCTCTTCCAGGCAGTTTCACTGGAACACTCTTTACGCCTTGAGCTGCGGTCTCTGAGGGAGGAAATGGAGGACACGAGTTTCAGCAGATCAATAAACTCTGCTTGTCTGGACACCCTGCAAGCAGAGGTACGCATACAGGCGACTAGAAATGGAGTCTAATCTACCTGGATTATTACAAACGACCTGAATCAAGTTACGATTACACTGAATACATGAACCCAAAAGCTGTTAGTTTCAATGGGATTAAAATGTGCAGTGCAGTGTTAGTGCAGTGACCATAGAATCAAAATGCAACAAGATAAGAAACATGACCAGAAAACCCAAAAATTGACAATAAAACATAATGACAAAACAAAAAAAAAATGGCAATAAATTCGGAAACATGATGAAAAAAACAAAAAATTTGACAATAAAATCAGAAACATAATGGGGGAAAAAAAAAACCAAAAGATTTGACTAAAATCAGAAACATAAATAAGGAAACATGACCACAAAACCAAAAACACAACAGGAAAATGAAAATACATGAACAATAAAACACAACAGCAAATAAATTCATAAAAACAAACACAAATTCCAAAACATGACTAACATTACACAACCCGAAAACAGCAGCAAATTTGGAAATGACCTAAAAAGGGAAAGGTCCTTCTTGAACGTGATATGCTTGTTGCTGATTGGCTACGGCTCTCGTCAGTCAGAAAGGCCGCAGAAACCCGAGAGCTGGAGGATATTTACAGAAAGATGAAGTATGAGGCTAAATATCTCGACTTTTATGTAATGCTATATGAGCATTCGTATGATCTTTTATATCTTGTATTAAATAGAAAGGCTAAGAGTCTAATAAAGGTGCTTAGTTTTATACAGAGAGTGTCCTTCATAAATATTGGCACCCGCTAATATAAATATCATGCTGATATGATGAATCTGTTTCTTATTAAACAGAATCGAGTGTTAAAAGAGCGATGCTCCAACATGGACAAGCAGCTGAAGTCCTCAGACGAGGACAACGAACGGATAAGGATGGAGAGGGAAGGACTGCGTGTGAGACTCCTCGAACTACAGTCCAGCCTGAAAGAAAAGGAGGGTGAGGTGAGGAGAGAAGAGAAGCAGGAGATCAGAGATTAGGAATATCATGATGAATAGCATCGTAAACCTCACTGAAGTGAAGTGGAACTGTTTTTATGAGTTTTAAGAGGTAGCAGGTGCTGATAGTAAGGACAGAGTCCAGATTTGCTGAGCTCTCCCTCACAAAACTTCCTCTTTTGTGATCAGTATGTCATTTAAAAGGGTATTGACTTGTCTCTCAAAGAGCGTGTTCAGTGCTATTATTCACCAGCATCAAAATTTGACCGAAATTGTTTCGGACTTTTCCGCAGCTGGAGCAGCACCAGAGTGAAGTGTTCCAGTTGTGCACCATGAACCGGAGCCTCCAGCAGAGAGTCCAAGCTTTAGGAGAAGAAGCCAGTCTGGAGGAGATCACATCCTTCCCTCTGTCTCTACAGAATGAACTGCAACAATCTCAGGTTAGCACTGTGGGCTTACACTAACCTTTTAAAAAATTTGGGATCACTTGGAAGTTTGCTCAATGACGTACCTATTTTATCCATTTCAAAAATTTGATTTATTTTAAAAGAAAGATCTACCATGGCATTGATGTTGAGGTTCTCTTTGGGAGTGACAAGATTGGACAGGATTAGGAACGAGTACATCAGAGGGACAGCTCATGTTGGACGTTTGGGGGACAAAGTTAGGGAGGCCAGATTAAGATGGTTTGGACATGTTCAGAGGAGGGACAGTGAGTATATTGGTAGGAGAATGTTGGACATGGAGCTGCCAGGCAGGAGGCAAAGAGGAAGGCCAAAGAGGAGGTATATGGATGGAATTAATGAGGATATGAAGCTAGTGGGTGCAAGTGTTGAGGATGCAGAAGATAGGGATAGGTGGAGAGAGATGATTCGCTGTGGGGACCCCTGAAGGGAAAAGCCGAAAGATCTACCATGGCATTATCAGCATAGGGTTGTTCCTCATCTGCAGTGGTCAGTATCTATTAAAAGTATCCTTCAAGTCATGTAAGTATCCTTTAAGTCCTGTAAGTTGTGAGATGGAGGCCCCACCTCGCAACTTACAGAACTTAAAGGATCTACTGCTAATGTCTTGGTACCAGATACCACAGCACACCTTAAGGGATCTAGTAGAGTCCATGCCTTGAGGGGTCATGGCTGTTTTGGCAGCAAAAGGTGGACCAACACAATATTAGGCAAGTGGTCATAATGTTATTCCTGATCGTTGTATATACTTTACTGAAAAAACAAAATTATTTAGGTTAAATTTACTTAACGCATGTGATCTGAGTAACATTAACATAATTTCGTCCATCCAACATGATTTGATCACATAATTAGAAATTCCTGAATAAGATCACTGATTTATTTCATCACGTGTGTTTTAATCACCTAAATTTAGTTATATTTCCCTTTGGTGCCAACATCCTCATGAGATTGGTCACACTCACTCTACATCATTCAATCGACTAAATAAAACACTTTTTGTTTATTTTTTTCTTAAATCTGACTATCCACCTATTCCTGTCCACATTTTCAGTGTTGCTGTGTAAGGATTAAAACAAAACGAGGTGCAAACAATTTCAATTTTTCCGTTTTGGGACATGTTTTGAGACAGATTGTTAGTGAAATTAGTAGTAAAATGGAATTTGTCTGGTATAGAGCTTTAGATATAAATGAATAAAATAAATAAAAAACACTGAAAATGTTTTTGTTTTTGTCAAAAGTCTTTTGTCAAAAGAATGCAAAAATATACAGTGATTATGCATATAGAACACCCTTATGGTAATTTTGTGAAGAAATATGAAATGCAGGATAGATAGATAGATAGATAGATAGATAGATAGATAGATAGATAGATAGATGGATGAAATTAAAAATGTTTAATACATTTACCCATTGAATGTCATTTGGCTCAACAGGCCACAGAAAGCATCTTGGCTCATTCTGCTGTCCTGCAGGAGAAAGAAGAGGAGATTGAAAAGCTAAAGAAAGAGGTTGGTTCGTGTTTTTAATCGCATCCTAATGAGCACCAACTGACTCTTTTAACAACTATAGTAGATTAATTTGTGTTCTACAGGATATTTAGACTGAATTTGGACTAGATCTTGAGAAACCTCAATATATTAATTTATGGCTTGTATTATTGTTGTCATATACACTATATTGACAAATGTGGACACTCCTCCAAATCATTGCATTCAGGTGTTGTTTTTCAGGGGTTGGGCTCGGCCCCTTAGTTCCAGTGAAAGGAACTCTTAATGCTTCAGCATACCAAGACATTTTGGACAATTTCATGCTCCCAACTTTGTGGGAACAGTTTGGGGATGACCCCTTCCTGTTCCAACATGACTGCACACCAGTGACCAAAGCAAGGTCCATAAAGACATGGATGAGAGAGTTTGGTGAGGAGGAACTTGAAGGGCTCATGTCCAAAATGTCTTGGTATGCTGAAGCATTAAGAGTTTCACTGGAACTAAGGGGCCGAGCCCAACTCCTGAAAAACAACACCTGAATTCAATGATTTGGAGGGGTGTCCCAAATCTTTTGGCAATATAAGTGTATGCCTTCCTGGATGATTTCAGTTTCAATGAAGTAAGCTTGCTAGTTATCTATAATCACTTAATGATATGTCTAAGCACCAATTCCACCGTTGTATAGAAGCACCATAAATCTGGCGAAAAAATCTTCGCCTTTCACTAACATCCTTAAAGATACACTTAGTTTTATCAAAGCTAATATGTGTAAACTGTCTTTTTACAAATATTTTTATTTTTACAAATATATATATACAGTTGGATTTCTTTACTTTATCTCAACTTCTTTTTTTGTGTTTTCTGTATTTCCATAGCTTGAATCCAACCAGGATGAATTAGCAGCGCTAAGAGAGGAACTGAAGCCGTTCCGCAGTGATCCCAACAAACCACCATACAGGTTATTTAGTAAATTTTCACTCCATCAAATTTCATAAACTGGTTTCTCTTCATTAGTCACTGGGGAACAAATTCAGCCAAATTCACTCCAAGAGTGATGCACTTTCTCAAGTTATCGCTATCTCATTTGTCCTTCTTATCCAAGCTTAACTTTTTAGACATTTTAGGAATGTCTTGTATTTCCATGGTGTGTAAATACGCAAACTTCTACGAAACAGCAGTGTTTAAGATGTTAAGCTGTTTGGACTGACGCAGGTCTAGTTTCGGGTGTTGCCTGATCTTGTTTCCTAATGCTCTGGTTTCCTCCTATTTCTATGTGGTCATCACAGTGCCTTGGAGGAAGAGCTGGCGTTGGCACGGCATGAACGTGACACGCTCAACCAGCAGCTCCTCAACACCATCAGACACAAGGTGGCTCTCTCTCAGGAAGTTGAATCCTGGCAGGTGTGTGAACGGTTTCTGTTTTCCGCAATACCACATTTACACTATAGATGGAGCTGTGGGAAATGTTCAGTATGATGTCATAACTTCTATTGTTTGTTTTTGTTTGTTCAATTATCTTGGTAGCTATAAAGAAGGATGACAAGGAAGAAGTGTTTAATTATTTAGCTAGAGAAACTGACTTTCTGACTTTTGGTTTCATAAGCCAAATCTTAGTTTTCACTCTTCTTTATGTCATGTCTTTTCTAAATAAAACCTAGAATGTAGATCGGTTCATCTTTCATAACCAGGTTGGACTTTTGCCACATGCTTCAGGTGCAATTTTGTGCAAGCTAATTGACTGTTAAACAGTACCATAAATCACACACCGTTTAGCTGCTGGAAGATTTTTTTTTTTAAAGCTTTTATTACAACCAAACTCTAGAAATATAAATTTCTTTATAAATAAATAAATACATACATAAATACTATTTAATTTAAAATTTAAATTTTAAATAATAATACCGTTTCATTTAATTCTTTTTTTTTTTTTACCAAGTCTTTATATTTTTATACATACTTATAAAAAATATTTAAATATTTATTTCTTTTTATTTATTAATTTTAATTGTTAATTAAAATATATATTTATTTTATCTTTTGGTTTTATCCACATTCTTGTTTTATTTCACTTATTTTGATTTACTCTGTTTTTCTGTATATATTTTTATCCTTATTTCTTTTCCTTTATATATCTCAATTACTTTATTATCATATTATAATTATTATTCTTATTGTGGTGGTGGTGGTGGTGGTGGTAGTATTAATAGTAATTAAAGAACCACCAGTTCAACCAGTAGTCCTAGGCTGTGGCTCCCCAGCCTTTAAGCAGTTCAAAGACAGTCAGTAATGAAAGGCCTCATACCGATTCATTCCCATGATAACACACTTCCTCTCACTGTTCAAACAGCATACCAACTGCATACCTCCTTTCAGCTTTCTTTCCTCATACATCCATCTGGGTACACTGTCACACCCACGGGCAGAGAGATACCATCACTTGTTTGCTGTAATGATGTGGTTCTGAAAGTTATTTATAGAAATGCTTTTTTTTTTTTTTTTTTTTTTTTTTAATCTTCTCTCTTCCTTTTCTCTCTCATCCAGGAGGACATGCGTCTGGTGATATGCCAGCAAGTGCAGCAGCAGGTACAAGAACGGGAGAAAGAGAAGACCGAATCGCCTCTGCAAAGAAACGTTCCCATGAGCAGGTCTTTCCGTTTACCAAGAGAGAAGAAGAACTTCTTCTCTTCCTTGTTTGGAGGGGAATAAAAAAAAAAAAAAAAAAAAAAAGGTGACTGAAGACAAAAAAGCCCCACAGGATTACTGAAATGACAAGGACACTAAACTACAAAAAAGGGATGTGTTAAATTACATGAAAGGACAAGTTAGAGGACACGAAACTACTGAATGGACAGTGATGAGGACACAACTGCTGAAAGGACAAGGATACGAAGCTACTAAAAGGGATGTGTTACAGGACACAAAACTACTGAAAGGAGAAGGACTAGGACACAGCTACTGAAAGCAAAAGGACATGAAACTACTGAAAGGACAAATTAGAGGACACAAAACTACTGAAAGGATGGGTTAGAGGACAAGGGGGGAAAAAAAAATAATAAAAATAATAATAATAATTTTAAAAAAAAAAATAATAATAATAACCATAATCAGATTAAACCCAGAGTATCATGGCATTCATGCATATTTATTTTTTCTATATTCCTTCTTGGTGTACAAAATATGATACAAATGTCTGACATTTTTGTTGATTAAAAACACCTTTATATATTTATTTTATTTATTTATATATTTTTATATATATATATATATATATATATCTCTGAGTCTTTCTGCATGCTTCACAGATCATAAACATTTCAGACATTAGAGGTAGCGGCTGATTTCAATCCTTTTGACACTTCATAGTACCCTAACACAAAAAAATATCTTTTTATTACGTATTTTTCTTTTACTGAAGATTTCACATTCCTTCATAATAACTTCAAACATGTCTTCATTATTGATGTGACTTTTGAGTTGTTTTTTTTCTAAAGACTTAAAGCACCTCATGTGTATGGTATATTAACAAAATAAAAATACACCACAAGGGGGAACTCACATTTTGCACACTCACAGTAAGTAAAACTCCCAAAATACTATACTATCCTATAATAAATGTATGTTTAAGGTATTTTCATCCAACACATGTTCCAAACCCTGGTCTAGTAGAAACCCTCCTTTACCACAGTCTAAATTTAATAGCTACTTCCATACAGTACGTTAGAATTAAATCACTTCTGTAGGGCCAATAAATGCATGTCATAACAGCACATAATTTATTACACTCATTAACTAGGTGCCTACGGCCAGGATAGTTCAGTAGAATTAAAAGCAGTCAATCATCTTTATTGAAAAAAAAAAAAGTGACAGATATTTTGTTGTTGTTGAGTTCTAAATGTTCTATTCAGTGGCTCCAGTATTCCACACAAAGCTATATACTTTAGCCAGGTTGTAAAAAAAAAAAAAAAAAAAAGGGAGCACCATGTGTGAGTTTTGAATATTGTACACTTGATAGTTTGTGATGTTATAAATTGGGCATCCAGCGTGGGTCAGGTCTGGGCTCATAGTTGCTTCCGCAAAAGGCATCAGAACACAAACTTTCTGTCTCTGCTTCAGATTCTGTCTGCTCAAAATAACAAGAGGTGTTTTCACCAAAAGCGAATAATACCGAGTCTAACGAATTTCTGATTTGGTCACGTGGTATGTATTTAGTGGTTGTATTTAGTGTCAAGCCATCAGAACAACATTCCGTCTCTGTCAGACTTTCCCAGGGCGTCCTCCAGCTCCGCAGCTGTTCTGTACAAATCACGGACTGGAGGCGTGTCCTGATCTGCCTCGTCCATGCTTTGGGCAAGAAGACCATTCTTGAACTTTATGTCAGACACACCATAGTAAGCTTCAGATGAGTCTTCCACTGATTCCTGATGCACAGACTTGGAGTCATCTATGAATAGCCATGAAATTGGAAGAGCTCGGGGATCCTCAGGGTTCAGTATTCGGACTATTCCAGTTCCTTCAATAATCTCCTGCAAGGGACATGAAAAGGAACAGACTGTAGGCAGGGTTGGGCATCTTGAAAGAATTTCATTATATACTGTAGCTGGATATTACATGTATAATAATTTCTAGACTTTAGCTAACATACCATAGCTTTGGGAATGCAGCTGTTCTTTGACGGCTTCACGTAGTAGTAAATAAGAATTAAACCAACCACAGGAGGAATGGACAGCAGTGGAAGGACCGCCACAATGAACAACCATAAATATCCTTCTGGAACATGAGAGAAGGAAAAAAACCCATAAAGAAACCACCACAGTGCTATGTATAACAACCTATTTATTTAAATTTTTTCATTATTTCATGGCTGTGACGATACCTTTTAAGCATTTGTAGCTCAACACCCCTTTGATAGATTCTACAGTTGTGTCCGAAATCGCACATTTACTCACACTTGCAAAAGTTGCTATATTTTACAGATGCTAGTAAAATCCAAATCTGGTGTTTTTCATTCTCTTGGTTTAATTCGCTCGCCAAACCAACATTAGAAGTTGCTTTCGGCTGCTCCCTGTTCGGGGTCGCCACAGCGGACCAACTAGTCCGCACAACAACTTGGCAAACGTTTTACGCCGGATGCCCTTCCTGACACAACCCTCCCATTTTTCCGGGCTTGGGACCGGCACTGCATCCAGTGGCTGGGGTTGAGGCATTGGCTGGGAATCAAACCCGGGCCTTCTGCATGATAGGCGAGAGACCTACCACTGAGCCACCAATGTCCCTTAAACCAACTACCGACTGTAAACTCCATGTGTGCGGTTCATACCATTTGGATCCAGATGCAGAACAACACACATGGTGGCGTTCTGGTTGCTTTTGTGTCCGTCTGCTGTAAGAAAGGCAGAAGCATTGATGCAGTAGATCCCAGGCGGCAGATTCACGAAGCAGGAAGACTTTGTAGTTATATTCTGTGCAATATGCTTCTAGAAAAAAGGAAAAAATGTGAAATTATGCACTCTTTAACTCTCACACTTTGTTTCAATTGAGTCTACAGCAATACAACTGCAATTGCTGTAACTGATTTAAACTATACTTATAGAAATTATGAAGAATGTAGCCAGGTAAACGAAATAAAAAGAAGTGTGGAAGAATTGTGGAATGTTTTTTAAAAAAAAAAAAACTTATTCTACTTTCTGTTCAAAACCAGCAACAACAAATAAATTTATTTATTATAAAATAAGTTTTATTGCTTTCTTTTCTGTAATGAGAAAGCAATAAAACATGAGAAAGTGCAGTTAAAGAAAAACAGTCAACTGTAACAGTAGGTTTTATTCGCAAAAAGTTATTTATTAATATACAAAAAAAAAATATCCTTGTTGTCCATTTACAGTTCAATTCATTCTTGCGTAAAATAATACATCTTTATCTTAAGCGCTTGCGGTTATTGATAACATTCCCTTAAGAGAATATGTAACCATAGTAACAAATATAGTTTTGTGTGTTAAAATAAAAATATTAATTTCTAACATTTTTAAGTAATTGTTAGACTTAAATCATGAGAAAAATAAACCCACAGCTTCTGACCCATCAGATTAGAAAATCCAACATGCATGTGGTTGTAAAAATATCTGGATCTCCATCTTGCATCATGTTATTGGTGTAAAAATAAAAAAAAAGAATAGTATGTTACCTCTACTTTGTTGATGTCGATCATCTGAAAAAGGTCAACGGAGAATCTCATCCGCAATTCCAGCAACTGGACCGGATGACTGAGAGAAATCCATATGGAATTTTGTTCAGTAGACACCAACAACTCTGGAGCACTCAGAAGAGCTGCAAGGTAACCAGAACAATTTCATTAAAAATAGTGAAAATCCATCCATCTTGACCTCCTCTTCTTCCTCTTCTTCTTTCGGCTTTTCCCTTCAGGGGTCGCCACAGCGAATCATCTCTCTCCACCTATCCCTATCTTCTGCATCCTCAACACTTGCACCCACTAGCTTCATATCCTCATTTATTACATCCATATACCTCCTCTTTGGCCTTCTTCTTTGCCTCCTGCCTGGCAGCTCCATGTCCAACATTCTCCTACCAATATACTCACTCTCCCTCCTCTGAACATGTCCAAACCATCTTAATCTGGCCTCCCTAACTTTGACCCCCAAACGTCCAACATGAGCTGTCCCTCTGATGTACTCGTTCCTAATCCTGTCTAATCTTGTCACTCCCAAAGAGAACCTCAACATCTTCAGCTCTGCTACCTCTAGCTCTGACTCCTGTCTCTTCCTCAGTGACACTGTCTCTAAACCATACAGCATGGCTGGTCTCACCACTGTCCTGTACACCTTCCCCTTGATTCTCCAGCGAGAATCAAGGGGAAGGTGTACAGGACAGTGGTGAGACCAGCCATGCTGTATATTTTCCTATCACACAGAACTCCCGACACCTTTCTCCACCCATTCCAAACTGCCTGCACTCGCTTCTTTACCTCTTTCCCACACTCTCCATTACTCTGGACTGTTGACCCCAAGTACTTTAACTCCTGTACCTTCTTCACCTCTTCACCCTGTAACCTTACTGTTCCACTTCCCTCCCTTTCATTCACACACATGTACTCAGTCTTACTATGACTGAATTTCATTCCTCTTCTCTCCAGTGCAAACCTCCACCTCTCCAGGTTTTCCTCCACCTGCTCCCTGCTCTCACTACAGATCACAATGTCATCTGCAAACATCATTGTCCAAGGAGACTCCTGTCTGACCTCCTCTGACAACTGGTCCATCACTATAGCAAACAGGAAGGGGCTCAGAGTCGATCCCTGATGCAGTCCCACCTCCACTTTGAACTCCTCTGTCTGACCTACAGCACACCTCACCACTGTCCTGCTCCTCTCATACATGTCCTGCACCACTCTGACATACTTCTCCGCTACTCCTGACTTCCTCATACAGTACCACAGCTCTTCTCTTGGCACCCTGTCATACGCTTTCTCCAAGTCTGCAAACACACAGTGCAACTCCCTCTGACCATCCCTATACTTCTCCATCAAAATTCTTTATTACCTAAATTTCCACTACCTTCCTTAACCTAGCTTCCACTACTCTTTCCCATAGCTTCATTGTATGGCTCATCAACTTTATCCTCCTATAGTTGCTGCAACTCTGCACATCACCCTTATTCTTAAAGATCGGCACTAACACACTTCTTCTCCATTCCTCAGGCATCCTCTCACTCTCTAAAACCCTGTTGAACAAACTAGTTAAAAATTCCACTGCTGCCTCTCCCAGACACTTCTAGACCTCCACCGGGATGTCGTCAGGACCAACTGCCTTTCCACCATCTTGAACTCCTCAATCCTGTTAATTGAAACCAGTCCATGCTGATGAAAAGAATCCCATCGACATGATGCTACCACCACCACGTTTCATGCTTCACTGTGAAGACGATAGTGTTCTCTGGGATGTGGTCATACTCACTGTATTTATACGGTTGGAAGCTACGTGGCAGGCACGTCCATTCCGACCGCTCGTCCTTCCATTTTGCCACGACTCTTATGAAATACTCAGACAGAATTCTCTGGTTGAAAATCAGGTAGCATTGCGTCGTAGTGATGTTTGTACAGTCTCCGGTTTGAATCCATGGTGACAATGAGCTACAAAAAAAACCCCCAAAAAAACATTTTCCTTTGTATTCATATCATGTTTTCATTTGTCTCCTTAAAATGAATAGTGTTTAAAATTTGTCAGACCATCTACACATATCTATTCATTTACACTAGAAACATCTACAGTGACCACCGCAAAAACACAACAGAGCAATCAGGGGTTAAAGGAATAGTGAAGAAACAAACATATATAAATTTGTACTTCACTAACTGCCAATGATGTGCCGGGACATGCTCTGTGTCTGACATTTGATTCTTTAGCTCTGCACTAGGTGTGTAAAAATGCAGCTCAAAGTCTTTCACAGGAGTGAAATTGTGCAGTTAAAAATTTCAAAAGGGTAAAAAACAGAAAAAAAAAAAAAAAAAAAACAAGATCAGATTTCTAGAAAGAAACAAACAAACCAACTTATCCGTCCATATGGAAGAAAATATCTGATGGGTTTCATCCTATAATGGACCTTAGTGGGAATTAACTTCATTTAATTTAATTTTTAACCAGAATCTAATGCAAATCTTTAACATGTGGCTCAGTATGTTGCAGAATGAGGAAATGTCTAATATATACACCGACCAGGCATAACATTATGACCACCTGCCTAATATTGTATTGGTCCCCCTTTTGCTGCCTAAACAGCCCTGACCCGTCATGCACTGTGTATTCTGACACCTTTCTATAAGAATCAGCATTAACTTCTTCAGCAATTTGAGCAACAGTAGCTCGTCTGTTGGATCGGATCACACGGGCCAGCCTTCGCTCCACCACGTACATCAATGAGCCTTGGCCGCCCATGACCCTGTCGCCGGTTCACCACTGTTCCTTCCTTGGACCACTTTTGATAGATACTGACCACTGCAGACCGGGAACACCCCACAAGAGCTGCAGTTTTGGAGATGCTCTGATCCAGTGGTCTAGCCATCACAATTTGGCCCTTGTCAAACTCGCTCGAATCTTTACTCTTGTCCATTTTTCCTGTTTCTAACACATCAACTTTGAAGACAAAATGTTCACTTGCTGTCTAATATATCCCACCCACTAACAGGTGCCATGATGAGATCATCAGTGATATTCACTTCACCTGTCAGTGCTCATAATGTTATGCCTGATCGGTGTATAAACAAAATATTATTTTTTTAATATTATTGTTATTATTTTTTAGCCATTAATATATATATATATATATTATATATATATATATATATATATATATATATATATATATATATATATATATATATATATATATATATTATAGATAGATGTCATTCATCCAGTTAGTCATAACTCTGAATCATTTCTCTTTAATAATGCCATAATCTGGGAGGTGAATCAGAGTTAATGTTATGCCCTTATGTTTATCACTTTCATGACGTTAACAAAACCAAAAAAACACGCTCTTCGGTATGTTCTTGATGAACCGCAAAACATCTCAGATCATGTCAATAAAGTTACAACTGACACTGTAGGCTCCTTTGTCTTTAAATATTAAATAAACTTTAAATATTAACTGAATAAGTCATCAACGTTTGAAGTGCATGAAAAATCTTTCAGCAAAAGCTTGAACAATTCCTTTAAGCACCCAAATGAGTCTCTCAGGCAGCTTTGAGTCCATAAAGCAGAAATATAACCAATGATTTAGACTTACAAATGCTCAATGTCTATAAACTCGAGGGAGTATCTGGTTCCTTTTGGGTTCCCTGGTCCAGGAAGCCATTGAGCCAAAGCCTTGAAATCCAGTAACTCCACACTCAGGTTGAGCGGAGGAGACAGAGCACCTGTCATGGCACGTTAAAAAAAAAAAAAAAAAAATACTGTCATATCAAAGACTTAGATAGTAGCAGGGTGCTGCTTTAAAACTGTCAAGCTGAGTTAATTACCTCGTCAATTATCATATAGATCTCTGACACCATGAGAACACATTGTCTTATTGTGCTTTGTATTATAGTTCCAGATCATGTCTTGTTTTTCTGCATATTTTATCTTAAGTTCTGCAATAATGATCATGACTTAGAGAGTGAAAAGTCCTAAGACTGGGGAGGAGTTCAGGTTTCAGATGTACTGTAGTTCCTACAACATGAAAGATACGAATCAGGAAGTGGAAACCGCTTCACATGCTGTGGCACAGTACAGCATTATCCACCCTCTTCTTAGTATATGAGCTCAGAGATCGGCCAGAGTCACCAATCTGATCTGCTGCTTGAACTGCTTGAATGTTTTTGAGTGATAACTTGCGCAAATGAGGAAAGAATCCAAACAGGGTCTTTAATCTCTGTCCAGTTATAACATTTGCCAATTTCTTGTAGGTTTGTTTAATCTGTTTTTGGTGGGAAAATTTTACTGTTGAGCTAATGAGCTACCGGCGGTGGTAGCTCAAGTGGTTAAGGGTCTGGGTTGTTGACTAAAAGATTGGGGTTCAAGCCCCAGCACTGCCAAGCTGCCAGTGTTGGGCGCTTGAGCAAGGCCTCCAACCCAACCTGCTCCAGGGGTGCTGCATCCTGGCTGACCCTGCAGTCTGACCCTAACCCCCAAGGATGGGATATGCAAAGAAAGAATTTCACTATGCAGTAATGTATATGTGACAAATAAAGACAACTTAACTGTTCCATTTTGTGGATAATTTTTCTCAAAACCTCTTGACAGAAAAATATGAAACGTGGAAAGAAGGCGGGGCTCCAAAACGTCGGTTAATATCAGAGTATTCAAAACATCTATAATAGGTGTACACTATATAATTATTGCATTTTGCTATTATACTTATGAAAAAAGTGATTGCCTATTGTTGGAGTTCACTGTACACGCCAGTGTGGAAATAGAGATCTCCTACCCAAAATGCATTGCTGTTTTCTGTCTCTCATCCCTCACTCACTGCAACTCTTTCTATAATGTTTTTTTTTCCCCCCGTTTTATCAACTGCTAACCTGTTTGAAGCAAAAGCCTGCCTGGACATATCAGTAAGTTATTTGGTGTATCAGTATTTCAAACGTTTTTAATGCAAATTCTCAGAAGTACAGGTGAATCTCAGTAAATTAGAATGTCGTGGAAAAGTTCATTTATTTCAGTAATTCAACTCAAATTGTGAAACTCGTGTATTAAATAAATTCAATGCACACAGACTGAAGTAGTTTAAGTCTTTGGTTCTTTTAAATTTGTGATGATTTTGGCTCACATTTAAAAAAAAAAAAACCCCACCAATTCACTCTCTCAACAAATTAGAATATGGTGACATGCCAATCAGCTAATCAACTCAAAACACCTGCAAAGGTTTCCTGAGCCTTCAAAATGGTCTCTCAGTTTGGTTCACTAGGCTACACAATCATGGGGAAGACTGCTGATCTGACCGTTGTCCAGAAGACAATTATTGACACCCTTCACAAGGAGGGTAAGCCACAAACATTCATTGCCAAAGAAGCTGCTGTTCACAGAGTGCTGTATCCAAGCATGTTAACAGAAAGTTGAGTGGAAGGAAAAAGTGTGGAAGAAAAAGATGCACAACCAACCGAGAGAACCGCAGCCTTATGAGGATTGTCAAGCAAAATCCATTCAAGAATTTGAGTGAACTTCACAAGGAATGGACTGAGGCTGGGGTCAAGGCATCAAGAGCCACCACACACAGACGTGTCAAGGAATTTGGCTACAGTTGTCGTATTCCTCTTGTTAAGGCACTCCTGAACCACAGACAACGTCAGATGCGTCTTACCTGGGCTAAGGAGAAGAAGAACTGGACTGTTGGCCAGTGGTCCAAAGTCCTCTTTTCAGATGAGAGCAAGTTTTGTATTTCATTTGGAAACCAAGGTCCTAGTGTCTGGAGGAAGGGTGGAGAAGCTCATAGCCCAAGTTGCTTGAAGTCCAGTGTTAAGTTTCCACAGTCTGTGATGATTTGGGGTGCAATGTCATCTGCTGGTGTTGGTCCATTGTGTTTTTTGAAAACCAAAGTCACTGCACCCATTTACCAAGAAATTTTGGAGCACTTCATGCTTCCTTCTGCTGACCAGCTTTTTGAAGATGCTGATTTCATTTTCCAGCAGGACTTGGCACCTGCCCACACTGGCAAAAGCACCAAAAGTTGGTTAAATGACCATGGTGTTGGTGTGCTTGACTGGCCAGCAACTCACCAGACCTGAACCCCATAGAGAATCTATGGGGTATTGTCAAGTGGAAAATGAGAAACAAGAGACCAAAAAATGCAGATGAGCTGAAGGCCACTGTCAAAGAAACCTGGGCTTCCATCCCACCTCAGCAGTGCCACAAACTGATCACCTCCATGCCACGCCCAATTGAGGCAGTAATTAAAGCAAAAGGAGCCCCTACCAAGTATTGAGTACATGTACAGTAAATGAACATACTTTCCAGAAGGCCAACAATTCACTAAAAATGTTTTTTTTTATTGGTCTTATGAAGTATTCTAATTTGTTGGGGAGAGGGAATTGGTGGGTTTTTGTTAAATGTGAGCCAAAATCATCACAATTAAAAGATTTAAACTACTTCAGTCTGTGTGCATTGAGTTTCTTCAATACACGAGTTTCACAATTTGAGTTGAATTACTGAAATAAATGAACTTTTCCACGACATTCTAATTTATTGAGATGGACCTGTACTTCCTCTATCACATGCAAACTTTGTCATTTTCACTTGGCAAAAACAACAACAGTACTTAGAATTAGAATGGTGAATGATCCTCCATAATGTAAAGCTTGTCCAATGCCCAGTGGTGTGTGAAATGTGCTTACAGTATTAGTTAATGAAAGTGTTGCATTTTATATGTCCTAAAACTCTCTTCTGAACCATTTTTTTCATCAGTAAGAGATTCAGCGTGTCAGTATTTGATTTATAGCAACGTAGCTAACTTCAACTGCTAGCAAAACTGACAGGAATGAAGTTTTTTGATGCTCCAAACTTGTTTTCTTTATCTTTTTTCAGTTGAATTTTGCAAAACCCACCCCCTAGCACCTTTAACATCTTACATCGGATTCTGACACATTTGCCCGACGAATAGATTTGTTTATATTATTCCACAAGCAGCAACAGCGATCTTCGAGCCTGAAGAATATTCACAGTCACTCTGCCAGACTTTGTCGATCGTCAGGATCAAAATTTGTTCACCTTTTCAGATAAAGGAATGAGCCCTAGTATGTTAAATGTAGTCAAGTTCATGCAGTGTGATCAGCATTTTAGGGACAGGAATTGCTTAGATATAATCAAAGGACTATTAATAGTCAGACGTACCATAACATGCGGATATTGTGGCTCGACTCGGGAAAAAAAACCTGAAGTGCACTATTATTATTGTATTATTTTAGCAGAAGTGTTTTAATGTGTTTTTACACAGGCTTCTCCTTTCACTTCACATTTGTGAAAATGTTCCTGAATCTTCTTCACGTGCACATTTATAGCTTTCCAGCTAAGTGAAAGATTTTCTTTCAGCATTTTAGAAAAAAAAAAAAACTTAAACTGAAGCGAACTTGGGTTCTGCAGCAGGACAATGATCCAAAACACACCAGCAAGTCCACCTCTGAATGGCTGAAGAAAAACAAAATGAAGACTTTGGAGTGGCCTAGTCAAAGTCCTGACCTCAATCCGATTGAGATGCTGTGGCATGACCTTAAAAAGGTGGTTCATGCTCGAAAACCCTCCAATGTGGCTGAATTACAACAATTCTGCAAAGATGAGTGGGCCAAAATTCCTCCACAGCGCTGTAACAGACTCATTGCAAGTTATCAAAAACGCTTGATTGCAGTTGTTGCTGCTAAGGGTGGACCAACCAGTTATTAGGCTTAGGGGGCAAACACTTTTTCACACAGGGCCGTGTAGTTTTGGATTTTGTTTTCCCTTAATAATAAAAACCTTCATTTAAAAACTGCATGATGTGTTTACTTGTGTTATCTTTGACTAATATTTAAATGTGTTTGATTATCTGAAACATTAAAGTGTGACAAGCATGCAAAAAAAATAAGAAATCAGGAAGGGGGCCAACACTTTTTCACACCACTGTATGTCAGGGTGCCAGGGAATCATATATCCAATCACTTTCAACTCATTTAACGTATAACAAAGATTGACCGCCATTTTAAATTTATGTATATCCGCATGGTTTTTTTCTTGCATACCGTATGAACGTATGTGTTGATTACAAACGAAGAAGTTAATGAGGAAATATTTGGCCTCAAAGCTGACATACTTTCCTCTGTGTACTGAGCAAACCAAATAGTCAAACAAGGAAGTGAAGCGTCACAACACTGCAAATGTAGTCAAATCGATCAAACATGCGCGAGCTCGATATATCATGCTGAGGCAACATGTATCCTGGTTGATTGTACATGAAGTGTTATGATTACAGTTTATTATTGGTCATTCCACAGCTTTGATTTCGGTCTATAAATATCAATACCTCAGCCGGTATTATATTGAGTGCCACATAATAGAGGCACCTGCTGCGCCTTTTCTAATGCTACTGTCATCAGACAATAACACTTGTTTGGAAAATGGGTGTCTAAGTTAGTTTGGTCTGACCGCAGAATAAAATTTAAGCCCACAATAACATCAGGGTTTTTTTTTTTTTAACGAAAAAATGTTTAATGTTTAATAACGTCTTATTAAAAGATTTGTTGTTTTTACCTTTAGATGATGCTAGATAATTGAGGAGCAGGGTGAAAAGTGTGGCTGCCCTGCACGCCGTCATGATGAGCTTCCACTGAGCTTCTGCTCTGCAATACACACATACACACACACACACGCAAACACACACTGTACATCATTACGTTTAAGGCAAGCATCAACTCTTGTCATGAAATGTACGTGTTGGTGTAAATTGTTGGGATGAACATCCCTGACCTACATTGTTTGAGATGCATGTCCGGGCTGGTCTGTTCTGCAAGCGAGAACACGCCGAACGACTCTGGTTCAAACGCTCAGACACAAACACACACTCTGAGCAAATTTACACTCACCGAAAAAAAAAAAAAGGCAGCATATCCAGACTTTAAGGCTCATCGTGAAGAACGAGCCAGAGCACCGTCACTGAAAGAAAGAGGTTCGGCTGAAGGAGATTCGAGTGTGCGCCCGTTTGAAGGCGAAACACACTCTTTGAGTGGTTCAGCTGCCACTCATGAGAAATGAAAATCTGTATCCGAGGCTATAATCCGTCAGTGTCGCGAGGGACCTTGCTCTGCCTTTTTTTCCTCTTCAGCTGCCTCGATGTATGCCTAATCTAGTCATTAAAAAAAATAGTAACAAACGATCAGACATTTCACTTAAACATCCGAAACAAGACCTTCCTGTCAGGCAGGTGCGAGCTCACCATTGTGCGCACAGCCCATACATCGTATAAAATTCCTCTCCGCAAAGGCACAAAGGAGATGAGCTAGGGAAGTGCAAGCCGTCAATCTGACTAACCTCAATGACATGTGAAGGAAGACATCAGCGAAAAAAATGTTAAGCCTCCCGCTCAGGGTTTAAAAAAAGTTTTCCTTTTAATCGTTTCGAAATTGAAATTCCAGGTTAGTACAAAGCAAAGTACAAAGAACGGACTATGGGGTTAGGCTAAAAATGGCAAACAGCCAAAATAACTGATGTGCAGAATAAATCAATTCATCGATCAATAAATAGATCAATAAATATGGTCTATGTGTATAGGATAGCATGATCGACGTAGCATAACATAGCACATCATGTCCTTCTCTTTTATTAAATGTAATAAAGTTCAATGAAAAAAAACCAAAACAATCCTTTTCGTAACATCATTTTCAAAATTATTGGCACCCCCGTTAACAAGAAATAAAAAGCATCGGGCTGTAATGTTGAGTTTAAACATATACAGATGCTGCGTAGTTTCCTAACAGATTTTGTTCCAATATTAAAAAAAAAACAAAAAAACTAAAAGCCTTTAAACAAAAATAGCACCCTTGAATCTCTTCCTGTTACGCTTAAATTGATGTAAAGTGATCTCGGAGCAAGCAAAAGAGTAGAGACTGAGACAAAAGATTTTGTGTGGGGTTTTTTTGTTTTGTTGTTATGGTCATGTTTTAACCTCCTGACAAAACAGTTCGAGATTTTTTTATACTTCTGTATAGAGAAAGTTTGTAACTCCTTAGATGATGTTCATGGCAAAAACGTTTCATCCGATTTTATCGTATCATCATCACGACTCTAACCATAGTGTATTTTATGGGGTGCTTCTTTCTTCTTTTCTTTTTAACCACAAGGCGATGTGATTGACTGAACTGATCGGAAGGTTGTGAGTTTTGAATCTTATGATCACCAAGCTGCCACTTCTGGGCTCTCGAGCAAAGCTCTTAACTACCAGTTGCTCAGTTGCATAAAAGAAAAAAAAGAGATAAACATGTAAGTCGCTCTGAATAAGAGCATCTGCCAAATGGCATAAATGTAAATGATTTCTAAATTTGATGACCAGGAGTTGCAATTAAAATGTGCAACTTTGGTCTTTCGGAACTTTTAGAATGTTCATGGATCCGATTCTTGACAGAATACTCAACTTTTTTACATTTCACCTTAACTCTGATTTCTTTTCCACACAATCTTGATGGAAGACGAAGAAATGTTTTCATAATTCCATACAACCTCACTCGACATTTAGTCAAAAAAAAACAATGATTTTTTTTTTTTTTAGAAGAAGTTGCTTCCGGCTGCTCCCTGTTCAGGGTCGCAACAGCGGACCAGCTGGTCCGCACAACAGCTTGGCAGATGTTTTACACCAGATGCCCTTCCTGACGCAACCCTCCCATTTTTCCGGGCTTGGGACCGACACTGCATCTAGTGGCTGGGGTTGGGGCATTTGCTGGGAATTGAACCCGGGCCTTCCGCATGATAGGCGAGCAACCTACCACTGAGCCACCAATACCCCCAATTATTATTTTTTTTAAAGAATGACAAAAAATTGCTTTAATAAATATGATTTTTGCTGCATAATTTTAGTTTTATTTGTAGGAAAAGGGAAAAAAGGTAAGCATTTCCTCCAATGTTTAGGTGTAAACGCTCATGTTTGAAATCATTCTCCTGAAGGGTGCCAATATTTCTGGAATCGACTGTATGATATCAACGTATAACTACTGGAAGTCCTTATAGCTTAATATTTTTACTGGCCTAAACATATTGTATTCTTTTCAGCGCTTAATTATATTGGTTCTATGCGTTTTAGGATATTTTTTAGGAAAAAGTGCATAATTTCAATTCATAATAATATAATATAATTTTCATAATTTTAATTAAGCAATTAATTAATTCATTCATTCATTCATTGGTCGATTAATCAATCAATCAATCAATTGAACAATCGATCAATCAATCAATCAATCCATCAATCCATCAATCCATCAATTGCTCGATTAATTAATCGAGCAATTAACTAACTAACTAATTAAATTATTAATTAATTAATTTATAAATGGAAATTTCCAAGACAATGTGATATCAGAGTAAATAAGGAATAAACACAACGGGCTGTGTACAGGGAAATAATAAACGTTGACAATAACAGCACATCCGGATTTTTTTTTTCTTTCTGATATCAGAGAAAATGGCAAATGACTGCATAATGAATCAAAAATAATGCTGCATAAGTCTTCCTCCAAAACGTCCATAAAATATCCAGTTTCTTCTCCAGTCATATATCCCGTCAAGGTCATTATCATTAGGATCATCCGAGATGTTTGTGACAGCCGTGTTGTAGTTTGAGGAAGGACAGCACCAACGTGGAAACACTGTCCACATCAGATGCGACAAAACGTCCAGGTTAGTTTAGCTATAGAGTCATTTGGACAGACCTGAGGATATTTCTGGAACTCCAATAAAAACCTAGCCGACGTTCACTCCGAGGCCGACCTGCAGCTTGTCTCCTCTGTGGTTGACGAAGGCGCCCATGATGAGCGTAGCCGGAAGAGGACACAAGCGTTTCTCCAGGACACCTCCGATGATGCACCGGCTGTCCAGCATACCTAAAAGGAGATTTTCCTAAAGTTCTCTTTAAAGGTCCTCACAAGAACATTTCATTACAGACATCACTTCCTGATTCGAGTTCAGAGGTGAAAGATGATGGAGATCCTTACCTCTGAAGACCATGTTAGCTTCTGGTAGATTCATTTGATAGCCAAAAGAGAACTTCGTTTCCTGGGTTCTAGTGCTGGCCTCAAACTCCACTCCTACCTGGATCTGGGAAGATGACTATAACTTAATGCTGGGTTGTTAGAATTAAGCTAATTTACATACTACAGACAAAATACTACTTCACAAATATGGTGCTGCTATATGGCCAAAAAATTGTGGACACCTGACCGTCACAGTTTAGTCCCTCCTTTGCTGTAAGCACCACTTCTCTTTTGGGAGGTTTTTCTACTAGATTTTGGAGTGCGACTGTGGGGATTTGTGTTTATTCAGGTGCTAAGGAGGTCTGGGGTGCAGTCGGTGTTCCAGTTTATCCCAAAGCTGTTCAATGGAGTTGATTCAGAGAAAGGGGTCGGTGCAGGACCCACTCCGACTTTGGTAAAACCCATCTGTTGTTATGCTGGAACAGTATTTGGAACAGTGTTTGTTCCTCTTAGTTCCATATCCAACTCAATGCTCAATGCTTGTTTGGCGAGGAACTACACAGGGGTGTAACAGTCAGGGGTGCATAGACTTTTGGCTATGATTTGTATATACTAAAGACTTCACTTAACCATCAACCAAATCAGAATTTTGGATCGTGTTTCCGTTGATCCTGAGCCGAATTTTCAGCATCCAATCTGAGGTGGTTTAACAGAAGACTCATTTCCATAATGGACCTTCTGTGATTTTGTTAAAAGGAGATGTTCTGTACATTAGAGGTCACTCTACCTGCTTGTTGGCTCTATGGTAATAGCTGGCATGGGCTCCTCCTTTACCAGCGTTTAATGTAGCGACCCAGTTGGGACCTGAAAGGAACATTTTTATTCATACTCTGAGATAGATCGACTTTAGGCACAAAAGAAGTCCAACTACAGAGTGACAGACAGAAGCTGTTAGTTTGGATTGTTTATGGAACAGTTTGTGTTTGTCTGTCTACAACGGATAACTTTTTTTTTACTTTGATGTGTTTTGGCTAGATAGAATTCAGGGTTAGTCTGGGTTTGTGCCTCAGAGGTTGCTCGCTCACCCGAGTATTGCCCAGCGAGGGTGAGGATGCCGCCTTCTTCAGCTCGTCCTCTGTGGTAAACCAGCTCTCCGCCGAGAACCAGCTGTGGAGAGACACTCTGGAGGAAGTGCGCTACCATGATTACTGTCCCATGAGAAACGGAGGACAGAGAAAAATCATTGGAGGATATTTAAACAAATATTTTTACTAGTCAATGCTAGTAATTGTAATGATTTACTAGAACTAGTTATATCGTTCAGGCATAACATGGTGAGCAGTGAGAGGTGAAGTGAATAACACTGATTATCTCCTCATCATGGCACCTGTTAGTGGGTGGGATATATTAGGCAGCACGTGAACATTTTATCCTTAAAACTGATGTGTTAGAAGCAGGAAAAATGAGCAAGCGTAAGGATTCGAGCGAGTTTGACAAGGGCCAAATCAGAGCATCTCCAAAACTGCAGCTCTTGTGGGGTGTTCCCGGTCTGCAGTGGTCAGTATCTATCAAAAAGTGGTCCAAGGAAGGAACAGTGGTGAACTGGCGACAGGGTCATGGACAGCCAAAGCTCATTGATGCACGTGGGGAGCAAAGGCTGGCCCGTGTGATCCGATCCAACAGATGAGCTACTGTTGCTTGAATTGCTGAAGAAGTTAATGCTGGTTCTGATAGAAAGGTGTCAAAATACACAGTGCATGATGGGTCAGGGCTGTTTTGGCAGCAAAAGGGCGACCAACACAATATTAGGCAGGTGGTCATAATGTTATGCCTGTTCGGTGTATAGCTGGATGTCGTGTAGTGATGATAATGTTACTAACTTTGCTTTGCATATGTACGCAAACATTTCAAGGCTTTGAAAAGACGCAAACGGTGACCATACCAATGCTATGAAGACTACTAGCCAGGGTCAGATATCAGGATTGGATTTTATTAGAGATATTAAAGAAAATGGAGGAAAATTTACTATTTAAATTTTTTTAATTTACTTTCAATGTTGTGTAATGTTCCTGTTATCGTTCCGAAATGTTTTTAAAAGGGCAAAAAAGTGTGAAAGCATCCTAACTGGCTATGACTGAACTGAGAGGCAATTTCTCAACAGATTTTTTTAAGACTCGCACCAGATTCTCTCAGGATATCCGGGTTGGCTATAGTAACCGCAGCCGTAAAGTCGCTGCCTCTGTACTCTGTCTCGAACTGCCACGTAACAAACTGCGACTGCACCGTCTGGGGGGAAAAACACAGCGGGTTTAATTAAGGAAACCCGATTCACGTCAACAGACCGAACCTGACGTACCAGATTTTGAAGTGCATCAGTACACAACCTGAAAGACTGCTCTGGCTCGTAGTCGCTCGCTCAGGTGGAATAAGGAGTGAGCGTTCAGGCTGCCGGTGGAGTCCATCTCTCCAATCAGCATGGGCGAGCCCTGAGAGCAGAGACCAGACTTTTTTTCAACTCTTTTATTTGATTTCATTCAGCTTTATTAAGACGTAATTGAAAGCTTACTGTTTCTTTGCTGTCTGTGTCTGATTGAAGGTGTTCCACATGGAAGCGGTACGTTGATGGAGCCACGGCACTGATATGAAACGTGTGGCTGACCTGGATTATTATTATTATTAATAATAATAATAATATATATCATATATTATTATTTTAATAAATAAAGTTTATGTAAGCATCACATGTTGAAATGATTGATTAACACATTGATAAATATTTAAATTGTTCCATCTACAGAAAGCGTCTTTTTTTATAAAGTAGTAAATAGTAACAAAAATTATTATTATTTTATTAAAGCAAAATCTGTTTGTATAATGACGCAAACCTTGAAAAAGCTGCTCAGGGTTTTGTTTATAACCATTTTCACGCCTTCAACCTGCTGTGGAAACACATCTACACACACACACACACACACACATAATTGTAATTAAAAGTAAGGAATTAAACAGTTATCGTAAAATAATCAACAACAGATTGCTGTGATGAAGCCAAACATTAACCCCAAGTTGATTATTTTCCTAAAGCAGCACATCCTGAAGTGTATTATTTCTCTCTCCACAGCAATTTACAAATGATGAGAATTCCAAGCAACATGTCCTACTTTTCACTTGTTTATAGTCGCCACATCTACAAAGTCCGTTAGATTCCCTTAACCCGAGAGAATTTACAGATACTTCCATAAAAGAGTCTCAACTAAACTTTTTTTCTTTTTTTTTCCTGGAATTCTTCTCAGTGATAATCAGAAGCATACTGCAGATATAATTAGTAGGCAATTATTTTACTCCCCTTCTGACCAATCAGAACTGAGGATTTGTCAGCGCTGTGCTATTAATGTGGATAAGATGCCTCGGTGATCCAGTGACACAGTTACATGGGGATTTGCTTCACCTTTGCAGTTTCGATGAAGGCCGTCAAAGCTGCCTGGGTTTGGAAGTCTTCCGTCTCTTTTGTCCCACCGTGACAGGGGTCTGTCCTGGGGGAAAGGAGAATTCTGACGCCCAGGGCGAGATGACAAGGCCAACACGCTGCCCATGAGGATACACTCACTTTCAGCCCTGATGTTCTGGCCAAATTACCTGTTAAAAAATATTAAATAAATAAATTAATTTAAAATTTTAATAATGTAAATAAATAAATATATATCCATGCTTAGAAAAGCTTATAAATATTTATATATTTGCTTATAAATGTTTATATATTTGTAGAATACATGACCTAATGATATAAAACAAATTCAAAAATAAAATAAAATAAAATTACAATATTAAATACATTACAAAATAACGATTAGATCCACCTGACTCCTCTTCATATGACATACATAACACATCATTTGCACTGATTTGTATTACTTACTGTATTTTAGCATGGAACCTTTGAACACCTCCTGAACAAAGTCACATTCTTACATTTATTAGATTTATTAAAAACTTGATTTGGCTTGGGTTAAAATAACATAAACGAGTTCAATATGAAAGGATGCTGAGAGATGCAGGATGCGGTGCTACGAAATAGAACGAAGCAACGCGGCTGTATCCTAAATACAGCTGTTTTTATAGAAATAGTGCACTATGTAGGGCGTATAAACGTTTGTTGTCATATAGGATGTAGTGCACTAATATGAGAAGGTACAGAGCTGTTTAGGACTCAGCCCAGATAATCAGTCCGGCGACTTGACGTAGAGGTGTAACCACAAAATCTTCCTGACTGGGACAATCAACCAGTAAACATGATTCCGTACGTCTTTTAAAAACACGCTTTACTTGATTTATATAATATTGAATAAACTGTAACTCATGCGTGTCACAGAACAATTTCGTCTTTTTAGTTTATCGTGCTAGATTTTATACGTTTAAGAATATAACAGACATTTCCAAAATACTTTGCCGTCGGAAGCTAGTCTAGTCCAATACTTCCGGTTTCCCGTACGTTACTATCAACATGGCAGATGAAGCCACTAGGAAAATAGTTTCTCAAATACCGCTTTTAAAAACCAATTCTGGCCCGAGAGACAAAGAACTGTGGGTGCAAAGACTGCGAGAGGAATATATGTCTCTAATTAAAGTAGGACGGACATATTGATTTTGAGATATTTGCCGTTTTTTGCTGTGAATTCTAGCTTGTTACTCATACGTGTCATTTCTTTACAGGCTGAATCCCAAACTGCTCTTTAGAGGACTTTGTAGTTTACTACGAAGTGCATAGATAGTGTTGTGTTATACCCTGTGTAGTGCTTTTTTATACTGATTAATGGATGTATTTGGCTGCCAGTCATATTAGCTTACATCTAGCTATTTATAACTAAGATGTGTGCAGTGTTGTCTATTTTATGTTAAAGCTCGTTGTATTTCTTTATGTTGTAGTATGTAGAAAACAACAAAGCAGCTGATAATGACTGGTTTCGTCTAGAATCCAATAAAGAGGGTACAAGGTAAGAAAATGATCGTTTCTTTGTTTGTGGGGGCGGAGTAACGAATGCACGCTTAAGGAAATCGTGACGTCACAGGACGCTATAGATTGACTGCGCATTGTAACGTCATGAGTATTTGAAGAAAACTCTGCTTTGTTCTGAACAGAATAATTACAATAGGAAACGATACAAATGAATAGTGTAGAACGAAATCAAACAATGGAGAATGGAGGAAATGAATGGAATAGAGTTTGATCAGAGTACACAATAAAATACACCGATCAGGCATAACGTTATGACCATCTGCCTAATATTGTGTTGGTCCCCCTTTTGCTGCCAAAACAGCCGTGATCCGTCATGCTCTGTGCATTCTGACACCTTTCTATCAGAACCAGCATTAACTTATTTGGCAATTTGAGCAACAGTAGCTCATCTGTTGGATCGGATCACACGGGCTAGCCTTTGCTCCCAATGTTCATCAATAAGCCTTGGCCGCCCATGACCCTGTTGCCGGTTCACTACTGTTCCTTCCTTGGACTACTTTTGATAGATACTGACCACTGCAGACCGGGAACACCCCACAAGAGCTGCAGTTTTGGAGATGCTCTGATCCAGTGGTCTAGCCATCACAATTTGGCCCTTGTCAAACTCGCTCAAATCCTAACATTTGTCCATTTTTCCTGCTTCTAACACATCAAAGTTGAGGACAAAATGTTCACTTGCTGCCTAATATATCCCACCCACTAACAGGTGCCATGATGAGGAGATAATCAGTGTTATTGACGACACCTCTCACTGCTCATAATGTTTTGCCTGATCGGTGTAGAATTAAATGTGTCTAAAAGAAACTCTCTTCTTCGACAGGTGGTTTGGAAAATGCTGGTACATCCACGAGCTTCTTAAGTATGAATTTGACATGGAATTTGACGTACGTACGTCGAACTTAAAGTCAGCGACTCATATCGATTCATTTATTCTGTAAAAATTAGTCCTGGGTGATAATGCTTTCTTAAATCTGACTCCAATTTAAGATTCCAGTTACGTATCCCACGACAGCGCCCGAAGTGGCGATCCCTGAGCTAGATGGCAAGACGGCCAAGATGTACAGGTTAGAAAGGTTTTTCCTCATTGTTTATTTGCTTTTTTTTTTTTTTTAAACTGCATCTTCTCCAAAGTGGTTTGGAGAGTTACATTTTATTTCATTTTTTTAAAGGGGGGGTAAGATCTGCTTGACCGATCACTTCAAACCTCTGTGGGCGAGGAACGTGCCGAAATTCGGCCTGGCTCATCTGATGGCTCTCGGAGTAAGTGTCCCGTCTTTATCCGAATCTATCTGTTAGAATATTTCGCATATTTCATTTTGTTTTGCTGTCCTCAGCTCGGACCTTGGCTTGCCGTGGAGATCCCAGACCTTATTGCTAAGGAAATAATCCAGCACAAGGAGCAGCAAGGCAGCTGAAACGTTTACAATGAGGGAGAAATCAACAACCTGTCTTAACATCCTAACCTGGCTAAATGATCACACACACATTGTACAGTGTGAATGAAAATCCACATACGGATTGTAAATTTAAAAAAACAACAACAGCTATCTACCCGAATTCAGGACCAGTCTAGTTTATGGATTTGTAAATGTTAATGTTTTAAAAAACGTCTGTTTCCTTTGTGTCTTCAACCCTGAACGACTGACACCGAATTAAACCACTGGCATTGTAACGGTCTTATTATGAATTTTCTTACATCTTTAATTATTTTCACCATTCTGTGAAAATCCAAAGAGGTCCTGAAATATTCAAACCAACCTGTAGCTGTGATTGAATGTAAAAGCATACAGTAATACCCTGAAAATTCGCGCTTCTGAATCTGCGGCTTCACGAATTCATGTATTTTTTTCCGCGGGTCCAGCATATGTAATCCGTAGAGTTTTTCGTGACCATTAAGTTGTATATATCATTTTTAGCATTAATTTGTTAAGAATAATAATAAATAGAGGTGATTATATAAAAATAATGTTTTGTAATAATATTATAATACGGTACAGTATAATTTACTAGTTTTGATACAATACAGCACGTATTAACGTATAAATGAAGCTAAATTTACTGCAATACGATACAGTACTGTAAATTATTATATTTTAGTCCTATCGTAGAGGAAACCCTAAGGCCCCTCATAATATTAGAACAGAATGCTCATATGCTATAAGAATGCTAAATCATCCCCTCTGCTGTGCAGCACCCTTCATCATAACGTTACTGCACAGCCTGATTCATCATCATCAATAAACATCGTTATGTTACATACATTTTAGTATTGTGTATATATATTTTTTTACTGTGTACAGTACAGTGTTCTTTATTACCTGAACATTTAATTCATTTGTAATGTATGTACAGTACATACCTACCTGAGAGAGAGATTGTACCAAAGTTTTATCGTACAATACCCTATTGTAAGCAAAGAAAATGGTAGCATAGCATTCAGTGTCTCATAGAAAATGCGCTCACGGGAGTTCAGCGTCTCAGAGAAGACGCGAGCGGGCACAATGTGGCGGACAGTAGACGTACACGTACGTACGGTATCTTACTGTATGTACTTTATAGTACAGTACTGTATATGTTTAGTTTTACCTGTACAATTTTAAAGAGTAACGTAAATTATAACATCAATTTTTAAATGAACTTGAAGTGTTTTGAGGATATATTTAGTGTTCAACATATGAAGATAGGTATTTATAGGCCTTGGTTAGTTGTCCGTCCAAAATTCACGGGGGGTCTAGGAACGTAGCCCCCACGAATTTTGGGGTATTACTGTATACCATTGGTCTGGAAGATGTCCTTAAAAATGTAAGAAAAGACACAGCATTTTTTGACTTAATCAAATTTATTTCCTGAAGAGAACAATCACAAAATCACCAACCACTAGGAGCACAGCCTGAAAAAGATTGTCGATATAAAATTATAGGATTATCACTAATTCATGGCAAGTTCATACCAGTCATTGTAAACTTTATCTTAACCCATAGATACCCAGAACATGTAAACGAGATTGCATAGAGATCAGTGTGGGTTCTCAGTAGAGGTTGGGCAGCTTAATAAACCTGAGTTGTGTCTTTGCCTGAAGACAAATATTGCATAGGGGAAGTTTCATTCTTGTTAAAAATAATTGTATGTAAATGCGAGGCTGAGATCATAATGTGACGAATCACATATCCATTACGGGAATGACTGAATTACGAATGAGGGGGGGAACGGTGGCTTGGTGGTTCGCACGTTTGCCTCACACCTCCGTTCGATTCCCACCTCCGCCATGTGTGTGGAGTTTGCATGTTCTCCCCGTGCCTCGGGGGTTTCCTCCCCCCGTCAAAAGACTATATTAAAAGAGCCTGAGTGGGCGGAGCTAAAAGTCTTGAAACGCCTATGAACTACAGATTTGTGATTCATACATTAGACATTTCACATACACATTCACATCCAATGATTTCTAACAGGAAATGAACTCCAGAGTGGAACAACCCAATAATAGAACCCAAAAGTACAGCTTCCAGCACCATATCCACGTCTTCATATTTAAAAAAAACAAACAAACAAACAAACCAGACGATTGGAAGTGTTTCAAATATCTAATTAGAAGGAAAAAGCTAGAATAAAATGGAAAGCCTAAAAAAAAAGCCCCATATTCCCACAGGTGTCTTTGGTTTATCAAGTTCCTTTAGATTAGCAAATGTTGCCAACAAAAAGGGGAAGCTTAGCTATCTGTTTCAGTATCTCTCAATATCGCGACACAATATTCTCTATAATCTAAAAGCTATTATATTTTAAAACATTAGTGGAAGACATTTCCCTGGTTTTTGTAGTGCATTGTGGCAAACGTTCTGGAGCACTGACCCTTGTGATGATCCTCAAAATGGTGTATATTATCCTCTGTAACCTGGTGTTATATTATTGAGTTTATTACAGATGCTAATACGCATGAGAGCTGTACTGCTGAAATGCTCCTCTACCATCTTGCCAACTTAACATTTTCTTCTGCAGTTCACCTGCTGCTGCATGTAGTTTGCATGATGCAAATATTCTGGCTAACATTACGCTTCCCTTTATTTGTTAGTTACATTAGCCTCATACAAGTGGAAGATTAGGGCACCTTTGGGGTCAGGGAAAAGTTGTTTAACTGGCATTTTGGATAGAGTGTTGCTTTAATAATCACTGAATACTTGGTGATGGGCTGGTGTATATCTGTCAGTGTTCCTTGGATTGGCTTCAGATCTACTAAGACCCTGACCAGGATACAGTGCTTACTGAAGATGAATGAATCATGATATCAGAATGTCTCCCTTTCACCGCATACCACCATTTTGTCCTCAGGAAACAGTTTCCTAGCCCGAGAAGTTGCACTTGTGTATGGTCATCAGTGTGCAGATGGTTTCCCCACAGCCCCAGCAGGGCTGAACAATATGCCCTGGAACTATTCTCCACTTGCACAGCTGGCACACATGAGGGTTGGCGGCGGCAGCTGCGGCGGCTTGTGGAGATTTCTGGGTGACTAACTGCTTGAGTTCATTCAAAATGGTACTGTTAGGTGCTAACACAATATCAATCACTTCGATGCGTTTGGGGTCCCACACGCAGTCTTCCTCCAGGCCACTGGGAACAGCCTTCATACCACATTTGGGTGGCACCCAGGCCGTGTCGTAGCCATTGGCATGCCAGGTCTTTTGCATAGGGTGGTTGTCCTTGTCAATTTTCTTGACTTTTCCACAGTTGACATTCAGCTTCAGGACCACGCGGTCATTGAAGGTGGAATTCAGGGGGTAGCGCTCAGCTTTCTTCTGATTGCGGCTCACGTAAACTCCAGGCCCCAACATTCCACCTGAGGACTGACAGAAGCCATTTTGGATGATATTGCGTGCTGCTTGGACCTTGGTGCCATGGTACATGATGTAATGATTGCCAGATTTAGGCTCTTGTTCTGATGTGAGGTGGCGGTCCTCATCATAGTCCACTTCCCAACCATAGAAAGTGACGGACATCTTGTTTTCCTCCTTATATTTTCTGTACCAAAAGAAATAAAAGTACACTGCAATAAGCTGAGAGCGTAAATTTTAAAGGAGATCATGTTAAGTCCATGAATTTGGTAAAGTCTTGTAATTTGC
The DNA here is from genome assembly GCA_033459395.1 of Hemibagrus guttatus. Lineage (NCBI taxonomy): Eukaryota > Metazoa > Chordata > Actinopteri > Siluriformes > Bagridae > Hemibagrus > Hemibagrus guttatus. The sequence continues at coordinate 3,539,108 of JAUCMX010000027.1, forward strand.
ACAGTATGCCAGGTACCTTAAAAATACTTGTGGTGAGGGTAAAGTAAGCTGCTGTTCAATGTACATATGTCCTGCTATACTGTGCAAATGTAAACAAGTTATATGGTAAGTGCTCTATGGTTGACCTTGTGGGAGAAATTAGAACCCTACAGTGTAGGGAAACGGGAAGTAAACGGTTCCAACCCTTTAAGGAAGCAAAGAATCCACCTTGTGCAACTTGCTTATCAATCTCTGTAATTAACATATCATTTATTAGTGTCTAAGATTTATCCAGCCAGACATACATAGTCTGAACCATTTATCTTACACAGGGTTGCAGGGCGGCTGGAGCCTGTCCCAGAGATCTTGAGACACAAGGCAGGTGACACCCTGGACAGGATGCCAACTTATTGCAAGTCAGTCATACACCCATTCACACATTATAGACAACTTAAAGATGCCAATCAGTCTACAATACATGTCTTTAGACTGCGGGAGGAAACCAGAGTACCCAGAGGAGTCGATTAGCCTCTCCTTAATCGCTGTCCTGGACACAAGACGCTTTTTTCGGATTCTGTCATACTGTAGACTCGGACTCAATGGACCCTTGTTCACACTAGTACTTAAAGCTATCCAGTTCACCCGGGACACATTCCAGGTGTAATACCAGGTGTAATACCAGGTGTAAACGGCGTGTGGCACAACTGTGTTGTATAACTGCGTTTAGTAAATAATGTGTCACTTGAATGTGTCTACTACTTCAACAAAGGTTCTGTCATTCCTAAAAATGTGAACCTCAAGTGAGTGAGAAGAGGAACTCTTGCGGTTTTTTTTTGGTTTTTTTTATGGCGCTAACAGCGAAACATGCTAGCTGCTAGCAACGTCCCCAGTGACGTCAGAGGAGGCGGGCATTTGGCGAATCTCACCAAAACGACGAAAATACAAAAATAGACAAAAAAAATAAAATAAAAAATAGCATCCGAGGTACTAAAAATAAACACATTTAATCTGTTTCAGGGTGGATTTCCTGTAAAAAACAACAAAAAAACAAACTTAAAGTAGACTTTGTTTTGAGAGTGTAGATGAGAATAAACGAGTTTTAAACCCGTGTTTCAAAAAGAATTTAACGGAATTAAATAATTATAACAACAACAAAAAAAAAAAAAACGAGCAATGTACAGAAATGTGTAAAGAAATAAACATCCAATAAACACTGACCTGTTGTCGTGCTCCTTCCGTTCTTCTTAGCAGCTGATTGTGCCAATACTCCTGGAAACTTTCGTTTTCGTTTCATTTCAGCTCAACATTGTCCTTTTCTTTTCCTGTAACCGAAAATGGTACTCGTCTACATCCACATTATTACTCTTTACCCACACCACGTCTCTCACTTAAACTTGGAAGCTGTCCAGACTCGAACCTTATTCACTACGCCGTTTTGAAACACTTTTAATTGAGTTTATTGAGAAATATACACCGAAATTTCGACAGTCTTCTATCAAATGTCTAAACAATGTATAAGAGCTTGTGCACTTTGTGTACAGCTTTTTAGAGAATAGGGAACAAAAGAACCATTTCGGATACAGCCCTGCCCACGAGTCACTTTAGTTAGTATAAAACTAATTGAAAAGATTTTGTTCAGATAAAATCATTAACATTAAATCCATGTTAAATGGCTCCGTATATTTAGCTACATTCTGATCATGAATGAGCGAGGCTTTTAGTGGGTTCCACCCGGACTTATTTGATTGTTGCTCTTCAAATGTTTAGCCTAAACTAGTGAGCTAATGCACCCGTTTTTAAATAGTAAATACTGTCATTTCCAGTATTCTGGATATATTCCAACCTAAAAGTAACATTTTCAGGTAAACATCCATTTTATTTGAGTTGAACATTATTTTATTTTGTCGTATTTGGAATCGTTGGCAGAAAAAGAGTAGCGTTACGACTCTCTCTCTCTCTCTCTCTCTCTCACACACACACACACACACACACACACTTTTCCCACTTGTCATCAAGCCATCTTAAAAGTTGAAAATAGTGAGAAAGTAAAATCAGCAATGACATGTATACATGGTTTCCACCCGGACTCATTTCTATGTTACTCTTTAAACGGATTTGCCAAAATTAGTAACCCAACTTGCAGTCTTTAAAAAAATATTTTTTTTCAGTCTTCATCCGACCTGTAAATATATGGTGCACCTTATTTTATGCGTTTCTTTGACTTTAGTCTCTTTTAGTCTCTATTTATATCAAAGGGAAGGCAATTTACGATGGCCTTGAGGTAACTAGGTAGCGAGAATGCGTGTAGCGAATTTGCATCTCTCTCCCTCTCTCTCTCTCTCTCTCTCACACACACACACACACACACCCTCTCACCACACAAATGAGCCGCAAAAGCTAGTAGCTGCCTTTTTAAAAAAAAAAAAAAAAAACCTTCACTTTATTCCTCATCAGGTTCCTCCCTTTGAGACTATTCTAGAGCAATAATAAACCAGGATGCTCGGGAAGCCTTTATCTGCTCCAGTGAAGTGCTCTGTGAGAGAAGTGTACCAGTGAAGATGTCGGAAGTGCTCTTGGTTGGAGAAGGGAACTTCTCCTTCTCGGTGGCTGTGTGTGAATCGGGTGATGTCGAGAGCATCACCGCCTCCTGCGTACAAACCGAGCAGCAAGCCCTGGCCCAGGAGCACGCAGCCCAGAATATCCAGCGCCTCCGGGACCGAGGTGAGACCATCAGCATCGCCGTGTAGTAGTTTAGATAAAGTATAGATTTCTATACTAAACGGGATAGGACACAAGCGACGCACGTTTCCATGGCGACGATCTATGCGGCAGTCTCACGCATTATGTTTTAAGACAATAGCGTATAAAAATGAACATTTTCTCTTGTGTTTTTTCTTCTTCCATGCTATCTTTGATGGACTTTTAAAATATTAAGTAACAGCTTAAATGTACAACAGTCAAAATGGGTCATTTCTTACTAGCATATTGTCTCAGAACAAGTGTATTACATGGCTGAAAACCCATATTTGGGCTGGATTATTGTCCGTAATTTTATAGACACGCCCCCCACGGCCCTTCTCATACTCAATAATCATTAGGAGGAGAAATGACATTTTTTATAGAATTGTAACTAGGCTTTCAAGTAGTTATAAATGCCCGAGTGAGTTTGAAAGTAATGTCATTACACACTCCTCGCTAATGGTAATTCCAGTTGAAGCGCCATAAATTCCGGGGGCGGGGTTTTGCGTACATGTGTGGAAATTGGGGGCGGGTTCTTTTGAGTAAAAATATTCAAACGTCATTCAAGGCCACTAATTTAACTCTAAGGGACCAATTTTTCACCAACCATACGAATGCACCCATAAAAGTTAGGTGGAATCAACGCTTTAATGATTTCCGCCCCGCCCATATCAACGAAGCCCCGCCTCTACGATTTATGGTAGACCGGATATTCGTTAACCTAACAAAAGATCATGTCTAAATCCGTTGGTATTATGATCATAATATGTAAGGAATAAAATGATTTGTGACATACTTTTGTAGGAAAATAGTATGCACTCGTGTAGGCTTTTATTACAATGCCTGTCATTCCCCCCCCTCTTGTAAAGGTTGATAAGCTGAAGGATTTGCATCCTTGTGTCCAGTGAAGTGTTTCCTGGAGTTGGTTGCTATGAAACGGCCTCAATGCATACAATAATTCTTATAAACCACATCAATAATCCTTATAAACACTGATTAGTGCATACCGATTATTGAGGTGTGTGTTTTGTGTGTGGTGTTTAGGTTGTACAGTGCTTTTTGAGGTGGACTGCACACGTCTAAATGAGCACGACGTCATCCGGCGCTGTGTTTACGACCGCATCATTTTCAATTTTCCTCATTGTGGCCGGAAAAGCGGCGTCAAGAAGAACCGCAATCTTTTGGCCAAATTCTTTATAAGGTCAGACCTTTTTTTTTTTTTTTTTTAAAGTACCATCATGGCTTTGTATGGGTGTTATGCAAGCCTGCGAAGGCTTACACAACCGCTAAGAATATTTAACACACTCGCCTGTGAACTCCATGCACCGTGAACTCTCGAGCACGCACAGTGATTTTTGTGATGCCTTTTTCCACCCCCTAGCTGTGCTGAAGTGCTCAAGGCCGACGGAGAAGTGCATCTGGCTTTATGCAACGGCCAAGGAGGCACTCCATGTGACAACCCGATGAGAGAATGGCACAACAGTTGGCAGGCAGTCGCCATGGCAGCCGAAGCCGGCCTTATTCTCAGCGAGATCCGTCCTTTTGATCGCGACCGATATCAAGGTTACAAATGCACGGGTTACAGGTAAGCACCCTGAGACGTGCCTGTAAGCTTAACCTCAGTATCCTGTTCAAGTCATAACACGTTTCGTATCATTTAGTAATATTTCCGTGCTTGGCTCGGTTTCTGAATTGGAAAATTCATTTGGATCTATCACACAGATTATAATATAAACAAACAGCCATTCATCTCTTACACGCACTCTTACAGTTGTGTATACACACCTGCCATCAGGAGCATCCCCAAGCATATATTTTATTATCAAAAGATTAAAAAAAAAAAAAAATGGAAGGCTTCCAAACGCTCATATTTCAGCGTGACACTGCTATTTGATGCCTTAAATATGAGGCTTGTTACATGCTACTTAATTTCCGCTGTAGGAGTCAGGATAAAGGTTTTCATGTGGAAGGTGGGCTGAACCATGTTTTTACCCGGAGCTTGCCATACACAATGCCCAAGAAACTAAAAATGGACGCTACAATTGGGAAGGAGACGGTTAGCTTTGAGCTTCCTGAGGAGTTGAGTGAATACGCTAACAGGTGAGTGGTCAGATCTTAAATCTGTTATATAACACAATTTCTATGATGTCCTGGGAATAATAATAATTGTTGTTATTATTATTATTATTATTATTATTATTATTATTATTACTGTTACTACTACTATTATAGAAATATTAGTAAGGGTTTGGTCATATTCTGCTTGGTCCTGTGGTTGGGATTGTGACCAATTAAACACCCATTTAAAACCAATCACTGGTCTCTATATGAGTAATAATGTATACTTCTAATAGTTTTGTGGAACCGCTGATCAAATAAATTTGTTTAAAAAAAAAAAAAGTTTCAGTCAGTCAGCTAGGGGGTCATATCATAGGTAGGTATTCTTTGTAAATGCTAGGAGTTTGCCACCATCCAGCAAAGCCAATAAGCCCCATGGGGCGGGTGAGGCATTGTGAAGATTAAGTCCAGTTACCTCGAGTTACCTTATCAGACATGTCATGCTGTCAACCCTTCTTTTCTATGTCAGGGATTTCCTCAGTCGACAGTCACACCATCCTGTGAAACTCGTGCTGGAGCAGCTGCTCAGAGAGGTCAAATCTTCATGGCCTGTATGTTCAGTGAGCGGCAACTTTTCCGAATTGCTCAGCTGCTCCCAAGACAAACTCCAGGCTTGCGGCTCAAACCTGAGCTCCTCTGAAGTCTACTGGATCAAGCCGATCGAGAAGGACTGTGATCCAGCGGAGGAGCAGCTGTTCTACAGCAGTAGCTATATGCTACGGCCGTCTTTGTTAATGCATGCAGAGGAAATTATGCAGCGTGAGGATTTTAGCCCCGGAACCATTTATGCACTTAGTGGGTTGGTTTTCCAAAGAGTTCCCATCTCTCCAAATCGCTCCCCTGTTTACCATCAGCTTCTACTCCTCGCCGTTTTACCTTCCGAACCCCAACCTGTCCAGAGCCTCCAAAACAACCTGGAGGCTCTTCTTTCTCATTATGAAGTCTCGTTTGAGAAGGAGGAGCTAGGTGAGCAGCATAGAGTGTGCTTCAGTTCTCAGGAACTCAGCAATTTTGGCCAAATAACTTGCGTCCCTCTTCCCCGATCTAAACCCTCGCACTACAAAAGTTCTGTTTTGACCTTGCTGCTAAATCTGGACCACCTTGCAACCCTGACCTTCTCGATCCCTGACTGGCGCCTACTATGGACCTCGGACCCACGTTTCCTGGCGAGTTTTGAACCTGGTATCCAGGTACCTGTGCCGTTTCAGCCGTTCTCTCTCTACCCCCCGCGGTATACCCATGACATTAGTTTCTGGATGGAACCAGACACATTTGACGAACTTGACTTTCACAAGGCAGTCCGCGTAGCCACGGGTGGAGCTGTAAAGGACATACAGCTAGTAGACAGGTTCCGTCACCCCCACATGGGACACGCTAGCCTGTGCTACCGGTTGTCGTACCAGTGTCCGGATCGTGCCCTGTCCCGCACCCGAGTGCTGGACCTGCAAAACCAGTTGCGCACACTGCTGCCTCTACGCTTGAACATCACCCTGCGGTAAATCCAGGAATTCCTGCGAAAACAAGAATAATACGCAAGTAACTCAAGTAAACACCAGATAAGTCATACCAATAATGGGTACACCCTAGATTTTATTTTAGACTTGGTCCAAAATATCCAAATATAAATCAACCCTTTTTATACATGACACAGATAGCCTTTTGTTTATTAGCCTTTTATTTCATTTTACAGGTCATAGTTTTTTATAGAAATCATTTTTCCTTCTTAAGACCTATACGAACCAGCAGAGCATTACATCCTGTAGTATTTTCCACCTTGGGTTCAGAAGCTTGGGTTAATTTTCTGTGTGATTCATATATTAAGCCGGTGCTTGATATATGTTGAAATAGTTGATCAAATATTATTCTAACCATCTTCTATAGTCATGATCCAGAACACATTGCATTTTATTACAGCTCTGTTTTTCGGCTCAATTACAAAGAAACAAAGCTATTCATGTGTTTATTTGTAATCCACACAAATTATACGATCCAGATTCAGATCTCCAGATGATGAACACCGTAGTACATGTTTTAGGCGTACGAAGGGTGTTTTTACGCTCGAGTCCACACCCAGGATGGATTCTCTGCTCGTTTATTTCACTAAACAATTCCTTCACAGCCACTGATTGTGCGAACTTGTTCTTAGTGTTGTTTCCGTTGATGCATTAGCTGTTTCTTTGTTATATTGAAGACCTTCTTTGGTCAATATGGCAGAAATGCATTCCTCAAAGTGCATGACCTCAATGTGCATCGAGCCAGTAATAATCAGTGATGTTTATGCACCAAACCTAATAAGCAAAACATGGAGTTTTTAAAACGTTATTTAATTGAGCCTTTAATTTTCCTCTGGTTCTAAAAAGAGCTTCATGTGCACGCTGCATGATCTTGTATGTACCAAATTTTACTGACTTGATTATTATTCATTATTTGATGATGATTGGATTATATTTATGGATATGTTTATGATGAATATATATAATACTGAATAAAATTTTATGTCACTTTGCAGATTGTTCTTGATTTGAATTCCAGTGTTAGTTTCAGAGAGGGGATGAAGGTAGAAGTTGGTTTCTGTGCCTTCAGAAATCTAGACTAAATCTTTTTTCCTCATAAATGCCAGTTTTTCTTTGACTACACACGATTTGCACTAAATTTTCCTTTGAGACTTGACTTTTTTTTCAGAATGTGACAAGAAGACAGAGCAGTGGCTCAACATCTGGATGAGTGGTGAGGTAGAGGAAAGCTGGAAGCAGGGTGTTGGGTGTGGTATTGGTCCCATCAAAGTGCAGATCCAGCAAATACATCGCAAGCGGCATCTCAGCAAAAAAAGGAGTGTGGAGGAACTTCACAGAGTCCTGACCCCAACCCGACAGAACGTCTTTGCGATGGATTCGAGCGGAGACTGCTAGCTAGGCCTTCTCGTCCAGCATCAGTGCCTGACCTCACAAATGCGCTTCTAGTGGAATGGTCAAAAATTGAGGTCAGGACTCTGTGAAGTTCCTCCACACCAAACTCGCTCATCCATGTCTTTATGGACCTTGCTTTGTGCACTGGTGTGCAGTCATGTTGGAACAGGAAGGGGTCATCCCCAAACTGTTCCCACAAAGTTGGGAGCATGAAATTGTTCAAAATGCCTTGGTATGCTGAAGCATTAAGAGTTCCTTTCACTGGAACTAAGGGGCCGAGCCCAACCCCTGAAAAACAACGCCTGAAATCAAAGATTTGGAGGAGTGTCCCAAGACTTTTGGCAATATAGTGTATTATACATGCGTATACGAGGCTCTACACTATGTCATGAGGCTGGAATGACTGGAGTCTATTAATAAGTATTAAAAATTGACCTGTAGACTGCAGGAAAGAAATTAATGGTCACAAAAAAACAGTTTTCTTCTACACGATCCCAAGTGATCTATCCAACTTGATTTGATTAACATTAGCTCATCTACGTAAATAGTTCAAATCAGTGGCGTGAGATCTCAGTGAAGCTATAACCTTCTTCCTAATCTCTATCCTGGTGATGCCGCCTACCAAATAAACAAATGCTCAGAGGGTGGAAACAGTAATTACACAACAGTTCAAGCAAGTTCATACAGCTCCACAAACACACACACACACCATATCAGTCTCATCCAGATAGTAGTCAGGAAAGTGCCCTTGTACTCTTGTTGTGTAGTTATTTATAATGTCTGCTGCCCTTCATTTTAATATCTCACCTCATTACATGACGTGCAGGAAAAACAGAACAAAATATGTTGCCGGATTGCATTAAAAAAACATGGCGCATATTGCACATACAAACTGTATGATAGAGACGTTATGGTGTGCTCTCTCACGATTCCCCAAGGTCCAGTGGTGATCCATGAGATTTCTGTGAAGGATCCTCATAGTCATAACAAGTGCTCATCAAAACCAGGTAGATGATATTTGATGGAACAGTCTAAGGATTCGTGGTGCTATTTATTAAGAAAATGTGTACAGGGATTTTTCATAGTGTTCGATTAGATTTATGGTTAAACAAAAAGTGGATTATTTTGGTTTCGGATTTTTTTGTAACCAAGCACCACTTGTGGTTGTATGAATAATGTGCATTTAAAGAAGCAAAACTTGTCTTGTTATTTCCCCATCCCAGTGATGAACGATTACTCAGCCACAGATGGCTTTAGCGTCATCAGGATTCATATTAATGATGATAGAGTGAACATTTAAGAGAGAAGGAAGAGCAGGTCTCTAATGTATGAAGAGATTTAAGTCTAAATTGCACAAGGAGCCAGTGAAGAGACAACACAGCCAGGGCTCCTTTTTTTATTGTTGTTTAAAAGAAAACCTTGCAATTCATTTTATACTGTCATCAATATATGACTAATTCTATATTTCTTTAGCTGCCTGTCTCAGCTTGAGCAACATCTTGTAGGGTTTGGGGGTAATTGTAATTCCATATACAGGAGTGAAGTCTGGTGCTCCTTCATCTTGAGGCCAAATGAACTGAAAGCGACGCAGCAGCATGACCAAGACTAGGAAAAGTTCCATGCGAGCCAGACCTTCACCAAGACATGTGCGAGGACCTTCACAAACACATACACATCCATAAAAAAAAAAAGTCACATTCGTTGAAACTTGGTGTGGGTAGTATTATGTTATTTCTGTAATGCAGAGTTGCCTCTGATGCTTAATTGTCAAAGCTGAAGTGTAAAAACACTCACCAGCAGAAAAGGGCAAAAAGGCCGCAGGCTTCTCAAACTGACCCTGTTCATTTAGGAAGTTTAATGGGTTAAATTCATGAGGAAACTTCCACTGGCCTTCTTCACTCAGCACCGAGGCAAGATTGGGGATGATGAGAGTGCCCTAGAATGAGGATCATCCATAAGCAACACAGTAAAAATACGCCAATAAGGTATAACATTATGAGCACTGACAGGTGAAGTGAATAACACTGATGATCTCATCATGGCATCTGTTAGTGGGTGGGATATATTAGGCGGCAAGTGAACATTTTGACCTCAAAGTGGATGTGTTAGAAGCAGGAAAAATGGGCAAGTGTAAGGATTTGAGCGAGTTTGACAAGGGACAAATTGTTATGGCTAGACCACTGGATCAGAGCATCTCCAAAACTGCAGCTCTTGTGGAGTGTTCCCGGTCTGCAGTGGTCAGTATCTGTCAAAAGTGGTCCAAGGAAGGAACAGTGGTGAACCGGCGACAGGGTCATGGGCGGCCAAGGGGGAGCGAAGGCTGGCCCGTGTGGTCTGATCCAAAGGATGAGCTACATTGCTCAAATTGCTGAAGAAGTTAATGCTAGTTCTGATAGAATGGTGTCAGAATACACAGTGCATCACAGTTTGTTGCATATGGGGCTGCATAGCCGCAGACCAGTCAGAGTGCCCATGCTGACCCCTGTGCACCGCCCATTGTTGGCGCTTTTGGCGGTGCACAGGGGTCAGCATGGGCACTCTGACTGGTCTGCGGCTATGCAGCCCCATATGTGTGGCTCAGAACTGTTGGCAGCAAAAGGTGGACCAACAAAATATTTGGCAGGTGGTCATAATGTAATGCCTGATCGTTGTAGGTGTGAATGCATGGAAACAAAATGAAATCGATACCTTTGGGATGTTATAGCCCATCAGTTCAGTATCTCTTGTGGTACAGTGGAACACGCTGAGAGGGACGGTTTTGGCGATGCGCTGAGACTCGTGAATCACTGCCTGGGTGTATGGCATGTTGTGTCTGTCTTCAAAAGATGCATGATCTTTTCCAGCCAGAACCTCATCAATCTCCTGCTGGCATTTCTCTAGAAGCAAAACCAAATGTCACCACAAACAGCTTTCTCTTATTTAAAATCATTTCAGAATGTTTCAAGCCAGAAGACAGTGCAGTGGCTAATTCATAGCTCAGACCTTGAACATCTGGATGAGTGGTGAGGTAGAGGAAAGCTGTAAGCAGTGTGTTGGCTGTGGTATCAGTCCCAGCAAAGTGCAGATCCAGCAAATGCATCACCAGCTGCATCTCACCAAAAGGGGAGCCATCAACTTCCTGTTGAAAACATGACATATTTAAGGACACAATGATCTGGAGTTCCAGCATTCTCAGTAAGTTTTACTTGTAGACAGCAGGAACCAAATGAATGGTCACACAAAACTTTTTCTACTGCAATCTTTAATTTGCCTTCTCTATTTTCCCAAATTATATATCCCACTCAATTAACATTGATTAACTTGCTTAAGATTTGCTCAGGTTTGTAGGTGGTTCATATCAATGGCGTGGGATCTAAGTGAAGCTTTAACCTCCTTCCTAATCTCTATCCCCTACCAAATAAACAAACACTGACAGGGTGGAAACAGTAATTACATAACAGTTCATGCCAGTTCGTACAGCCGAGACAAAAATGTCACACACACACACACACCTTATCGATCTCGTCCAGATAGCAGTCAACAAAATCTCGTGGCTGTCCGGGTACTCTTGTCATTTTGTGCTTGTTTATCATGTCTGCTGTCTTCTGCTTTAATATCTTCACATTTGTAAAGGCTCTCTTAAAAGGAAGGGGTAGATATCTTACCACAGGAAGTGTATCATAAATCTGTAGGGAAAAAATATATATATATGTTTCATATGGTACAAACTTCCCATATATGATAGAGATGATGATGATGTTTTACCATTCCCCAAGGTCCATTGCCGATCTTTGAAATTTCTGTGAACATTTGGACATACTCTTTAAGGGTTTTATCCTCATAGTCATAACGAGTGCTCATCAAAACCAGGTAGATGATATTGGATGCTGTGTCATGGAACAGAGTCTGAGGATTCATGGTGCTGCCTGTTCAGAGAAAGTGAACTCAACAAACATTATTTTTAATTTCACATTTTACTGATATTTGATCAGGCACAGCTAATTCTGGTTGCTGAAAGCTGGCGGACCATCTTATCATATGTGTGGTGCACTGGTAAAACCTGTCACATGGAGCATCAACTAGATCAAATCATTATATTGACCGTCAGGGAGGCTAGCCAGATATCAGACAGACTGATCGCTGTATATGTCAAACTGCCTCCTTTCCTTAGCTTTCTTTCTTGAAAAGCCGTAGTCAAGAGAAGAAATCAAGCCACGCCAATTAATTCAACTTAAAAGTCTAAAATACTGACCATAATGAAAACTAACCAACATTTTTGTCCAGTCGTGCAACCATGTGCTCAATTTCACCCAGAATCCTGGCCTCCATAGACTGTTTGCCCATGCCGAAGTTCCTCAGAGTCATGAGGTCAAAGCGCCGAAGTTCCTTCCATCCAGGACCATAATCAGCCATAACAATACCTGTTATTTATTAATTACTTGATTAGTTGTACATTCATTGACACGCAATGATGCCTATAACCAAAAAAGGGACAAGATATCTTCATTTTATATCAACATATGTCTGTGATATGAATTACAGCTGCCATGACTGTCAGAGCTGCTGTAAATTTAGTAGCATTGTTATGCAACGTGGGCACGGTGGCTTAGTGGTTAGCACGTTTGCCTCACACCTCCAGGGTTGGGGGTTCGATTCCCGCCTCCGCCGTGTGTGTGGAGTTTGCATGTGCTCCCCGTGCCTCAGGGGTTTTCTCCGGGTACTCTGGTTTCCTCCCCCGGTCCAAAGACATGCATGGTAGGTTGATTGGCATCTCTAAATTGTCCGTAGTGTGTGAATGAGAGTGTGTGTGTGCCCTGCGATGGGTTGGCACTCCGTCCAGGGTGTATCCTGCCTTGATGCCCAATGACGCCTGAGATAGGCACAGGCTCTCCGAGAATAGTTCGGATAAGCGGTAGACAATGAATGTTATGCAAAGTATTTAGTCAAACTATAGTGACCAGTGAGGCTATAATTATTTAAATAGACGTCACCTTTCTTTTCCGTGACATGGCTCACCAGCAGGTTTTCTGGACGTCCAGAAAAGTCAGCAGATTTGGTCACCAGAGCTTCTTTTATTGCCTTTAAACCAGTAAGAACAACGGCTGGCCTCGTCCCGATATACAAGCTGTAGACTGTACCATAGCGCTCAGCAAACTAAAGAGTGAAACAGTCACAAAATTATATCTAGAATAGAACACAAGTATATATTCTGAGATGAGACAACATGGCACAATACCCTCTCAAAATCTTTCAGAGGATTCTTGATGTTCAGCTGAAACAGGTTCCCAAATATAGGGATGGGTTCTGGTCCAGGAGGGAAGTTCTTAGGCCTCTGGATCCTGATTAAGAGGAGGAAAAGGCAGATGCAAAACACAGCCAAAACCCAGGAGCCCAGCATGACTGACGATCACTCTGCTTCTATCTGCTCTTTGCTGCTGGTGGAAAATCTTGTAATCGTTACACTGATTAAAGTCCTTTTTATCACTCAGGGCTTGCATAACCACCAGGGCAGCTTGCCAAGGCTTAAAGTTTTAGTTCTCTCCCCTCATCTTCATGGAAGTGTCTTATTTGAGGGATAACAAGGACCAAAAACTAAGGACTATGTGCTCAAAAGTTTGTGAACCCTGGCTATTGCACTGATATGTGGTTCTTCCCAAAAGGTTTCCCCTGTACACAAAGCAAGGTCCACAAAAAGTGGAGAATTTGAGTGGCCTGTAAAAGTATCTAAAGCAGGGGATATCCAAAGCCTGGAAATGAGGAACTGCTAGGAGAGAGTGGTTAGCAGACCTAGGACTAGAATGGCAGTAAAGATGATTAGAGAATGGGTTCCAGGCCATTGAGGTTGAGTGTTTTAAATTCTACTCTCTTCCTGGTTCCAGCCAAAAGTATAGGAGTTGTTTTGGGGACAAAACTAACCGTGAAACTCCCACATTGAGAGATTTACAGTAGTGCAAAAAGGTATACAAGAATAAATAGCAAATTCCATGTAGCTAAAAGAAAGGTTTTCTGTTTAGGAATAGATTTGAGCTGGAAAGAAAGCACAAAAGAGCTGAATTGTTGTTGAAGCTTGTCAAATTGCACTCGATGGTTTCTGACTTGGGACTGTCCAGTTACAGAGAGGGAGCCTAGGTTGCTCTCCAAATGGCCAATTGAGTCATTAAGGACAATCTAAGGACATATTGAGGCTCTGAAAAATGGAACCTAAAGGTACAACAAATCACTGACAAGCAGAACCCTGGACGCCTTTACTAAAGGCGATCGAGATGAAATTCATAATCAGTAGTGTTAAAATATCAAGAAGAACCGAAACAACACTATGCCCTGTATTAACCGATAAAAGAATCAGCATGTTTGCATATTTTTAACGTTGGTTAATGGTTACCCACAATGCAATTCTTCCTGCTGATAGTGGTTGAAATTGGCACAGAAATACTCCTGGATGGATGAGAATTGAGTAATGACAGTAAAAAAAAAAACACTAACAGAAGAACTTGAATGACCTCTTGTGACTTTTTTTATGTAACATTTTGTTATACCTTACATGGAATTAATGAGGATATGAAGCTAGTTGGTGCAAGGGTTGAGGATGCAGAAGATAGGGATAGGTGGAGAGAGATGATTCGCTGTGGCGACCCCTGAAGGGAAAAGCCGAAAGAAGAAGAAGAAGAAGAAGAAGAAGAAGATTTGTTATACCTTACAACATACCAAAGGGCCATAAACATTCTATATATCTATATGAACGCAAAAGCTTTGAGAAAAGTGTCAAGCACTGCAGGCTTATACAAAAGTTAAAGTACTAACGCGACATATTTGATTTTTATTTATTTATTTATTTATTTATTTTTAAATTTACAATATTGAAATAATAATAGTACAACATTTAGGTGTAATGGTGTAATAGGTGTACAATTAACTATTCACGGTTAAATAGAAGATATACAGTATAAGCAAACTTAACAAAAAATATGTAAATAAATAATAACAATAGACAGAGGAAATCAACAAATAAACAGATACATAAATAACTAAAAAAAAAAAAAAAAGAAAAAAATCGAAAAAATAAATAATAGAAAAAACAGGCTACGTATTTGAATAATCTCCGCAGGACGTCTTGTGACGTCAGTCTTAGGACGGTCGCGTAGCAACATGTAACGTCAGAGCCGTAAAGTTCCAGCGACCAATCAGGCAGCGCCTCCCTCATGAATATTAATGAGCTTTCCACTCTTAAACAGGAAGCGGTTGCTTCATGATTATTAATAATCCCTCTGCCGCCTTGCTTTTTTTTTTTTTTTTTTTTTTTTTTGAAAGTCGTAACCTGCCAATCAGGTATTGGTTTCCTCATGTATATTAATAAGCCCTCCTCTGCCGCCCTACGTTTTCTGAAAATGCGCTAACAGGAAGGTGTGATTTCTTACACGCCTCCATGATGACGCACCAGGAGAAAACATGGCGACGAAGGGACTCCGTCAGCGTAACAGACGGGGGAGCAAACAAGACGCCAGCACCGCGAGCAGTCCGGCTGTCAGCGAAAACCGTGCTGCAAAGGACGAGAAAGGCGTCGAGGACAGTAAAACCACCGAGTCGAGAAATGAGTGAGTGACGCCGCAGTGAACTTTATCGCTTTTGTTCCGCTCAGTGACAGTTCAGTGCTAGCTTATTAATGCATCTATAACGCGTTATGAGGCGCAGTAACGCAACGACGTGACCGATTGAGCTCGTCGAGCTGTCGATGTTTACCGAGTCTTTCCGAGGCCCTCAGATGTGATGGCTGACTAACCTCGAGTTTCATTCATTCATTTAATTCATTCATTCATTCATTCATTCATTCATTCATTCATTCATTCATGCATTCATGCCCTCAGGCACAACCTCACACACCTCATGCTGTTTTACACACTTCCTGTAACTCCAACTGCATGTGCTTACTGTCTGTTTATGGTTTTATAATAACAACGAAATAAAATGACATTCATCTCGTACGCGCATGCGCGAATCTGCCAACTTACTCACAAGCATGGCTCTAATGAAAACCACACGCTCCCGTACTAAATACTATACACTACACATGTGCTTTATGCCGTCCACTTTATTAGGAGCATCAGTGCACCTTCATGCAGTTATCTAATGATGAACATTTACAATGATGATTGTTCACACCGGACATCCAAATGATGAAAAAGTGTGATCTCTGTGGCATTGTGACAGTTCTGTAACACGTTTCTGATCAGTATAATCACTCGTTACAGCTGTGGTGAGCAGAAAAGCATCTCCGCATGCACCAAACCACATCGGTTTCCACAGAACAGGAGCCTGAGCCTGTTATGTGCACAGACTCACCAATGTTCTTCTGTTTCTTCTGCTCTTGTAGCTCATCCACCTCAGAGTTTGATATGTTGTGGGTTATGAGATGCTTTTCTGCTCACCATGGTTGTACAGAGTGATTATTAGAGCTACTATAGACTTCACCCAGGTGTTTCAGCCTACAGTGTGTCCTAGAGACTGTTATGTGTGACACAACTGGTTCACTGCGTAAACGAGCAGGTGTATAGGCATTCCTATTCAAGTGAGTGTATGAAAATGGTACTCTTATACTAAATAGTATATACTGTAAAAGACCTCATAATGTTGTGTTAAATTCGATAAGGTATTTATAATTTAATGTTAATGTCTCGTTTCAGGTCCTCCAGTAGTAAGGCAGGCCAGGTTTGGGCTCCCGAGGGCTCGACTGCTTTCAAGTGCCTGGTGTCAGCCCGCTTCTGCGCTGCTTTACTCAGCAACATCTCCGACTGTGACGAGACCTTCAACTACTGGGAGCCAGTGAGCTGCACGTTTTATTATTTGACTCGCTCTTTTAGAAAACAGCGGACAGTGAACCTGAAACCCTCGCTCTGTCTCCTCAGACTCATTACCTGCTGTACGGGAAAGGGATGCAGACGTGGGAATATTCCCCCGCCTACGCCATTCGCTCCTACGCCTACCTGTGGCTGCACGCCCTTCCTGCCTGCTTTCATGCCAAGATACTTCAAACCAATAAGGTAAAATTGGGAAGGCTTCACTTCTTTGCCTGATTTGTCCATTTCTGGATATGTTGTCGAAAAATTCAGGCTTTGTTGTTGTTGTTTTTTTTTTTTGTTTGTTTTTTTATACATGTTTCCAGCCTGGCTCCGCCCCTAAAATAGCAGCTCTCTAAAATCAATCCGTTCTAGGTAAAATGAGCATTTAGTTCAATGGATTTTCACTGAAGTTCTTCGTCTTTCCAGGTCCTCGTGTTTTACTTCCTCCGCTGCGTCCTGGCGTTCGCCTGCTGTGTGTGTGAACTCTACTTCTACAAGTAAGCATGACACTCCGGCTTTTGCGTCTGGTCTGTGATTTGTTCTGTCAAGACGGCTAAAAAAAAATTCTCGTCTGAATTGCAGGGCGGTCTGTAAGAAGTTCGGCCTGCACGTGGCCCGGCTCATGCTGGCCTTCCTGGTTCTAAGCGCTGGGATGTTCTGCTCTTCTGCAGGTAGGCATGTATGTGCATTAATGAAATGAGATTTTGCTGTTTAGGCAATGAAGCCTAGCCTAAATCTAAAATACAAACTAGAGAACAAAACTTTCGCATCTGGTTGCTCCCAGTGTGTGTATTTTATTTGTCCTGTGTTCCTAGCCTGTCAAATCATTAAAATGCAGACCAGATATCCTGGATGACTCGCTCACATCCAATCTAGTCTGAAATACAAACATACTGAAAATCTCGCCAGCACACGTCAGTCAGTATCCGGCAACTGGACGATGATGTCAATTCCACACAGATCTTCCCATGAAATTAATAGAAAAGCAATAAATGTCACACAATGCTTCTTGGTCCAAATCTGCAGAAATTCTACATTCATTTTCAAAAAAATTCCTCCAAATATCACAGAGTTTGCTTTATTTTTGTGTTCATTTCTGAAATCCTTGAGATCAAACAAACAAAAAGTTCTCAGCATTTCCACCCTGACTGACCATACATTTTATTTTTAAGTCATGGTGGTTTGTTGCCCTTTTGTGCCATACATGGAAAATCATACTGTACGTCCTTGAAAACATTCCCTCAGAAATTGTGTGCATCTTGTGTCCACAGCTTTCCTGCCCAGTACCTTCTGCATGTACAGCACGGTGGTCGCGATGACTGGCTGGTTCCAAGGGCGACCGAGTCTGGCCATACTGGGCATAGCAGCTGGTGCCATTGTAGGCTGGCCCTTCAGCGCTCTGCTCGGGTGCGTACCAGAGTTTTTGTGCTGAACGAATGTACCATCGAATGACTAAACGGGCAAAACAAACAGATATGTGGAACAATTAACTATCCTTGTTTAGAGGATACGATATCTCAATCATGGACATGCTTGAAAAGCATCTTTAAAGGAGACCTGTCATTTTTTTTTATTTTTTTTTTATTTGAATACACAAGACAGAAAAAAGACACCAGAATTGTGCACAAATATTATTCCCATTGTTTTCTATACCATCTTTTATATTCAGAAAAGATTAACATCTGTACAAATCAATAACACAAGCTTACAGTCCTGTACTGGTATGAACTTTCTGTGTTATTTGAGTCATTTGTGTTTGTTTTGGTGCAGCTTTCCCATTGCTTTCGACCTCCTCTTAGTGAAAAAGAAATGGAAAAGTTTCATCACGTGGACGCTTGTGGCCCTGGTGCTCTTTCTGGTAAAGACGGCATCACATTTAACTCCGTTACATATATCTGAGTTAGAGATGTAGAATTGTATCCTGAGCTGCGAAAGGTTTAAAATTGTACAATGACATGAGATCTCAGAGTAAACGAATATAACGAAACTCCTCCTGTATCATTGTAGGGCCCAGTCGTGGTGGTGGACAGTTATTACTATGGCAAGCTGGTGGTCGCACCACTAAATATTATTCTCTACAACGTCTTCACTCCTCATGGGCCAGATCTTTATGGTAAGTGACCACAGACCACAAATTACGATGGTATACACCAATCAGGCATAACTTTATGAGCAGTGAGAGGTGAAGTGAATAGCACTGATTATCTCCTCATCATGGCACCCGTTAGTGGGTGGGATATATGAACATTTTGTCCTGAAAGTTGATGTGTTAGAAGCAGGAAAAATGGACAAATTGAAATGGCTAGACCATGGCTAAACTTCAGCTCTTGTGGGGTGTTCCTGGTCTGCAGTGGTCAGTATCTATCAAAAGTATCCTTTAAGTTGCAAGGTAGCGCCCATGGTGGATCTGCTGCTAACATCTTGGTGCCAGACACCACAGCACACATTCAGGGATCTAATGGAGTCCACGCCTCGACAGGCTGTTTAAGCAGCAAAAGGGGGACCAACACAATATTATCATAATGTTATGCCTGATCGGTGAATACAATAACATACATTAACGATTGTGGGATTTCTGCATAAATAACACCGGTGCACTTTTGTGTACCAATAACTGCATTAAACATGTGTCCTTTTAGTTTCTAGCATGTAATTAACTTAACTTACCGTAATTAGGTTATAGCAAGAGCTGAGTCTGTGACAATTCTAGGGTCATGAATTTAAATGCTAAAAATGATAAGGGCTTATCATTATTCTTATTATTATTAATGTTCTGCCTGTAGATTTGAGTTGACCTTTTTATTCTTCATGTTTTTGAGGTTTGGATCAAACCAATTTAATTCAAGTAACCAGTCAAATAGGGATTGGAGAGTAAACATAAGATCTTTAATAATGGGTAAAGTTTTTCTTTCCTTCAGGTACTGAGCCTTGGCACTACTATTTTGTGAACGGATTCCTCAACTTCAACATTGTCTTTGTGCTGGCGTTGTTCTCGCTTCCTCTCACCGCTCTCATGGAGGGTCTGCTACAGCGGTTCAATGGTGAGTAGTGCGTGTGTGTGTGTGTGTGTGTGGAGGAAAAGAAATCTGTGTTGTCCCGGGTTAACCGTTTCTTGCATACACTCTGTGCCCTGCAGTGCAGAACCTTGGCCGTCCCTATTGGCTCACCCTGTCTCCCATGTACCTCTGGATGCTGATTTTCTTCACCCGTCCCCACAAGGAGGAGCGCTTTCTCTTTCCCATCTACCCCCTCATATGCCTGTGTGGCGCCGTGGCTCTTTCCTCTCTCCAGGTAACATGGTGTCAGAACGCTCGTTAACGAAGCGACAAAGCAAATCCAACATGTACAAACCGATCGTATTCAGATGAGGAGGTTCTAATCCTGATGGCTGTCCGTTTCTCTTCAGAAATGCTACCACTTCATGTTCCAGCGTTATCGTTTAGAGCACTACACCATCTCCTCCAACTGGCTGGCTCTCGCCTCCGTTCTTCTCTTTGGTGTGCTCTCTCTCTCCCGGTCGGTGGCTCTCTTCCGAGGTGATTTGCAAATAGTAGCTTTCTTTTACAGCCCAGTCAATCCAGAGCTACTTATGGATGGGTCACTGATGGGATACGTATATTAGTTTATTGTATATTGTACTACAGCTCCTTTTTTTTTTTTTCTTCTTAGCCTCACGGGTATGATATGCTTACAGGGTATCACGCACCCCTGGATCTGTATCCCGAGTTCCACCGCATCGCCAAAGACCCGTCCATCCACACGGTACCCGAGGGCCGGCCGGTGAGCGTGTGTGTGGGGAAGGAGTGGCATCGCTTCCCCAGCAGCTTCCTCCTGCCCAATAAGTAAGTATGACTAGTGATTTTGGCGTAACCCGAAGCAATCATAAACTTTGTCTTAGTTCTGTTTTTGTGCTCCAGCTGGCAGCTCCAGTACATCCAGTCAGAGTTCAGGGGTCAGCTGCCGAAGCCCTTCGCCCCAGACCCGGATGCTACACGTCTCATCCCGACGGACATGAACGACCAGAATCTGGAGGAGCCCTCTCGATACGTGAGTGAGCCCAGTTGCACACATCAAATACAAGAAAATAATGTTAATTATTATTAATAATGAATGCTAGTAAATTAAAGTGCTCCAGTTCCCCAACATGTCCAAAGTTTGCTAAATTAGTTTTGCACTTAAGGAGTGAAAACTTAGGGGAAGGTTGTAACTTAGTACTGGTTTACCAAGGATATTATTCAAAAGTTGCCTTTCTCTGAGGCAAAATACGAGCTGTACAATGTTAAACTTGTAGCTATATACATGGTTTCATTAGCATGAGGCTTCAGTACAAAATATCTCCAGCTGCAGTTTTGTTGAACAGCTACATTTGAGGTAAATGATGTAAATTTAATCTCTTAAAGTACTTAAGTCTTTATGTTAAATCTTAGTCTAGGGGTGGATTAAGGCTTAATTCAGCTCCTCCTACCTTGATGGTGTTTAAATGCAGGGGGTGTAGTTAGTCTTAATTCAGCTCCTCCTTTTGTGATGGATGGAGTTCATGTCTAGGGGTGGAGTCAGTCTTAATTCAGCTCTTCCTACCATGATGGAGTCTAAGTCCAGGGGGTGCTCCTTCTACCTTGATGGAGTCTAAATCCAGCGGGTGGAGACAGGCTGTGCACTCTGACTTTTATCTTTCTACTTCAGGTGGATGTGAAGCACTGCCACTATCTGGTGGACCTGGCAACAGACAACGAAACCCCACGAGAGCCACGCTATGCAGCTAACAAGGAGGAGTGGAGCATCATCGCAGAAAAACCCTTCCTAGATGCTTCAAAGTAAGTGTGTCTGTGTGTGTGTGTGTGTGTGTGTGTGAGAGAGAGACACAGAAGAGTGTGTTTTAGTGAATGTGGTGTCTATTTGATTCAAAATGTCCACCCTGATGTCTGAAGACTGGCACTGGAGACATCTATAAGTTACTGTAGGAACGTATAACGTATTAGAACTAGCACATGTATATAAATCTGTGATATGTAATCGCTAAATTCAGACGACCAATCAGATTTGAGGATTCAGCTCTCATAGATTCAAATTGTAACATGAGTAATTGTAAGTCTCCACGTCAGCCAGACGTCTGGAGTGCAGCTTCGTCTGTAGTCTTATACTAATCCTTGCACCGCCACATGCACCTTATCTCGTTAAAATATTGACACCGGTGTGTCAGATTAGGCTTGAAATTAAATCCTTCATAAGCCATTAATGCACTGTTTGATATCGACACCTGCTGTAAAGGCACTCGTCCTAAAGGGGGCGCCATAGTCTAGAAAAAAGAAGAAAAAAAAGATTGAAATCAACACTTAGAGGAACGTGTGAGTAAAATCTTGAAGAAAATTGAACAGATTCAAATATTATATACAGATTATGATAGCCCTCTCTCCCTCTACAGGTCATCCAGGTTCTACAGGGCGTTCTTCGTTCCTTTCCTGTCGGAGCAGTACACCAGTTATAGCAGATACGTCATCCTGAAACCACGGCGAGCAAAACACATCAGGAGACGAACGCAGCCCTGACGCCTCATCTAGCTGTTGTTTTTTTTTCCCCTCATCATTACATTCCTTGTTTGCTTCAACCCTTTAGCAATTTTTCTGCACCTCTGATAAAAAAAAAAAAAAAAAACCTCTGTTTCGTGTGTGTGTGTTTACGTGATATCGGCATGGAATCGTTAGCCGTTTTGCACTCTGTTCATCTCACATCATTCCATAAGACGTCCTTTTCAGGACGGATCCCTCCATTTTTCTTCCAAACACACACCATCTGCTGTATCTACCAGAGCAGAGGATCCTTTGCTCAGCATCCCCCTTTAAGGATCTTCTCCGTGTGCACGTCCGCGTAGTCTCAACCTGGTCTCGGACAACGAACTGAACTGGAATCTGGTACCCTCCGTAGTCGGTGCAGAGTAAACATACACAGACTTGTGTGTCCTGTCTCTTATCCAGAAGAGGAAGATAAAACAGCGCTCAACCCCCTCCACCCTCCCCCCGGTCCTCTGATCGCTCAGATGTCAGTGTCAGTGATGTCATGTCTCGTCCTGGAAAAGAGTCATTACAGTGTTCAGTGTGTGATGGAGTCAAATAAAGAACATCTTGTTGATGTGATGACCAGAGACTTTTATTATAAAGAATATAGAAAGATAATGTGCAACAGATTTGTCCGTTCGTTCACACTACTTGCCATCACAGGGTTCTGCTGGAATTACATTTACGCTAAATTAGTTTGGTGTAACATCAAATCTTTTTCATAAAACGGCAGAAAACAAAGTGAAGCAGCTCCTCAGCTGTTGATGAGGAGATTTTTAGAAGGCTTCTCCAGTATTAGTGCTTTGTAAAAGTTACAGCTGTATCGCCAAAACATGTAAAAGAGAGGATTTTGAAGTACCAAGACACGCATTCAATTCATTTGAAAGGAAAAAAACAGAGAAGCTGGTAAGGAAACATGTGTTTTTATCGTTTATAATGTAAACGATAACGGGAATTGACTTGTTTCAGGGATAATCTGCAACTTTTTACTTTACATATTGCTATAAACGATGATGTAAAAAGTAATGAGGTCATTATTTAATAATTAAGAATGTAATTAACTTTGTCAATAAATCACTTTAGAAATTGAGTGGGAACACTAACATTCAGGTATGATCCAATTTTTCATATGAACAGATGATTGGTTTTTATGCATTGTGATGCAATAACATTTCCTGCCATGTTGTTACAACAGCTCAGAGTTGACTTGTTCGGATCAATAAAAAAAAAAAAAACTGACCAGATGATAGGATTTGAGCATAAAATTATAAAAAAAAAAATAAAAAAAAACATGATAAAGGTTCAGGTGTAATTCAGAAATCCAGTAGTAGGCAGTTGGCACGCGTTTGTTTGTCTGTGGTGCATTAAAAACATGTATTTACAAGTTGAACGCCAACACAAAGTCGGAATTACGAGTGGGATTTTTTTTTTTTTAGCGCAGAGTTTCCGAGTTTGGGGCGTGTTAGTAAGAAAACATAGGGGGATGCAGCGCCTGTAGTGGATGGTAAATTTGTTCAAACTGAATGATCATTCATCTCGAGAAGCTGATTTCTGTTGTGTTTGGTTTCTGCTGCAAGATGTTGAATTACAAGCTTTTCACATTTTAAGCAACTAAATTTACAGTAATCTAGCCATGGGGGTCACAGTCCAGTGACTTCTGTGCCGGTCCCAAGCCCGGATAAATAGAGAGGGTTGCGTCAGGAAGGGCATCCGGCGTAAAACATTGCCAAATTTAACCATGCGAATCGTCAGTACGAATTTCATACCGGATCAGTCGAGGCCCGGGTTAACAACGACCGCCATCGGCGCCGTTGACCTACAGGGCGCCGGTGGAAATTGGGCTACTGTTGGTCGAAGAAGTATGAAGCTAGTGGGTGCAAGGGTTGAGGATGCAGAAGATAGGGATAGGTGGAGAGAGATGATTCGCTGTGGCGACCCCTGAATGGAAAAGCCGAAAGAAGAAGAAGAAGAAGCAACTAAATTTACAGTGGCTTCATAAATTAATTTATTTAAGAAAAAAACACCTAATGCGCATTTTTGCTCTTCATTATTCCAAAACCCTTGTGTAATTTTTTTGTAGTCAATTAAGACAAGGTATACCTGTATTTTGCTCCCACCAAAGTGACAAAGCGAGCACACTTGTCGTAATTACGACTTCCCACTTCGTAAACACGAACGTCACAACAGGACCTGAACGTATAATTAGTGCTACTGGCTCCTCCTATTAAACATGAGTAATTAGCATCAGTACTATGTATGCGTGTAGTGTTCTTTAACGACATATTTGTATTGTTTTCCCCGATGAGTCTTGCAGTTAATTCGGTGGAATTAAGTGGGGGGTGTGGTGGGGGGGTGGGGCAATTAACCCTAATGATTCACTACTGTTCCTCTGTCACAAATGAACATGTCTTTCCTGTTGTGCAAAACCTGTACAGCATAAATGGTGGGTTTTACTAAGTGTGTGTGTGTGTGTGTGTGTGTGTGTGTGTGTGTGTGTGTGTGTGTTTGTGTGAGTGAGTTGGGGGATTATTGATGATGCGTTAAGCCCCGTGACACCACAGGGAACTCTGATCCTTTTTAAATCCTGGCATTGATGCTACCGCTGGTGACGCAGGAGCTTCTTTGAAATGCGAATAATTCCCCCCGTCTTTTGCCCCTCGGGTCCTTCACCCCTCTTGTTATTACTGCGAACCTTATTAACTGCTGAGAGAGACACTCTCGACAGATGTTTCACAACACGAAGGAGCGAGGTCAAACGTTTCATTTAGTGCAAATCTCTACGTATGTATGTATTCTCTATGTGCGCTGTGCACAGCTGGGTGTCTCGAGGCGTCAGGATGCACTCCAGATGTTTTCGTGCATGCTTCACGGACTTAAGATATGATCTCTGACCCGTCTAGGTTTGCAGAAGGTATACAGAGTGGGAAGGAGAGGATACCTATTCGAAAATAGATGTAAGACATCATTTTATTTTCGTTCTTTCTGGATGGTTCGAGAACAGGAAATAAGAGACGTCACTGCATACCTGAGGCCAAGTTCAGCATTATATGGTATTAGTAGGTCATTTGTCCTTTGCTTTGCTTTGCACTGGAATCGAGGCGATTTAAGTGTGTAGCCTCGGCTGTATTTACAGGATCAGCCAGCTGTCAGTATGCGTCAGCACAAGCAACCGGAATTACCCATGCATTTAAATCTGTAATCTGGCTGTTAATATAGGACATTTTACTCCTTTCTTTTACTCTTATAATTTTGATTCATTCTCTCTGCCTGTATTGCAGATGCCTTTATTATTATTATTATTATTATTATTATTATTATTATTATTAATATTATTATTATTATTATTATTATTATCATCATTATTATTCATATTATTATTATTATTATTATTCAAGAAACCTGAAGGAGAAAGTTAGTTTTTGGAGCCCCCTACTGGTTATAAGTCAAATTTACAAAATTAATCTTTTTTTTTTATTATTATTATTATCTAAATTTTTACCAATT
This sequence comes from Hemibagrus guttatus, assembly GCA_033459395.1. Taxonomy (NCBI): domain Eukaryota; kingdom Metazoa; phylum Chordata; class Actinopteri; order Siluriformes; family Bagridae; genus Hemibagrus; species Hemibagrus guttatus. The sequence goes on from JAUCMX010000027.1 coordinate 3,564,719, forward strand.
CCCACCCAATAACTATCCCAGCCCGTTAAACAACATCTACCAGCCAAAGAGAGTAAACACTAGCACATTATATGCTTTTAAGACATTTCAAGCCAACCATTGCTTCTTATTCAATTGATGCTCATGATGTACTTTTTTTCTTTTTTTTTTAAACATAAAATCAAGATTTGCTAATGCCAGACAGTTTTGCTGTCCTGTTCACTGATTACATCATTAGGCTCATTAGGATGAAATTCACGATTTTACATCAGCTGGGTGAACATTTGTATGTTGTGCCACTCTGGAGCCGCAACCTTTAACAAACTTTATTGTTCCCCTATAAGGAAAACGGGCGGAGCTTGAACTGGGCTATAAAAATGTGAACTGGAAGCCTGACATGATGAACCAGAGTAGATAAGTTATATGGAAAAAATCTAAATGATCTTTGAGTCGTTGTTTTTACAGGACTACAAAAAAATCCCACTCATTTTTCTTGATGCCCCCAATGTTTAATTTTAAAGTGTTATTAAGAATGTTCTAAGACCAGAAGAATGCATATTTTTGTACCCAGCAGAACCTGGTCCTATTTTCCCCCTTGTTATTAGTTAGGTAAGGTTTAGCTAATCAGAGACATGGACTTCCCTAGTCACATTATATTGCCAAACGTTTTGGGATACCCCAAAGGTGTTCTATCGGGTTGAGGTCAGGGCCAGTCAAGTTCCTCCACACTGAACTCACTCATCCATGTCTTTATGGACCTTGCTTTGTGCACTGGTGCGCAATCATGTTGGAACAGGAAAGGGCCATCCCCAAACTGTTTGCACAAAGTTGGGAGCGTGAAATTGTTCAAAATGTCTTGGTATGCTGAAGCATTGAGTTCCTTTTTACTGGAAATAAGGGGCCAAACCCCTTTAAAACAACACCTGAATTCAATTATTTGGAGGGGTGGCCCAAAACTTTTGGCAATATAGTGTATGTCCAAGCTTCACAATACTTCCCGCTTGTGCAGTGGTTGCTCAAGTGTTTAAGGCTCTGGGTTGTTGATCGGAAGGTCAGGGTTCAAGCCCCAGTGCCAAGCTCCACTGTTGGGCAATTGAGCAAGGCCCTTAACCCTCTCTGCTCCAGGGGCACTGCATCATAGCTGCCTCTGTGCTCTGACCCCAACTTCCTCAGCTGGGATATGCGAAGAAAAGAATTCCACTGTGCTGTAACCTATGTGTGGCGATAATAAAGGCTTCTTCTTGTGCGTTATATGTGGGTTGCTGTGCATCCAGTAAGCAACGGAGATGCTTTTTTCTTACTTTCTTTCTTTCATTATTCACCAATATAAGCATAAACATAAGCATCAGGACAAACACCAGGTCATTCTAGAGCAGTGTGTAATAATGCTGCGATTCTAAAAAAGAAAAAATGTATTCCAGTGAAAGAGGGTACGTAATCTGAATAATGAAGCCTGATGTGTTTTCATTCAGCATGAATTAGCAAATGAATGGTGTGACAGATGGCCCATGCATATTTTGTTCATGCAGCAGGATATTTTATTTGGCCTTTTCAGTGGGTCTGTGATGTGTTCAGGTGCATATCATGGTTTCGGCTAGAAAATGAGCTGATTTGTGGGCATAATATTGAGATATTTAATCACATGCATGTAATGTTGCTTCTGACACTTGAGCACAAATAAACATGCAACAGCCTTTTGAGTTGAATGGTTTATAAACAGTGTGTGTGAGTAGTGTGTGTAAACCCTGAAAGAACCTGTTCAATCTGGAAAATAGAGGCAGAAAACAATAGTATAGGAGAATGCTGTGAAATTCTCATTCACAGAGACTTGTTTGTCATGCAAACAGGTTTTTTAATTTTCTTACATGATTCATTTTTTATATGATTTTTTTTTTCTTTTTCTTGGAAGGAGGCATTTAACCTTTTATTAAAAGAGTCTCTCCCTACGTCCATGATGACCATGATCCTAATCGAGATAAAATGGCTCCTCAAAGTGAACGAGTGAAAGTCATCAGGACCTTCATGAGCACCGTGGACATCCTGGTTTCTCTGCAATATGACAAGCTGCATTGTTCCTGTTGTTGTTGTTTTTGTTGTCTTAACTTCACGAGAAAGGAGAAAGAGAGCTTGGTGTGACAGCGACTCGTGCTAATGCATTTCACAGCATTAAGTGTTACTATAAATGGATAAAAAGTATCATGAAAGTATTGGGAAATTGCAGTCCTTTAAGAGGAATAAAAACATGCAACAACTTCTTGTTATTGGAAAAATAAACAAATTCTGCTTGGTAACTGTAACACGACTTGTTACGCCACACTATTGTTAATTATTTTTCGGAAACAACACACTCCCAAGTGTTTTATTCTTTACTTTTTCTTGTTTCATCCCAAATCCAACCTTATCATTCACAGACCTCACACATCTGAGGTAAATAAACTGTTTAGCTTGGTTCAGTATGTTTGTTTTCCTGCTCACGCACTTTATCTGATTACTTATTCACGTTAAAACGGCTTGGTTTATACATTATGAGCACAACTCTTGATTTAACTTTTGGAAATGAACTTTTCTTTCTACTAAGCACGGCTTCTTAAATCAAGTTTATTTAGAGCGCTGTTGCGAGGGAGCGCACTCACTTGCGCACCAATCGCTTCACTTTGCGCTTGGCTTCGCCCAAAACCGCATACTAACGTACTACGTAGTGTGGATCACCATCGCTTACGTACTACTTTTTACATACTTTTTAGTGCGTTATAATGCGGGTCTGTGCAATGCCCCTTCGTGGAAACCCCGTAGCACGAACCAGCACCGTCCATAACAACCATAATTCAAGATGGCGGGTGCCGACGGCGATGATTCTCTTTACCCCATTGCGGTGCTTATTGACGAATTAAGAAATGAAGACGTTCAGGTAGGACATTTGTAAAGGCTAAAAATGTATATTTGGGGACACGTGAGTGAAAGAACGATAAAAAAGAGAACAAGAACAAGCCCTTGCTAGCTAACAGAGCTAGTGAGCCGGTTAGCTTAAGGCTAATCTAGTGCGTGTCGTAAATACAACCAGTTTACGTAACTACATAGCTGACTGCTTAACAACATAGGAGCAATAACATCATTTGATTATTTTATTAACCTTCCGCTAATGTGTCTAACTCTATAAGGTGGTCAGATTGTATTTGGGGGGAAGAAAAAAAAGCTTGCTTGGACAGGAAACTAGCTTAGACTTTGACTCATAAATCTGAATGATGCAATGTGTTATATAAATATGAGAAGCTGAGAGAATATCTCGTCCAGAACCGAGATTATCGGAAGCCACTGAATTTCTGCAGAGATTGATGTCGCAGTCTCAGCCCCAGGACAAGCAGAGGCATGCATCAGCAACACAACCCTGTACAACAATCTACAAGTCTGCATAGTGCGCATCATGTACAGATGTGCCAGTTGTGCCTTGCCACGCTATAAAAGGCTGTCATAAATAATGGGAGTGTCCACCCACGCCTTTACTTTCTAAACACAAGTCCATAAACTTGGTTTGAGATAATAAATCACACGTGCATAGAGCTCATTAATCCAGCCAGGTTTTGCACCATCACCCAGACTGATTTTCCTACTTGAGAGTGATGTTCTATGGATAGTGTTTACTTGTCAAATCCATGCCATGGATATTTTCAATTCAATTTATTTGTATAGCGCCTTTTACAATGGACGTTGTCTCAAAGCAGCTATACGAAAATAAGAAACAGGAAGTAGAGGAAAAAACAAAAGAATCATTAAATTATTAAACTATTTTATCCCTATTTATCCCTAATGAGCAAGCCTGTGGCAACGGTGGCAAGGAAAAACCCCCCTGTGATGATATGAGGAAGAAACCTTGAGAGGAACCAGACTCAGAAAGGAACCCATCCTCATTTGGGTGACACTGGACAGTAAATAATGTAAATGTAAATAGTATCCTTTCTACAACAGTAACCAAAGGTCCATGAGGAACTATTAGGTCAATGTAGTTTCTGAGTTCGTTATAGACACTAATTCCTTGCTGTCAAAAGCTGACAGATGTAACAGCAGATCTGTGATGGTGTTATAGTCCCAAAGTTGCTCTGTCCACGGCTGCCCCACAGGCTTTCCACACAGATCCATCCACAGCATCAGTGAGCACCACCAAGCGACAAGACTCTGACCAGGGGTAGAGCGAGTGGTCACACTGGAAACTCTGAACACTGGGAGCTCGGGAGTGTGACTATAGCTCGACATGTCATCTACGGCATATGATGCGTGACATCTCAGCTTCACTAGAGATCCAGAAACTCAGAGTGGACAAAATGATATCTGAAAATCCATTATTTTCAAGATATTTCTACGAAGCACAATTTACTCCACTCTTTTAAACCCTACTTTTGTTACAGAATTGTCAGATAAATCAGAATCACAGAAAGCAGATTGTGGGTTAGTTTGTGATTGAGATCAAGTTTTCAAAAACTAATGAGTTGAATTGCCATGAGTCCAAAAGAGCACAATTAGCTATTGCGTTTGGTTTTGGGAAATTGATGACAGTACCAGGATTCGAAGGTAGATACTAACTACTGTGATGTTTTAAATGTCAGAAAACATATGTACGGCCACGCTCAGATAATACTCTCGTCTGCTGGGCAATAGTTAGGGAGCAAGATACACTATATTGCCAAATGTTTTGAGACACCCCTCCAAATCATTGTAATCGGGTGTTGTTTTTCAGGTGTTGGGCTCGGCCCCTTAGTTCCATTAAAAGGAACTTTTAATGCTTCAGCATACCAAGACATTTTGGACAATTTCATGCTCCCAACTTTGTGGGAACAGTTTGGGGATGTCCCCTTCCTGTTCCAACATGACTGCACACCAGTGCACAAAGCAAGGTCCATGAAGACAAGGATGAGCGAGTTTGGTGTGGAGGAACTTCACAGAGTCCTGACCTCAACCCCATAGAACACCTTTGGGATAAATTAGAGTGGAGACTTCAAGCCAGACCTTCTCGTCCAGCATCTGTGCCTGACCTCACTAGAGGAATGGTCAAAAATTTACACTCCTTAACCTTGTGGAAAGCTTTTCCAGAAGAGTTGAAGCTGTTATAGCTGCAAAGGCTGGGCCAACTCCATATTACATTCATGTGTATGTAAAGGCAGACGTCCCAATTTTGGAATGCCTCGCAGTCTCCGCTCTATTTCATACCAGAAGTTTTCTGTTGGGTGAGGTCAGGACTCTGTGCAGGTCAGTCAAGTTCCTCCACACCAAACTCACTCATCCGTGTCTTTATGGACCTTGCTTTGTGCACTGGTGTGCAACCATGTTGGAACAGGAAGGGGTCATCCCCAAACTATTCCCACAAAGGTTAGGAGCGTGAAGTTGTCCAAAATGTTTTGGTATACTGAAGCATTAAGAGCTCCTTTTACTGGAACTTAGGGGTCAAGCCCAACCCCAGAAAAACAACACCTGAATTCAATGATTTGGAGGGGTGTCCCAAACTTTTGGCAATACAGTGTATGATGATGGCATTTTCCACATGATTTCACATCTCTGTCTCTCTCCCTACCCCATCACTCACTGCAACAATAGCCAATCATGGGCATCTGCGAGCTCAAGCATGCTGAAGGGTTTGGTTAGCACTTTCGTCCGAATGTATTACGTGGCATGAGCAGCAGCATGGAAAGATGCAGCCGGCTGGCTTCATGTGATGTGAAGGAAGCACATGTTAGCCTCCTGGATTGGTAGCTGTCATAGAAATCCGGGGGGGGGATTGCACATTGGTGAATTGCACATTGGCCAAGATGCAGTTTGACTGACTTAGGATTATAATTACTGTTAATTTTGTGACTCAGGAGGTATGTGGAAATACAGAGATATCAAGCAAATTAACATCCAGAGTATAACACTCCTGCTTACTACACATATCACAAAAAAACCCCAGCTTGTCATGTAAGTTGCAGTGAGATTTTATGCTGTAGGAAATGAATATTTTTCTCTGTCATCGTCATTTTATTCAGCAGTTTCATCAATCAGTAACTGAACACCTGTTTTTAAAACAGTTGCGGCTGAACAGCATTAAGAAGCTCTCCACCATCGCCCTGGCTTTAGGTGTTGAGAGGACACGCACTGAACTTCTCCCTTTCCTCACAGGTACCTGTGTAGTGGACTGAATTATTTGAGATTTTAAAATACAAGCCACAAAGTTGTAGTCAAAGTTGTCCAAACCATGCTATACATTCTTACTAAATTTGTTTTATTTTCCAGATACTATTTACGATGAGGACGAAGTGCTCCTTGCCCTCGCTGAGCAGCTGGGCAACTTCACTATGCTGGTCGGAGGCCCTGATTACGTGCATTGTCTCCTTGTAAGTGCCAAAACAAATCGCTATCTTTCTCTTTTCATTATTGAATAACTCATCATAGCCATCAATACTTTCCCCTCTTGTCCTCAGCCACCGTTGGAGAGCCTGGCCACAGTTGAGGAGACTGTGGTGAGGGACAAAGCCGTGGAATCACTGCGGAAGATCTCCCATGAGCACTCACCTGTGGACCTGGAGGTACACTTCGAGCCCCTGGTGAAACGCCTGGCCAGTGGCGACTGGTTCACCTCACGCACTTCAGCTTGCGGTCTCTTCAGTGTCTGCTACCCACGCGTCTCCAGCACCGTCAAAGCCGAGATTCGCCAGTCAGTCTCTAGACTTTTATTTTTCTTATTATTATTTGGCATCTATAGAGTTACTATTAAGATATGACTGTAAAAATGTTCAGTCCTGGTGCAACTGGTTTGCTGAACAGATGAATGGAGTGTTCAATTTAACAAATGCAAAGTCTCAGATTTTGTTTGTTCACTATAATGTGTATATCTGCTTTTAAGAAATAAAGACAATCATTTAAAACTGTTTTTAGGCACTTTCGTAACCTTTGCTCTGATGATACTCCAATGGTTCGCCGCGCTGCTGCATCTAAGCTGGGAGAGTTCGCCAAAGTGTTGGAGCTGGATTACGTCAAGAGTGACATCATCTCTCTGTTCACTGCACTGGCTTCTGACGAGCAGGTGAGTTTGTAATAAAACACTGAGTGTGTCTTTAAATGTGCGTCTTCAGATGTGTGAAGTTGGCACTATATAAGTATAGGCTGACTTGGTTGAAACTCTTGAAAGCAAAAGCAAGCTCAGTGATCTTCTAAATATGTGCTTGTTTTCCTCATTAATATGTCCTGCAGGACTCTGTGCGTCTCCTGGCTGTGGAGGCCTGTGTCAGCATCGCCACGCTGCTGCCCCAGGAGGACCTGGAGTCTCTGGTCATGCCCACTCTGCGGCAAGCCGCCGAGGACAAGTCCTGGAGGGTTCGCTACATGGTGGCAGACAAGTTCTCTGAGGTGAGCGTGAAAGTAATCTAACACCGTCTTTAGCTTCCTGATTCAAATGTAAGGGTCTGATGGATAGACGAGGCTCATTTTTTCATGTAAAATTTAAGGTATAGAACTGACTTGATTCTGATATGCAGAACTGACATCTCTATGATTTCTCTTTGTTATTGTTTATGTAAATGTCTTTTTTTTTGTGCTTGCAGTTACAAAAGGCAGTTGGTCCAGAAATCACAAAGAACGACCTTGTGCCAGCCTTCCAGAACCTTCTCAAAGACTGTGAGGCTGAAGTACGTGCCGCTGCTGCCAATAAGGTCAAAGGTATGGTACCTTCGCTTGGAACTGTTACCAAAAACACTGCTTCACAGATACAGTCATTCACCCATTACTCTGTTTCGTTTCACTTTACTGCATTTTATACTTTGGTCATCAGAATTCTGCGAGAATTTGCCGGAAGACAGCCGAGAGACGATCATCATGAATCATATTCTTCCCTGTGTCAAGGTACGCTACTCATCCAATCACCAGTGTCTGGGTCACTAGACTAAAGTCTCAGTCGTTTATGTGCTACCAGATTAAACATTTGTTTACGTGTAACTCGTATATGCTGATGGACAGCCAGGGTAATTTTCCCAAGATGTCACATTCAGAGTGACACTGACTAGCAGCTAACATCTGACTCAGCAGCTGTCCCCGGTTAAAGCATCTAAGACGTAAATGAGATCAAGTTAGCCTGGTCACTGGTGTCTTAACCTTGACCTTTGGATTAACAGAATAAGGATTTGGCTGATGTTTTTGAATCCTGCAGCAGTAGATGACGCCTTACTTATTTTTACCGGTGTGTTGGTATCTACTTCTGACTACAAGCTGTGATCAGTTCACTGTGTTTGTATTTATTTAAATAGCACTTTTATCAATAGATATGGTCACTAAGAACTGTACATGAATTACAGTTTAGTGTTTCGCTTCATTCCTCAGTCTGTAAAGTACTCTAGTGCTTTAAGCCTTAACTTGTAGTTTACCTGTTAATGTTTGAGAAGTCATACAAAGCGTCCACTTTACTCAACAATGTTTTTCTTGATTTTTTAACAGACAACATACAAAGTAAACATGTAGTGTGCGTTTCAAGGCACACTTGTATTATCTGGATTTATAAACCCCTTACACACACCCCTATACCCCTAACCCAACCTCAACTCCAAGCCAGCCTTAAAGCATCCACTTTAAATGAGTTCAGCGTCAAATCCGTATTGCCTCTTGCTTTTTTGTAGTTTAACACCTTCAAGGACCTTCTGGAGTTTTGAAAGAGAATGAAGTTTATTTTCGACATTTCTGATGAAGCTAATGATACTTTGGATGAAGAAAGGGATTGCAAGAGGCACTGGCCGGTTGGATGATTCAGCATTAAAATGACTGTTAAACACAAAAAATAAGACTCATGTCATTATATAAGAAGGGTAATAATATGAATTGCACTCATGTCTGAAGTTTGAACAAAGTTGAACTAAATGCGTCATTGCTACGTGGCTTTGCAGCTTCCCTGCCGCCCTTTAATGTGGGCTGTGTTCCGGTGTCCTCTATAATTTCAATTAAATCCTGAATATGTCTAATTGCAGGGGTATTATTTCATTTAGTCCTAATTACTGATGTGGCTTGAGATGTGGGGGATGTGAATGTTTGATTTTACAGCTGTCAAACATCGTTAACACTTGGTGCACGTCTGTAGGAACTGGTTTCAGACACAAATCAGCACGTCAAATCTGCTCTGGCCTCTGTGATCATGGGTTTGTCGACCATTCTGGGCAAGGACAACACTATCGAGCACCTGCTTCCTCTCTTCCTGGCCCAGCTCAAAGATGAGGTAAGGACTTCAGATCAGAGTGCTACAGCTTGTGTGTGTGTGTGTGTGTGTGTGTGTGTGTGTGTGTGTGTGTCTAGTTGCCCTAGACCAGACCTCAATGAGGAGATCTGCGTCATCTTTTAACCACAGATGAGCGTCCTGTATAACTGGCCACTTTGATCCCACAAGCCTGCAGGGAGCCTTGAAGTGAGGGATGAATGGATGAGTGCTGCACAGTTTTCTCGTTTCATCTTTTATTGCCCACTGCAGTGTTTGCATTGTACCCGTCCTCCTTAGCCGGGTCTTTGAACATGCCTCGTCCCCCACCCATTCACTCCAATTATTTTTTTTTTACAGCCAGAGATGACATGCTTCCTTTTCTCTCTCTTCCAGTGTCCAGAGGTGCGTCTGAACATAATCTCTAATCTGGACTGTGTGAATGAGGTCATTGGGATCCGCCAGCTCTCCCAGTCTCTCCTCCCTGCTATTGTAGAGCTAGCAGAAGATGCCAAGTGGAGGGTGCGGCTGGCCATCATTGAATACATGCCTCTTCTGGCTGGCCAGCTGGTGAGTCTCAGTTTCCCTGATGACAACTAACATTGATTCCCAAGTGCCTACTGCATTTTTATGCAGCCATTTACCATTAATGGTAACTTTAATGGTGATTTATGCTAACTGACTGGAAACAATCAAGCACATACACAAGAAATGGCCTGCATATACACTCTGCTTGACCGGATTAAGACTAGTCTTTGGCCATGCTTGATTATAGAGAGGCAGTTGAACTTTTTTGGACCTCTCTGTTTAGTGTCTGTTGATTATGCTAGTGATGCTGATCTCTTGTGCCTTTAGGGTGTGGAGTTCTTTGACGAGAAACTGAATTCCCTGTGCATGGCGTGGCTTGTCGACCATGGTATGTAAACCCTTAGTGACCTTTGTATACATTTCCATATCCATTTGTTTTAAGGTGCTCTGGCTGCTGCTTTATGGTTATCTAAATACCCACATGCCTCATGAGGTCGATGAGCACTTCTAAAGCCTTTTATTTTAAAGATGTCTTCATTGATGTATTTATTATACTCTTTCATAGAGCTTCTTTTATTCAAACTACTTAGCAAAGATATGTAATTGGAGTAACACATTTTATTTACAAGTGTCAGGGCAGGTGTGGTGAGGGAAATGGGGTTCTGCTGGCTGATTACAAGTGCAGCAAACAGAGAGAGAGAGGAGTTGGTTTGGTAGGGGTGGAGATGGTAAGGGATTATAAACATTAAGACAAATTGGTTCCATGAGCCAAGTTATGACTTAAACTGTAGCTCCCTTACCTGTGAAATTAGAAAGCACAGTAATCACTGCCCAGAACATGCTTCTTTAGCAGAAAACATGATTATCTGACAATGGTGAGTCCTTCCATAAATGTTTAAAAAAAAAAAAAACCTGAAAGTTTCGCTATTACAGCTTTGCCATAATTTGAGGTGTATATGTTAAACCTTCGAGACTCTGTCTTCATAACTTTACTTGTGTGCGACAGTGTATGCCATCCGAGAGGCAGCCACCTGCAACCTGACGAAGCTGGTGGAGAAGTTTGGTGCAGAGTGGGCTCAGAACACTATCATACCTAAAGTGCTAGGAATGGCCAACGACCCCAACTACCTGCATCGTATGACCACGCTCTTCTGCATCAACGTGCGTATATGAAAACGCAATTGCTCACTGACTCACCTTGGGTTGCTATAGCAACTGCCCAGAGGCTTTAGCACCTTTGCGAAACAGGACTTTGTATCTGTGCTAGGAATCTGTGTTGTCGGTATAAATGAGTAGGTCTTCACTCTCCTGTAGCCTGTTTGTGACTCATTGGTTAGTGCCGTTTCCACAGCTGAGTGTCCGGTGACTAACCCCTTACAGGATACGACACACACAGCCGATTTACGTAATCACTAACGTGTGCTTTATTCAGGCTCTGTCGGAGGCGTGTGGTCAGGAGATCACCACCAAGCACATGCTCCCCGTGGTCCTGAAAATGTCCAATGATCAGGTGGCTAACGTGCGCTTCAATGTGGCTAAGTCTCTGCAGAAGATCGGTCCTGTTCTGGACAGCAAGTACGTCGACTTGTACACGAATGTGTTTCTTTGGAAATGACTTAGTGACACCTTTTAAAAAGTCAATTAACCTGCTGTTTGTCTTTTGGCAGCTCTTTGCAGACTGAGGTAAAGCCTGTTCTGGAGAAATTGGCTGCAGATCAAGACATCGACGTCAAATACTTTGCTCAAGAGGCTATAAGTGGTAGGCTTCAACTATGGATTTCAATGAATAGTTTGGAGAAATTTCCATTTTTGTTTTTAATTGCCCCAAGTGTACGATCAGCCATAAAAGGCATATTTGGTGCTGAAATTCATATAAGTAAATGAACTCGAACTTCTTCAGTTGTCACAGAGGCTTTGTGATTACTAAGTAAAATAGTTCCATCTTTAGTGATTTCAGAGGTAAACTGGCTTTAGCTCCGGCATTAAAAAAAAAAAAAAAGCAAATGTTTGACATGCCAGGCTTGGCCAGATCTGTTACATTTTAGTGGCAAGTAGCTACATTTCTTTCCTGTAATTTGTGAATCTTCAAACTCGAATGTTATTTATTTACTTTTTTTATTTATATTTTCTTTCTTTAGTTCTTGCTCTGGCTTAATGGAGCCCTTGCTGAACTCCCCATCTCAAGCTGACCTCCACCACCACCACCACCATCGCCATCATCATCATATTCTTCCAGGATCATTCATTGGACTGTCAAAAGATAGGAGGCCTGTTCTGTCTCTCTGTTATGGAAGGGCTGCAGAAGAAGCTGCGCTTTTCTCGCTATTTTGAATCGAGTTCTCTCTCAGCCTCGAATGATCCTGAACATCTCATTCTCTTACCCTTCATTCTGACTACAGTTTGGAGGTGGTTGGAGGTGGGATGTACACATCACACACAAACACATCACAGTAACTTGACAGTTAATTAGCTTGCCTTTCTTTATGTGCTAACCTCCCCTCACCTTTCAGCATTTTTCGATGTTGTCCTACTAAATGAACTGTTGTGACAAATACTTACCAGACTGTGTACCTGGTTGTCATCATCATAAGTTCCTCCTAAAAGACAGTGACCTAGAAGTCCCAGTAATAACTATATCCTTCCTAGTTTCTGTGCGCAAGCATACGGGGCAGTAGTGATTCTGAGCTTGCATGGCTTGCTTTGAGCCTAGCCCTGTGCATGTCAGTATCTGGACTGATAGAACTGCTGTTAGCATTTAGCATCTGTGTCTCACTTAGCTGCTAATAATTCTCAAGCCCTGGATCCTCAGAGCATTGGCTGAACATTGTGTTTCCATATTACGCCATGTGCTATCATATTCCGTCAGAACTTTCAGAAAGATTTATTGCTTATCCTTTAAAAAAGGGACCATTATAAATATTTTCCTCTTGTAGCAGTAATCCAGAGGACAATAGTTCCCAGCGTATGAATCGGAACATTCTCTGCTATTCTGTGCCATCACACACACACACACACACACAAAAAGAAAAAGATCCCCCTTGTGTGTTTATATTAAACCGATCTGTGTAATACTTTGATCCTTTATTCCTAAGCTTCTGCATGACCCTCCTTGCTCAAAAGGTGAACCTTGCTCTGCAGTAGGGAGAGATTCATTAGCAACAGGATAAATGTTATGGGTCAAGTCTACTTTCATGCAACACACTCTCTATTCTGCCAATGAAATGTTCCTCCTCAGCTTCAGAAAACGGTCTTCAGTCCCCTTTCGTCGTCGTGTTTGTCGTCAGAATGTGCTTTTGGTTTTATATGAACGTGAACTCACGCTGTCCTTTAACAGCGCAGAATCAATAAAGAATCTGACACAAACCTGCTTTATTTTCCGCATCTGAGTTTCTTCCAGGTTTTTATCAGATTTCATGCTGGGAATTTGGGAAATATTAGCATCTAAATATGAAAATGGATTACAGTAGCCTGTCTTTACTTACTTTTTCATCACTTGTGTTTTTCTTCTCTCAGTCAAGTGGCAATGTTTGCCCACTGATGGGATTGCCCACTGATATTCCCTTTCAGTTACACTCTAAGAGCTATGACGTAAATGCACTGCTTTATTAACTAGGATTACACTACCAGTCTTGCCAGTTTTGAATTTGTGGGTTAATTTCCCCCGTCGGACCCGTCAGTGTGCCAGGATTTTTAATGGATTTAAATTCCTCAGACTAAACTGGAAACCTGCTGTTTAATTTCTGATGAGTATTATAGAAAAAAGGTCATCGTGACGTACAGTAACAATTTATTTTCAGAGATGCTTTCTCAGCAATCTCAACGAACGCTTATAAGCTTTTGTTCCGCCGAGACCATTGTATGTTCAGACGTGTGGATGGAACAGCCAGCTGCCGGTGCGTCACGACTCTCCTTTTGGAGTGTCATTCTGTGTGTCTATTTAAAGAAAACTGTTGGATCTGACGGTGTGTTTGGCCATGTGATTCGTGCACATTTAATGATGCATTCAAAAAAGCCTTTCTTGGGAAAATTGGAGGTACAGATGGAGAAAAAAAAAAAAATCAGGTAACCTTTTACTGCACACAGCCAATCACTAAATAGCCTGCTGGTTGGAATTGGAAATGAATTTACTGACACAGGCAGGGCTCCATTTAAGCCAACTAAAAAGACCAAAATATTTTGGTCGTGATTTAGAACAAAACAGATGTTTGTTTTTTTTTCCCGTCTTGTTTCGATTAATATCATTTGATTCGTGTTTTGCCTTTGATGCTTCACGCCAACAACTTGTTAAGCATGTCTGAGGCTGGCGAGGAGAAGGGTCTATAGAAATACAGGACCTTCATCAGTGATGCTCGTGCAGTGTATTAGGCTCTAATTTAAAAAAAACAAAACCAAAACGTTTTCTTTTTTTAGTGCCCGCATTAAAAAAAGTCTTTAAGAGTCTTGTGATTGGACATGCATTAGGAAGCTGAGAGGTTACAATAGATCAGAACTGATGATAGTCTGGCTGTGATGTGAAGCTTCTCAGTAAGAGCCACAAAAGCCGTACCCCCTTTGAGGCCAGACTTATTAGATTCTAGAGGTTTTTCTAGATGAGAAATGAAGATATCTGATTTTATCTGGCACATTCACGTTTCAGAAAGAAAGGGCAAAAGTTCTTCCAGTCGCTGGATGTTTGAGGGTCTGGTATAGGAGTGTGAATTGCTTGCAGTTCAGTAATCACTACTGATAAGTGAAAACAGGTATACACAACCTGTAAATAAAGTTTTTTACAAAGACCTCACACAGGTGGTGGCTCAGTGGTAGGTTTCTTGCCTACCATGCGGGAAGGCCCGGGTTCGATTCCCAGCCACTGGATGCAGTGCCGGTCCCAAGCCCGGAAAAATGGGAGGGTTGCGTCAGGAAGGGCATCCGGCGTAAAACATTTGCCAAGTTGTGCGGACCAGTTGGTCCGCTGGGGCCCGACCCCGAACAGGGAGCACCCTGAAAGCAACTCTCTCTCACACCGATTAGGGAAGGAGGTGCCCAGTTGTCTGATTGCATGGAATAATGGAGCACATTTGAAAACGGACTGATTCACCGAAGTAGAAAATAGGAACGTTGCTATAACAGAATTTAACTGAAAAACAATGAAAGAACTACAACTCCTCTCCTCCAGGGCAATGATGGCTCACAGGTTATTTAAAGAAGCAGGTTCGTAGCAGGTTGCCCTCTGTCATGATATTGTCCGGGGGTTTGTTGCTATAATCAGGTTTGGGGTCAGGCAGAGCTTAAAGAAGAAAATCCAATGAGTTGTCCGCTGTGGAATGACCAGGTTGCTCGTCGAGATCTCACATGCAAGCTATTGTTTACCCAACAATGTAAATTCGGCCCAATGAATACATCATTTATCACGATAAATATGATGAATAGTGGAAGGAAATGTAGAGAACAAAAGACTTAGCAGTTCTCTTTAAGTGGCCTTCACATTTAATTCCAACAAAGTGAAAGTCAACAAAAAGATTGACTACAAATTCTACCAAGTCTTGGTGAGATGTGTGTTTTGTCAATTGGCAAAAAGTAAACACATTCACTACAACCACCTATATCAGGTGTCGGGACTATTACTGAAAAGTTCTGTATTGCTATTATACTTTGGGATGGTAAATATTCTTGTATAGTAACAATAAAACGCCCTGTGTTTTAGGTATAACTAGGGTATAGAAGCCTTTCATTGATAAAATATGCTGGGATCCCCAGCAATGCTGCTATGTTGGCTTGTCCGGTGTCACTTCTATGCTTAGGAGGATCAACCACCAAAAAAATGTTGTGCTTACGATGGTCACATGATCACAGCATCATGTGGGCTACAGTCAATAAGTGTGTAACTACTCAATGGGGTATCTACTAGAACATTCAATGGGTGTAGAAACAGGGTAAGTGTAGTGAATAAACTAGAAAGTGCATTACATTTTTAATACCGCTTAAATGAACCAACGTTGTTGTCATTTGGAGTGACTAGTGAATTTTACATCGCTTGATTTGACCGACGTGCCTAAAGGCTCACTTATACTTTCATCTGAACAGGCTTCCGATGCCTTCCGAGCCGTGGAAAGGCACTTTAAAGCGCAGCAGAAACGGCATCAGATGAAACATGCCACCATTTTAGTTAAATGATAAAATGCGAAGGCTCTCGTATCACACCTTGCTGTTTACTCAAAGTCTCCTTGATTGATGGACAGCTAGGGTCCGCCCACTGTTCTGAAAGACTAAAAGCTTTCGGCTCTCTGAGGTTTGTTTCAGTTGGCTGTCAGAAGCAGTTTTGATAAAGTATAACAAGCCTTTAAGTAGATCCAAATATTATAGCTGTAGGACTTTATAACTGCTTTTTCTGCTTCTCAAGATGACTCTTCCATTTTTATAGCATTTGATCAAGTTTAAAAGTGTAATAAAATGAACTAACCGTAAAACTGTCTTTTTCTGGGAAAACATATTGCTTTTATACTTTTACACAAATCTGAATCTTTGCTAGAACATGTGTTCCTATTGTGCTTTTCTAGCTAATTTAGCAAAGAAATACCACTTTTACAGTTGAGTCCATACTCTGGAATTGGGATCACAATGGGATATACGTGTCGCATTAAGATTCAAAGCCGACATACTATTTTGCTTGTCCGTGAGAACTTGGTGCTGTTCTCCTATTTGTAATTCTGAGATCCAGCCCCAGTGTGTCTGGCTGGAAAGGGAAGAGCTTCACTTCACCAGAACACAGCCTCCTTGTTGAGCCTCTGTCGTCTCACAGTCTGATGGCACAGAGTGCATCTCCGAGTAGGGGGTACCAGGCTCCAAGAGTGGACTGAGGGTCTGAGGTGTACGAGAGAATGTTGGGCTGGCGACGGCGGTATCGGCGTGATCCTGCACGGGTGGGTACCGGTCCTCTGCCAGCTGAGTCTGGTGGAAGTAGGCTTGCAGATGAGACTGCTTCTGTAGATGGAGCCTCTTCTGCTGGAGTCTAAAGATGCCAATGTTTTTGCAGTGAGTGTACCTGAATCCCACAATTTACACTTTTGTGTAGGAAAGTCATTTTGCACAGGAGACTGTATATTAAGGGGAAAAACCCATAGCATTCCTCACCTGTATTCCTGTAGTTGCTGCTCCAGTGTACGAGGCATAGGATCTTTGCAGAATATTTGCACACTGCCAGCGCCACTGGCCAGCAGACTAGCTCGCTGGTAAAACATACACACCATCATTTTAATAAATCGGTCCAACTAAGGCACTTAATTTTGCCTTAAATGTCTGTCTATGTTCAGGTGAGTTTCAAAAAAGGTAAGTTAGAACCTTCAAGAGCCATGATGACTATGCAATGCAAATTCTGATCATTTAATTCTGTATAGAAAGCCAGTTAGGCAGGTAAATCATGAGTGACAATACCTGCAGCCTCTGAGCAAGACACTGGGTTTCCAGTGACTGCCGTCTAGACAGCAGATAGGGGTGCATTTTAGTTGAAAACACTGCTGTGTCCTTTCCACTACGACATTGATGTGCTTCTCCCTGCAGACCAAGCAAAAAACAATTCACTGGTTAAAGAGCAGCCAGAAGGTTGTAGTTCATTTGTGAGATCTATAATTATGTACTTGTAGACTGGTCAGCTTCCATTTGTAGAATAACAGGATTATGCTACTTGTTTTAACCTGCTGTTGAAGCTCCAGATTTTTAGGCTGAAAGCTGGTGTCACCATCTCCAGATCCCAGAACCACTTGGGCTTTGTTCAGCTCT
Organism: Hemibagrus guttatus; assembly: GCA_033459395.1. Lineage (NCBI taxonomy): Eukaryota > Metazoa > Chordata > Actinopteri > Siluriformes > Bagridae > Hemibagrus > Hemibagrus guttatus. Next base: position 3,582,177 of record JAUCMX010000027.1, read on the forward strand.
AGAATTCCTTTGGTCCGGGCAAGATTTTGGAGGTGCTGCCGGAAAACTACCAGACCTAGAAAAGAAAACGAAAAGCTATAGGAACTAAATAACAGCCATCTGACCTAGAAACAAAAAGAACACTGCATGAACTTGAGCTTACAGACCCAGAAAACAAGAAGAACGAGGTTCTTGTTCTCTTTGTTTTCTTCACTATAACAGCGGGTTATATGGTAGTTGATTACTGTCCTTTCAACTGGACTGATTCATACCATGACAAAGGAAGAATTAATTCATCAAGGGTTTTTTTTTTTTTCTCAAGGATTTGTACTTGTTCATCATTAATTGGAGATCCAAAGTGAATGTGGTGTGGGCTGAGAAACTGAGGCACAACATGGTTCTTCATACAATGACAATGGGTTGAACATATGAATTTGGGCAGACTGGGTTTTAGTAACATCAATCGAGAAATGAATGCAGAACCTATGAAGACCCAACGTAAGTGAAAAGGAAAAATGTTAGCACCTTGCGTGAGAGAAGTGTCTGACGCTCGCCTCCCTTCACGGAAGCTGACCGATGAATGATTATGTGCCTTACGTTCCTCTGAGATCAGGGTCTGTGGGCTGGCATTAGAAGGTTGCAAGCAGGAGAAGGTGGGGTCTGCTTGACTGGTAGGTGTGGATGTTAGCATGCCTCCTCCATGAGGTGGAGGTTCTTCAGCCAGGCTGAGGTCACTGTTTGTGGAGCCCAAATCATATTCTGAATCCATGCTGCCCAGAGATGGGTTCAAAGCCATAGAGAGAAGCTTCCCTGTTGAAATAATACACCATTTTTTTTATTACCATACCATTCCAGTATCAGTTCTCCTTATTTCTCAGATTATCCTCCTGTAATTCTATTTCTTGACTGTGAATGTGTTCGTCCACCTTGCTGTGCAAACAACTTTCTGACCAGTTGTCAGACAAAAACAGCTACTTCTGTTTTACTAGGTTTACAACCACCTGTGTGCAACATCTATCATTTATCTATCCATAGAGGTACCTGTCCGTTCATCCATCTGTCCATCCTATCAAATCTTTACCATCTAACTGTCCATTTACCAAGGCATCATCCCATTCTGACATCTTTCCATCCATTTATTTATCTTTTCACCCATCTGCTATATTGTCAATACATCCATCTGTTGTGCTTCCAATTATTAATTGTCTATCAATCCATCCATCCTCCCACCCATCCATCCATGTATCCATCCATCCCTCCATCCATCCATCCTCCCATCCATCTATCCATCCATGCCTGTCTATTAACCTATGGCGAACCTCATGTTCATTGAACTAGCCATCATTTATCCATCAAACCAATGAAAACATCCAACCATCCATCCTTGTACCAATAGAATCTAGCTGTACATTTACATCTACTCATCCATCCATTTATCTCTTCACCTGTCCATCTATTCTTCCACTTAACCATCATCTGAACATTCTATCTGTCAATATGTCCACATACCTATTTTTTGCTTTGTGCACACACACACACACACACACACACCTGAGGCAGACGCTGCGCCCAGTTGGTTGGTGCCCTCTGACAGTGTTTGTCTATGATGGCTTAAGTGGATGCTCTGTTCGTCTTCAGCCTCAATTCCTTCGTCTATAGATGACTCTGTGACGGTGCCTGGAAACGAGCCACTAGCATTACGTACCACGACAGGGGGCAGAGGTTCCAGCAGACAGCCATCCACCTGGAGACACACACACACACACACACACACACACTACTGAGGAAAAAAGTACAGTCATACACCGGAGAACAAAATGAAACACTGGAATGAGTGTGTGGCTTGATGGAGAAGATGCTGTTTGCTATTTTTGCACATTATGCAAATATGACGAATTGATGAGTTGTCAAAAATGAAGAGCTATATTCAGAACAGTCAAGGGAAATGCAAACGTGTACTTTATCTGCATTAGCGTCGAATTAAAGAAAAAGAAATCAAGGTATTTGAGCTTTCTGTGGGAAAAAAAACCCCAATAGGTTTTATCTAGTTTATCAGCCTGGGTTTTTACAGACATCACTTTTCGTTTGTGCTGAATACCCCTTGTCCTGCTAACCTTTCACATCTGTGGGCAGTAGAACACCTGGATTCATCCCCTTAAATGCATAGCACATTATCCACTTACATCATTCATATGCTAATATGGCTAATAAAAAATACAAATGCAAATTACACAGATTCTTTTGCATGAGGCTGGCTCTTAGTAGATTTTATAATTTATTACTAACGTTGGCTTGATTAAGGTAGGTGATAAGGAGTGTACTCCTTTGAGGGAGAACTGCCTGATGCTTATAAGACCCATGAAAAGGCTGAACCGTGGTGCCAGGAATGAAATACACGGTAGCTATGGCGACCACCGGATTTAGCTGAAAAGGTGGCATGTAGTCGCACCTCCTAACGGATGGCTAGGGAGATACAGAGGAAAAAAGTGCCTTGATATAGCCAGCGGGCTGCCCAGTGCTAGTCTTAGCAGCAGGCAGATGCTCAGTATAGCTGGCCTGGCACAGGAGTGGCAATTAAGTGACCAGCTGAAATGAGAGAGCCACTCAGATCAGATCCTACTGCTGTCTAACACTGTTATTTCCTGCTTACAATTACTCTACTCAGACATATGCCCTCCGTGCCTCTTCAGTGTCCTTTACCCTGCAGAAGAAGCTCTTATGTGTGGATTTGTCTCGCAATCCAGACTTAAATACCTCGCTGGCTGCAATGAAATATAATGCAAGGTAGAAACAGAGCGAGGGAGAGAAGGCAAGGGCTTTTCATTAGCTGCCGTCACTATGCTGCTGTTATTTTAGGACGTCTGTTCAGGGCTCCACTGATGATGAGTCATGAGGAAGAGTTGAGGGTGGTTCAGTGGCAGAGGAACTTTATGAACACAAAACAGCCCTTGCTGGCGTCATCCAGTGGTGCCCAAATGAGTAACATGGCTATTAAAAAACCTAACTCGTGCACTAGTATAGTCTTCTGCTGTTGCTACCCTTGCTTATTGCAGTAGATGGCTACCCTTCTGGAAAGTTCTAACTGACCTTAGGAGTAGCCACCTCCTCCTCCTCCATTAGGGCTTGCTCTGGAGAAGCAGTACTTTGTGTGAAGCTGAATGTCTCAGTGGAGGTCTGCAGGAGAATGGGTGAGCGCAGGTGGCGTGTGGCTTGCAGAGCTGGAACAGAAGCCTGTGGATGAAGCACGATTTTTGTATTATAGACCTTAACGATGTAACTGTTTTAGACATTCTTAATCAAATATGCCATTCTTAAACAATAGCAGTTTAGCAGTATGTTTTTTAATAGGGTACCACAGGAATGTAGTTTTGACTGGCATGATTTAATTGCGCTCAACATTTAAATACCTTGAGGACAGTCTGCTCAGCCACAGTGCTTGGCCGGCGCTGGGCACCGTTGAGCCTCTGTTCCACAGGGAAACTGCTTCTGTGGGCCTTGAGTCGCTCCACCAGCAGGTAATAGATAGCAGCAAAGTGATTGTAACTCTTGTTCTGGAGAGACTACAGAGGAAATTTTTTTAAGCACTTCATTTTCTTTCTTCATTTTACAATTTTGAAGAGCACATTTTCTGTACCTTCCCATATATATAAGATCTAAGAGATGCCTGCCATTGGCTGGCACCTTTGTAATCAATTCAATTCAATTTATTTGTATAGCGCCTTTTACAATGGACATTGTCTCAAAGCAGCAAAGTAATCAGTAGGCCATCCTTCATACTCAGTACATATTATATTCTCTTGGATTCCTCATTTGTGGCATTTTTGAGATTTGTGCCTGTGACCTCAAATGCTTAGTCCACTGTACAGCTTGAGAATGTTAATTCGGTATTCCGATCTATTTCCTTTTGTAAGTGCCTAACTGCAAACTATAATCATTCTCTTCCATTAATTCTGCAATGCTCCGGCCAGTTAAGTCATCCTCACCTCAATGGTCTTGTGCTGGTCGATGCCGAGGTTGTGCATGAGACGGAGGACTTGCTCGCTATGTTCTCCCACGCTCTGCTGGTTGAGCTGGGGCTTTGGTGATGGTATCTCCTGCACCATCCAGCGGTGCTGACGAATCTGGCTTAGTGCCAACCTCTTGGCCGGGTCAAGGACCAACATCCTCCGGATGAGATGTTCGCAGTCTGGGGACAGTTTCATCAATGACAGTCTATAGTGTATAGATTGCTGGAGCCTTTCCTCCTAACTTTTAGACTGTAGTAGCCTGAGTAATAAATATTTTCTTAGCTTCCTTGCAGTAAAGTAACCTTCTTACCCTCGGTCATGAAGTAAGGGATGCGGAAACGACCTTCAAGGACCCTCTGTCTTAAAACAGGCAGGCTGGGACCATCAAACGGTAATGCACCACACACCAGCACATACAAGACTACCCCCATACTCTGCATAACACACACACAAACACACACAAATCTATAGCATCACTCATATTACTGATAATGCCGCCTTTTCACTGCATAAACCCCTAGATATCATGGTTGGAATTCTGTCACTGGTGATAGTTTACATATTGCTTGCTAGTAAGTACTGTGACTGGTCGGAGATGGGCTCGAAAAATGATGTGTAGTTAGCTAGTTATGAAAAACCCTAGCTAGCTAGATTGCAACACAACCTTTTGAATAGCTTTTTCCGCTGATAACTGAATTAAATGTGAATGAATTTTTTTGGTAACTGGTCACATCCAGTAGATGAGATCTAAAATTTCACAGCTGCTCCCTGTAATCCTTGTGTGACTCTCCATTGGAAAGTCCCATTTCCAGAAGAAATCATCCAACATACTGGTGTTGTAACCTATTGCATACATACCTGGGGTGTCTCATTTTCAACATTAGTTAGGATCTTGTAGTGTGGCCTGTGCATTAGGCATACTGGAATATCACAACTAAGATGGATTCTGAATGAATCAGATTTTCTTACCCAAATGTCTAGCTGTGGACCTTCATATTTCTGTCCTTCAAACACCTCAGGAGCAGCGTAAGGTGGGCTGCCACACCATGTGGCTAGAGGCTGCCCTGGCTGGAAGAAGTTCCCAAAGCCAAAGTCTGCAAGTGAAGGTGAAGAATGCAAAATCTTATTCACAATATTTTCTTTGATATATGCTGTATTGGCAAAGGTTTTGGGACACCCCTTCAAATCATTGAATTCAGGTGTTGTTTTTCAGGGGTTGGGCTCGGCCCCTTAGTTCCAGTGAAAGGAACTCTTAATGCTTCAGCATACCAAGACATTTTGGACAATTTCATACTCCCAACTTTGTGGGGACTGTTTGGGGATGACCCCTTCCTGTTCCAACATTTACTGCACACCAGTGCACAAAGCAAGGTCCATAAACACATGGATGAGCGAGTCTGGTGCGGAGGAACTTGACTGGCCTGCATTTCAACCCGACAGAACACCTTTGGGATGAATTAGAGCGGAGACTACGAGCCTTGTCGTCCAACATCAGTGCCTGACCTCACAAATGTGCTTCTAGGGCAATGTTCAAAAATTCCCATAAACACACTCCTAAACTTTGTGGAAAGGCTTCCCAGAAGAGTTGAAGCTGTTATAGCTGCAAAGGGCGGGCCAACTCCATAGTACATTCATGTGCATGTAAAGGCAGACATCCCAAAACCTTTGGCAATACAGTATAACTCCAACTATCAGCTTGCTGGCCTAAATTTGTAGAATAAAAAATGTAAGATGAGCTTTCGTAAGATAGCTGGCCTGTGAGTAGTCCCTCTGTTTCTCCCCCCCTTACTGCCTACAATTTGAAGACAAACATTTCAATCCTTAGTGGATGGCACTAGACCTGGATTGTGTCAAATAATGATGTAATAAGGCCCGGATTTAAAAAAACAAAACAAAAAAAACCGACTTGCATGCTATCTAGTGCATATTCCTTCCTCATGCTTATTGCTCCTGTGATAGGCACCGCATCCCCCTGACCAGAGTAAAGCATTTAAATGAAGGTGAATGAACGAATGCTGAAATGGTATAATGCGGACATTATGCAATTATGTTGAATTCCTGAAGCCAATTCATAGCCTGCCTCTGTTATGTAACAAGTGAAGATGTGGGAGAGAGGAAGTAAAGGGCAGCCAAGTGAAAGTCAGTGGGGGGGATATTACTACTTGGAATAAGACCGCAAAGGTCACGGCACCCTGAGTCGACAAGTTTTATCCGCACTTAAGACGCAGTGGTGTGAGAGAATACGGTGTGGAATAAACTGAATAAACCACCGGTGGAATGACTGGCTATTGAAGGCTATAAAATAATAATATTCTGATAAAACTGCGGTGGAGCTGATGACCTTCATGACCTCATTCATATCAATTCTCGGGTATTGATGACTTTAAAAGTTGCTGTTTATGCAGAATAAGAATACAGGAATAACTTCTACTGCACTTTCAGTTTCAATCACGAGTATAAATCCAGGTTATAAAGTCAAGCTGAAATGATCATGTCTTATAAAATAATGTAATAAGATATGAATGTGTTAGTGAAGCTATTGTATGCCTCGCTTCATGTCGAATAAGGTTTTGAATAAGTTACATTCCGAACAATATATTATGGAAGGAGTATACATTGTTTTTTTTTATATGTATATCAAGTGAGCAAGATAATATTGGCAGTTCTTCTTGAGAGGTATTATGTGATTTGTTCTACGTAGCATGTTCTAGGACGAGGTGGTATCTGATGGGGAGATGGGGGATCGTGGGAGTATGGAAATCTACCAGCTGCATGGGACCTGTGCCAAAGGTGTTTCAAAGCCACTGTTACATACGCATATCTGCCAATGTGCAATCTCTGTAATGTGTAATCATTCTCTTAACCTGTAATCTCTGCACTATTTAATGCACAACCATTTGCACAGAAAGAATATTATTTAGAAGTAGATCCAATCATGCTACCTAGCTCAGAAAATCTGCAAGAGCATGTTAACTGATCTCGGAGCAGTCTTCTGGTTCCGTACGATTTAGTCTAATCGGTTAACAGAGCTGCTTGGAAATAAGTGTAATAATTAATTTCCTCCAGTCTTTTCTGTCTTTACATAAACTGTGAGATGCCTGGTGATTCACCAGTCTCTGTCGGTTTTACAGCCCCGGGTGTACGTGTGCGTGTGTTTGATGTCAGAGCATATTAGTTCATTCCTCGGTGCTACTGGCCTCGCTTCCACTTGACGTCACTGGGTAAATATGTTATCCCGGAGTGGCTGAGAGACTGACTGCACTTGTGTGTGTGTGTGTGTGCTTATGTGTGTTATCTGGTTTGAACTGTGGAATGCCTGAAAGGAGCTGAAGGCTGGGTTTTGGTTTGAACAGACACTGCAGCAAGAAGACTACGCCACAGAAACATCCAATAATAACACTTTAATTAAGCCACAGCTCGTCAGTCTAGGGGAGCTTCCTGGCAATGGCAATGGATAATAATGGTGGGAAACCACTTTATATCAATACCCTTTCTTTTAATTATTTACCAAAAAACAACAGTTTGTTCTGTCTGTACTAATTGAATGACATCATTTGTCCACTTGCCGGCGATCTTGATGTTCATGTTTGCATCGAGCAGCAGGTTCTCAGCCTTCAGGTCTCGGTGGACGATGCTGCGCTGGTGGCAGTACTCCACGGCTGACAGGATCTGCCAGAACTTTCTCCGTGCTTCTGCTTCACTCAAGCGCCCGTGGCTAGCCAGGTAATCTGGAGATGCAGTCACAGAGACAGGTGTTATGGCATGCCAGTTGGAGTGGTGCTTTTTTTGTAGCCAGACTTTATTCATGACGTATGTTGCATTTGCTGAATATCTGATTTTAGACCCGTAAAGGACAAAGAACTGAATATTTACTTGCCTCCAGATTCATAAATGAAGCCTATTAATGGAATTTCTGATCAAAATACCTACAATAGTTCATTCCAAGCGATGAATTAAATGACCAACCATTTGTGATGTGATTTCAGGTGACAGTCTGATGGCAACCAGGGTGCGAAGTTTTAATTTTCACCCAGTGCCACCTATGTGGTCACACGTCTGTCCGGCCAAACATCTGCTACACCTGACAGCTTTGGGGAATTTTATAATGTTCTTGCTGGGGAAGTTCATTATGTGCTTCATTACTGTTTTAAACAGGTTTTGGTGGTAGACAGAGTTTCATTTTGATTTTCAGGCAAGATTAACTAAACTAGATTAATAAAATTGACCCACACTTATGGACAATTAGATTTTTGAGGCCAACATCACCTGCAATCATTGAAAGCAATGGTCATGTGTCAAAAATCAAGCTGAGCTCATCAGTCCATGAGGAATTCTATGCAATTCCTGCTTCGTACAGCACTGTGGCAGCTTGAAGGTCCAGGTAGCAGACTGCATGTAAATGATGAGAAATCAGCTGACAGACACCTGTACTATATAAGTATTTGATGACAAAATGTGGTTCTTACTGCGCTGTCAGACAAGTACAGAGCAGCTGGTCTGGATTATGAGGGGGTTTAGGCCCTGAGACTACAAGCAGCTTTGTGAAGTGTCACCTTGTACATACTGGACATACAGTAGGAGCTGGAAATTAGGTGACACTGATGGAGCGGGATGCCTGATGCTCAAAGTGAGTTTGTGGACATCGAGAAAAACCGGAGGGGGCATCTAAATTCTAGTCGTCTTCACGTGATGTAGGAATCCCTGAGGCTAAAGATACGCCAATTACAGGGCAACCCAAATCCATGCTTAGTCAAATCAAAGAGTTCTGAAACCACTGCCAGCTTATTTTTGGACTCTGACCTTATACTTGCCATATCGGTTCCCTTTCACTCTTGTGTTCTTCTCAGTGTGTCATATATAAGGCAAATGGTGAGTTAAAGCCCTGCTGGATAACCTTTTTTATCCCCTTCAGCTCTCACCTGCTGAAAAATTACAAAACGTGGCTTTGATAATGATCTGCCCTCCTGGCGCCCTGTTCATAGGCAGGCTTATTGTGCTGGCGTTCGGGAAGTGTGCCAAGAGCATGCTTTGCTTTGATGTTAGCACCGGTTCTAACGTGATACACGCTTGCGTTAAACCCTGCAGCACTAATCTGAACCAGTACAAGACCACCAAGACCTTGATCTCCAGGTGTATTTTTCTTCAGTTTGGCTGTGTAAAATGAAAGCATCCTTTTACCCTCAAACAGTCTAGTTCATTAATGTGTGAATCTGCTGACTATGTGTTGGGTGAGAGTACACTTTGCATTTCAGTCTTCGGATGCCATGCCATCATGCCGGTTAGTATAGATGGCTAAGCAAAGAGTGAGAAGCCCAGAAGCATTGTCCCTTTTTCCATAATGGGCGCCACGGCTAATTAACGGAGACAAACAAATGGCATCTGTTCGGTGCCCATTATAATATTGAAAGACCTGTAGGAGGATCAACACCCAGTGAAAGCAGATGGTGAAATGACTGCATGTACAGTCTGGTGCGCAAGCATGATAAAAGATTTCCAGGAATGTCTGAGCAGATTTGTGCAGAAGTGCTCACCGAAGATCTCTCCGTTTTTGGCATACTCAGTGACCAAGTAGAGCATGTTCTTGGTCTCCATGACCTGTTGGAAGGGAAGAAACACAACCTGTGTGAATGGAGTGCTTGCTTTAATGGAGAAAGAAATTAACTTCATTTCACATCAGTGTAAAGGCAAAGATGACTCGTAATAAAAGAGTGCCAGTCCTCATGGAAACCCCTCGGATGAATCTGCAGTTCATATCCTTTATCGTAGCATGGGGTTTGTGAATGGAACCTGACTGCAGATTCAATGAAACACTGAATTTAAAATGTTCCGTGTCAGTATCGTTACAATACAGTATTTCAGTACAGATTCATGTCTCATATCCTAGCTTTACTTTAACCTCTTGTAGCTAATAAACATATATGTATGAACATAATTTCACCAGAACAGCTTCAGTGTGTCTTGGCTTACATTCTACACATCTCTGGAACTGCACTGATATCAGAAACATGGTTTGTCCAAAGGAAGATGGTGGAGAGCACAGTCCAACACACTGCTCCAAAATCTTCCACAAAGATCTCCCGACAACCTTACAGGATTTCTTAAAAATGAAAGAGAATCTATCATGATATCTCAGGAAGAAAGGGCATTGTGACCATTTATCAGGATAATAATATTAAATTGTCATATCCCCCAGCTGTAATAACCTTGTGGATGGAGTCTGGAATAGATCGCAGTCATCAGGATAGAAATGTTTCATCACAGTATAAAGGTGATCACTCACAGGGAATTTGTATAGATCTGCAGTGACACGTCCCTCTAAAGGAGACAAGTGGAGCCAAACCATGCCAGGAAAATAAATACATGACCCCCCCACTCCACATAACAGAGATACCATTTTTTATATTCATTTATCAGTTCTCTGGCTTTACTGTCTCATTATATTGGTTGTGACTGCTAAGGCCTGCCCAAATTCCAATATATTTGAACAAAAGACCTATAAAAACCATGAATCCATCATAAGCTTCTTTGCAGGCTTAGAGACAGCAGGCTGCTTTCATCTGCAGCAGCAGCAGACTTTGCAGAACATTGTCGACGAATGTAGAGTTTTATGAAATCTTGATGAATTGCGTGATGACTGAATTGTAGCTGAACACAGTTTTAACGAGGGTTAGCGCTGGACTTCCAGCAGCTACAGGCTGCCGCTGAGACTCACAGTATCCAGTCCTTATCAGTGTTATATAACTGAACAACACTAACCCTATAAGCAAACCAACACAACAGGACTCGCACTGCCTTTGGTCTCCTGGAAAGTGATTATGTCTACTTGTATAGACGTAATGCTCACATAGCTGGTGTGTCAGAGTAACCTTTCATTTACATTTTTGGTATTTAGCAGACACCCTTATCCAGAGTGACTTATATTTTAACAAACTTTTGTACAATTGAGGGTTAAGGGCCTTGCTCAGGGGCCCAGAAGTGGTAGCCTGGTGGACCTGGGATTCAAACTCACAACCTTCCAATCAGCAGTCCGACACCAATTTGCTCATTTGCCAATTACTACCCAGTCGTCGTATCTCTCCTACCACATTAGAGCTGTGGGTGAAGCCTAACAGGTGCTTCCTCAGACACACATGAAGCCAGCTATCTCTTTGAACCGCCGCTCATGCTACGCCACAGAACAGCTAAACACTCTCAGACGAACTGTATATACACTGACCAGGCATAACATTATGACCACCTGCCTAATATTGTGTAGGTCCCCCTTTTGCTGCCAAAACAGCCCTGGCCCATCATGCACTGTGTATTCTGACACCTTTCTATCAGAACCAGCATTAACTTCTTCAGCAATTTGAGCAATAGTACCTCGTCTGTTGGATCGGATCACACGGGCCGGCCTTCGCTCCCCACGTGCATCAGTGAGCCTTGGCCGCCCATGACCCTGTCAACGGTTCACTACTGTTCCTTCCTTGGACCACTTTTGATGGATCTGACCACTGCAGACCGGGAACACCCCACAAGAGCTGCAGTTTTGGAGATGTTCTGATCCAGTGGTCTAGCCATCATAATTTGTCCCTTGTCAAACTCGCCCGAATCCTTACACTTGCCCATTTTTCCTGCTTCTAACACATCCACTTTGAGGAAAAATATTCACTTGCTGCCTAATATATCCCACCCACTAACAGGTGCCATGATGAGGAGATAATCAGTGTTATTCACTTCACCTCTCACTGCTCACAATGTTATGGCTGATTGGTGTGTATGAACTAACAAATTCCCATAATTTCATGACTGGGTAGAAGAAGCAGTTTCATCCTTCCCTTAAACGGAATGAAATTTTGCTCCTTTGGAAGTCTTTTTTTTTTTTTTTTTTTTTTACATAAAATAATTGTCACCTTAATGTGGTGTTCCTCCAAAAGCCATTGTTAGGCTATTAACATAATGGACCATGCTGTGGCCTAATTGGGCAAATTTCTTCATATCATAAAGCAAATGAGATGCTGAAACTGACTTCCAGTAATGATCTCGGTCCCTGCTAATGACATAACATTTGGAGAAAGACTCGAGGAATTGAAAAGAAAAGAAAAGAAAAAGGTAAATAAATATGGCGGCACATGACAATGAAGATCACGTGTTCATAGAGGTCGTTTCCCTAGACACACCTTTAATGAAAACGCCTTCATTTATATAATAATTGTCAACCTGACGCACCTGGTAAAGCTTAATGATGTGCGGATGGTCCAGCAGCTTCATGATCTCCACCTCCCTGTAGATCTTCTCCAGGTTTGCAGCATCCAGCTGGGTCTTATCTATGATCTTTATGGCAACCTGCATTTTAATGCAGATGTTAATCACTATTATGGTGCTGTGCATACACGTTACGTCTCGTTTTTGAATTGTCCGGAATCTCGAGAGGACTGTTATTTCTTTATTTAGACACATTATGCTCTATTACTAATATAACTAACATGATTCTTACATGAGTTTTACAGCAACTGGTTATCATCCTGTGAAGATTTCAAATCGTACCACCCCTAACAGGGGTTAAACCTTCCGTCTTTTGCACAAAATCGGAGATGCGACTGAAAAATGCATGGACATTTTATTTTCACGCCCAAGCTTAGTGTCATGGCATAAAATGGATCGGACGACTGGACTGGAAAATAAATCTAATCCAATTTTACGCCAACATTGACTGGACACGAGACAAGTATTAGATAACTGCATCCCTAATGGTACCACTATTAACCCCTATACGGTGTAGAACAAAACCAAAATTGCATTTAGAAGCTCTGATATACCACTAATTCAGTAACCATATATCTCACTTGGGACTGTTTTACTTCGCTGTGCTAATTTTTTAAAGCTAGTTTCAATGATACACCATGGAGATTTCCTCATCTTTCCATTTTTGGCAGATGCCCATATCCAAGGTGACTTACATTTTTATCTCATTTTATTCAACTGAGCAATTGAGGGTTAATGACCGTGCATAGGACCAGGCTTGGTGGACCTGGGATTTGAACTCATAACCTTCCAACACCTTAACCACTGAGTTAGCACATCCCCCTGACCATTATTTTCCAGAAACACACTGTGTATACATCCATGTATAAATTGCACCTAGATATAATCCTGATAAACATCTCCATAACAATGCCTCGTCCGTCTCAGGCGTATGAACAGAAGTAACTTAAGCTACATCTTTGGCACAAATAAACGAGGCAGGGCTCCTTCTGAGGAACTCCTAAATCCTGATAAAACCCATTGTACTGAATGCTGGAATGTACTGAAGTTTTCTCACATAATGTTTGAAAGTAGCCAACAGACATGGGGGGGGGGGGGGGCGGGGGGGCGCCTCAGAAAAAGGGTTTTCCTTAGAACTTCCTGCTGTATGCTACTATTTTTTCAGTCTTCACATGAGTCATCTACTTTAGATATATACAGAGGGCTTTCTCTTCATGGTGCGCTCTCAGAAATAAAGGTACCAATAAAGGCACTTTTTCCTTGTAGCTCCGGTGGAGCCATCTTTTCTACCTTTATGCCTCTTGCACCTGAGGAGGTGCGTGTGAGGATGACATCGTTCGGACGGAACCGTTCTGAACAGATATACGAATGTAGATAAGCTCATGAGGCATGCATTTATTTTTAAAGCAAATTTCCCCACACATTTGGCTGAGACTAGATGTGTACATCTGGACTGCAATCCTGCGGGCTGCAACAGAAAAAGTTGCGAGACTGGACAAACAAAGACCAATAACATAAATCCAATACATCCATTAATTCGTTCCTTCCCAGCCGCTGCCAACTGGTGGTTTTAATTAAGCTATTGTTTGGAAATTGTCGATTCCTTCGAAAAATATTGCGGCCAGGAACGAACAAGAAGAAGAAGAATTTGCGCCAAATAGAGTTCGGTCTCCAGTCTGAGACCCGACTGTGAACTGGAGGCTGAGGAAGTGGCAGAAGCAGTATATACACACCATGTTGACCAGTTCTGACATTTTTACCTCACCTGCTGACCAGTTCTGACATTTTTACCTCACATGCTGACCAGTTCTGACATTTTTACCTCACCTGCTGACCAGTTCTGACATTTTTACCTCACCTGCTGACCAGTTCTGACATTTTTACCTCACCTGCTGACCAGTTCTGACATTTTTACCTCACCTGCTGACCAGTTCTGACATTTTTACCTCACTGCTGACCAGTTCTGACATTTTTACCTCACCTGCTGACCAGTTCTGACATTTTTACCTCACCTGCTGACCAGTTCTGACATTTTTACCTCACCTGCTGACCAGTTCTGACATTTTTACCTCACCTGCTGACCAGTTCTGACATTTTTACCTCTGTTTTATTTTTTTCCAATACAGATACAGTTACAGACATCTGACTCTAGTCCAATGCACCTTCCATTATTTTTTAAAAGGTGTGCGGCTTTGAAAGATCTGCTCTGCATTTATGGCAAAGATGTATAAAAGATGTATAAAAGATGTATAAAAGATGAACCCAGGCAACAAGGAAAAGTCCAGTTTGTTACCTTAGGTACATTTCAGAGATTATATAATAAACCACGCTAAAATAGCGCAAATCTGTCGGTTTGTTTGTGTATTATTATTATTATTATTATTATTATTATTATTATTATTATTATTATTATTATTATAATAATGGCGGATATCTGTCCCTGTACTGCAGAAAGCCCAGCTCTGTGTCGTTAGTGGATTTCTCTGTGCGCTCTCAGAGTTTGCTACTTGTTTGAGTTTTTTCCGCTCACACACCTCCGACTTGGTGATCCGGTGTCTCGCCAGCTTCACCACGGCGAAGTTCCCTTTCCCCAAAGTGCGCTCGATGTCGTAAAATCCGACCCGAACCGGTGCCCGTTGGCAGGGTTTCCGCTCCGGCTCGGCCATGGCCGGTTGCTTTTAACGAAGACGCGCGCACCTGGTGCGTTCAACGGACGGAAAGGTGGAGGTAGTGACCGGCTTAATGATTTAAAAATATATAGATATAAAATCCATTTCAGACGCCCATTCTAACTTTAAGCGCCGCGCCCGGTTTCGGTTCGGTTCCTTCACATGGTTTCCGGTCTGTTGCCCGTTAGCGGGTCCCGCTCGCCCGCGAAACGGTTGGCTCACGCGCTCGGCGCGAAGCACGCTGTCTCTGGCGCGCCGCATGTGGTGACGTCAGTGCGAGAGATTTTTTATTTTTTTTGGTAACCGAAGTGGGAGGGGTGGGGTGGGGTGGGGTGGGGGGGAACAGTAGGCGTGGTCTGTACGGTCCACAGTCCGTAACCAAGGCAACCTTATCCGCTTCGTACGTCAATCAGTGCCTGCAGCGCTCGCACTAAAGCTCCAGTTTTTGTTTTTTTTCCCTTTTTTTTCCCGGCTATTTTCCAGCTCGGATATATATCTATATATTTAAATATTATTATACGACTCAAACATGCGGAGTCAAGATTTACTGGACTCTGATCTCATCTCCGAGTCTTCATGCAGATTTAATGAATCAATCAATAAATTAAAAAAATCCTGCAAAATGGAATTTACCCCGTCCTATACATAGACACCCCTTAAAGTGCCCTTACCACTATTTTGCCACCCCACCCCAAAGAAACTGGACATGGCACTGAGTCTCATTAACACACGCGGATGTTGCGAAGCTTAATTACAAAGCAGCCAGCAGTTAGTCATCATTCACCAGTGTTCACTCACTGCAGTCTCCGCATTCATGATTAACCCGAGCAGTCACTGCTGATCCGAACCGACACATGTACCGTTCTCAGCACATCTCTATATACCTACTTACACTAAAAACATAGCTTTATAATAATTAGCACATATTATAATGTATCATCAATTAGAAGTGAGCCTAAAAGTTCTATTTGAGCTCATGCGATTGTATGGGAATGTAATGTGTAATATAGCTCCACCTGCTGGTTAATGATGGTATTGCTTCACACATACTCATCTTCATCTTCTTCTTCTTCTTCAGGGGTCTCCACAGCGAATCATCTCTCTCCACCTATCCCTATCTTCTGCATCCTCAACACTTGCACCCACTAGCTTCACATCCTCATTAATTCCATCCATATACCTCCTCTTTGGCCTTCCTCTTTGCCTCCTGCCTGGCAGCTCCATGTCCAACATTCTCCTACCAATATACTCACTCTCCCTCCTCTGAACATGTCCAAACCATCTTAATCTGGCCTCCCTAACTTTGTCCCCCAAACGTCCAACATGAGCTGTCCCTCTGATGTACTCGTTCCTAATCCTGTCCAATCTTGTCACTCCCAAAGAGAACCTCAACATCTTCAGCTCTGCTACCTCTAGCTCTGACTCCTGTCTCTTCCTCAGTGACACTGTCTCTAAACCATACAGCATGGCCGCTCTCACCACTGTCCTGTACACCTTCCCCTTGATTCTCGCTGATATTTTCCTATCACACAGAACTCCCGACACCTTTCTCCACCCATTACACATACTCATTGTAATGGTTTAATTATTGTGCACATCAGTATAACCCAGGAAGCACACACATTTCTCACCTCTTTCCATGCTTCATCGTGTGAGTAAACCTCATGAAGGTGTGTTTCGTATTGTGTCCTAAAATTGTACACTTGAGTCCAAGTAAATGAATCATTTGAATTAAAAAATAAATGACTCCTACATGTGAAGCATTCACTTGGAAGATAAAATAAATGAATTGTATGAAAAACAAATGAATCCCCTGCACCGATTTCTCCCTAATTTGTTCTTAACCACCAGGAATCTCTCCCTATCACACTCCAACTAGCAATATACACTATATTGCCAAAAATTTTGGGACACCCCTCCAAATCATTGAATTCGGGTGTTTTTGGATAATTTTATGCTCCCAACTTTGTGGGAACAGTTTAAGGATGGCCCTAGCCCTGGCTCGTAGTCTCCGCTCTAATTCATCCCAAAGGTGTTCTGTCAGGTTTGAGGTCAGTTCCTCCACACCAAACTCGCTCATCCATGTCTTTTTGGACCTTGCTTTGTGCACTGGTGTGCAGTCATGTTGGAACAGGAAGGGGTCATCCCCAAACTGTTCCCACAATGTCAGGAGCATGAAATTGTCCAAAATGTCTTGGTATGCTGAAGCATTAAGAGTTCCTTTCACTGGAACAAAGGGGCTGAACCCAACAATTGAATTCAATGATTTGGAGGGGTGTCCCAAAACTTTTGGCAATATAGTGTATTTCCTCTGAGACACATGAAGCCAGCTACATGTATCTATTTGGATCGTTGTTTTGTGTGATGTGAGACACAAAGTAAAGCCCTGTCTGCCCTCTTCCACATACATGAGCTCATGGATTCCTATGATTGGCAGAGAGAGAGGGGAAAGAGAGGGAAAGAGAGAGAGAGGGGAAAGAGAGAGAGAGAGAGGAAAGAGAGAGAGAGGGGGGAAAGAGAGAGAGGGGAAAGAGAGAGAGAGAGGGAGGAAAGAGAGAGAGAGAGAGAGAGAGAGAGAGAGAGAGAGAGAGAGAGAGAGAGAGAGAGGGGAAAGAGAGAGAGGGGAAAGAGAGAGAGAGAGGAAAGAGAGAGAGGAAAGAGAGAGAGGAAAGAGAGAGAGAGAGAGAGAGAGAGAGAGAGAGAGAGAGAGAGAGAGAGAGAGAGAGAGAGAGGAAAGAGAGAGAGAGAGGGGAAAGAGAGAGAGAGAGAGAGAGAGAGAGAGAGAGAGAAAGAGAGAGAGGAGAGAGAGAGAGAGAGAGAGAGAGAGAGAGAGAGAGAGGGGAAAGAGAGAGAGGGGAAAGAGAGAGAGGGGAAAGAGAGAGAGAGGGGAAAGAGAGAGAGAGGGGAAAGAGAGAGAGGAGAGAGAGAGAGGGGAAAGAGAGAGAGAGGAGAGAGAGAGAGAGGAGAGAGAGAGAGAGAGAGAATGTATGCCCCACCCAACCGGAAATCATCATCATCTAGGAGCTTGTTTTAAATTAAGAACAGAAGACATGGGCAATGCCAAGGGCACATAGTAGACAGCAACTTAAGTGCATCCATAAGTGTGAAAAAGGAAACAATCTGATGTGAAACCACATGTCAAAATAAAGTCGAACAAGAAACACAATAGCAGTATTGTACGACAAATTCATCAAAGCACTGGTTTAAGGAACGTCATTAGAATAATTACAAAAACATCTTTCGACAGAAAAAGGCAAGACATTTATTTAGATCTGGTTTCAGTCCTACAAGTCAGCGTCGTAAGATCACCCTTTACTGCCTTTTAAGGCCAGTGCTAAGAATATGCAATATGAAGGAAAGCAGCATAACCGGGCCATGCAAACCCGCCAGGACGAGGCACAAGCAGATATAGAACAATTTTACGCACAAAGTATCAGTCCCATTACATTGATGTGATTGAAGAGCTTCCACTTGATTCTGTAGGAGACATGGCCAATTCACATCAACATCAACTTATGTAAACCCATCCAGAAAAAACAAACAGACAGTACATATATTTTATAATGCATAGCCTTAAAAAGTCAGTAAAAGCCCAGTATCCACAAGCAAATCAGAGGAAATAAGTATTTTTCAAGCAAATCTGTGTCATTTTTCATGTGTAAACAGTCATTCCATGCGAGTACAGGAGTGCACACTTGATCAAGTGTCTTAATTTTCTGAAATGTCTTTGTATTTCCACAGACAGGGAGCTGATCACTATCTTAGATTATCTAAGACTCTGAGCCTTTTTTGTTTTCCCCTGCCATAGGAGACTAAATCAGAAATGATTCTCAACCGATTACAAGATGACAAGCTCGCTGCTGTTTATCATCTCAGTGCCCATTTACATGGACAAAGGAAATCCTACTCAATTCTTTGAAACGTCTGAGGACATCCGAGATCTGAGGCGTCCCAAATATTCTGTTAGCACAAAGTCTTGTTCAGTAGCTGTAGAGCTCGTTATCCAGCCAGCTGTGTTCTCTGTGGTACCTGGTGCTGGAATGGTTCTGGTAGGAGTCATAGATGTCATTGGTGACAAAGCCGCTCTCCGTGCTGGCCAGTGTGACGAAGCCACTCTCGGTGTCGTGGCCTCCCAGGTTGTCATACTCGTCAGTCGGTGTGTCTGGGGAGGAGCCCAGGAAGGAGGTGTTCTTGGTGTGAGGTCGGGAGTCGCTCAGGTCGATCTCGTGTTGCCTTCGGATCACGTTGTACACATCTGGACTTGGGCTGCTACATCGCTCTCCTGGGGCCCAGGTTCCATGCTTATCTACTGGGGTCTCTGTTTGCTTTCTTCGCCTAAAGAGAAGGAATGACTGTGATGTCACACCAAATCAACACCCACCATACATTATAAATATATATATATTTTTCACGTCACGTCATGTGAAAAAATTAGGACACCCCATTGAATATTCAGTTCTTTATTTAGAAATGTCAACATGTCAATTTCTGATATTGTTTTAATTTGTACCTGTTTGATGAAAGTGATGTAATTGCGTGTAAACAGCAAAATATCACTTTTTGACTTATTAAACAAAAGAAATCAACAAAAATGAGTATTTCACCTGAAGAAAAAGTTGGGACACCCTATGCCCTAATAGATAGTTTTTCCCCTATTGGTTGAAATAACCTCAATGAGTCATTTCTTGTAGCCATCTACCAGTTTCTGACATGGACTGGAAGAAAGTTTCCCCCACTCATCAATGCAGAACTCTTTCAGCTGCGTGATGTTTGGGGGGTTTCTTGCATGCACAGTCCGTTTCAAATCACCCCACAGAATCTCAATAGGATTTAGATCTGGGCTTTGACTCGGCCATTCCAGAATTCTCCATTCTTTACTGGGTTTTTGCTTATTTTTTAGGGTCTTTGGAGCTCTTGGGGTGAATTTGCTTGGATGGCCTGACCTGGCCATGTTGGTATTTGTTTTAAATGTTCTCCAATTGATTTAAATGATTTTCTGGACAGTGGAATGGCGGATTACAAATTCTTTTGAGATATTTTTATATCCCTTAGCAGATTCATAAGCATCAACAATCTTCTTTCTGAAGGCCTCAGAGAGCTCTTAGGAGATCACAATGGAGATCAAAACCTCTCACTTCAACAGTTAAAAACAAAACAAGCTAAATGTCTGAGGTTTCAATAAGGCAAGTCTCCTTCAAAATGCTCTGTAACAATGTTCTAATAATTTGCACCTGATGGGATACACCTGTAGGTAATTTTATGCATTTTAAGTACAAATAAATGTGGGGGTGTCCTTACTTTTACCTCACAACAAACTGTTGCTCAAATGTCTGAAGAAGTTAATGCTGGTTCTGATAGAAAGGTGTCAGACTACACAGTGCATGTCAGTTAAGGGCTATTTTGGCAGCAAAAGGGGGACCAACACAACATTAGGCAGGTGGTCACAATGTTATGCCTGGTCAGTATATATACAGTTCGTCCGAGAGTGTTTAGCTGTTCTGTGGCGTAGCATGAGCGGCAGTTCAAAGAGATAGCTGGCTTCATGTGTGTCTGAGGAAGCACCTGTTAGGCTTCACCCACAGTGCATAACAGGTCAGGGTTGTTTTGGCAGCAAAAGGGGGACCAACACATACAGTGGGGCAAAAAAGTATTTAGTCAGCCACCAATTGTGCAAGCTCTCCCACTTAAAAAGATGAGAGAGGCCTGTAATTTTCATCATAGGTACACTTCAACTATGAGAGACAGAATGAGGAAAAAAAAAATCCAGAAAATCACATTGTCTGATTTTTAAAGAATTTATTTGCAAATTGTGGTGGAAAATAAGTATTTGGTCACCTACAAAAAAGCAAGATTTCTGGCTCTCACAGACCTGTAACTTCTTCTTTAAGAGGCTCCTCTGTCCTCCACACGTTACCTGTATTAATGGCACCTGTTTGAACTCGTTATCAGTATAAAAGACACCTGTCCACAACCTCAAACAGTCAGACTCCAAACTCCACTATGGCCAAGACCAAAGAGCTGTCAAAGGACACCAGAAACAAAATTGTAGACCTGCACCAGGCTGGGAAGACTGAATCTGCAATAGGTAAGCAGCTTGGTGTGAAGAAATCAACTGTGGGAGCAATTATTAGAAAATGGAAGACATACAAGACCACTGATAATCTCCCTCGATCTGGGGCTCCACGCAAGATCTCACCCCGTGGGGGCAAAATGATCACAAGAACGGTGAGCAAAAATCCCAGAACCACACGGGGGGACCTAGTGAATGACCTGCAGAGAGCTGGGACCAAAGTAACAAAGGCTACCATCAGTAACACACTACGCCGCCAGGGACTCAAATCCTGCAGTGCCAGACATGTCCCCCTGCTTAAGCCAGTACATGTCCGGGCCCGTCTGAAGTTTGCTAGAGAGCATTTGGATGATCCAGAAGAGGATTGGGAGAATGTCATATGGTCAGATGAAACCAAAATAGAACTTTTTGGTAAAAACTCAACTTGTCGTGTTTGGAGGAGAAAGAATGCTGAGTTGCATCCAAAGAACACCATACCTACTGTGAAGCATGGGGGTGGAAACATCATGCTTTGGGGCTGTTTTTCTGCAAAGGGACCAGGACGACTGATCCGTGTAAAGGAAAGAATGAATGGGGCCATGTATCGTGAGATTTTGAGTAAAAACCTCCTTCCATCAGCAAGGGCATTGAAGATGAAACGTGGCTGGGTCTTTCAGCATGACAATGATCCCAAACACACCGCCCGGGCAACGAAGGAGTGGCTTCGTAAGAAGCATTTCAAGGTCCTGGAGTGGCCTAGTCAGTCTCCAGATCTCAACCCCATAGAAAATCTTTGGAGGGAGTTGAAAATCCGTGTTGCCAAGCGACAGCCCCAAAACATCACTGCTCTAGAGGAGATCTGCATGGAGGAATGGGCCAAACTACCAGCAACAGTGTGTAAAAACCTTGTGGCGACTTACAGAAAACGTTTGACCTCTGTCATTGCCAACAAAGGGTATATAACAAAGTATTGAGATGAACTTTTGTTATTGACCAAATACTTATTTTCCACCATAACTTGCAAATAAATTCTTTAAAAATCAGACAATGTGATTTTCTGGATTTTTTTTTCTCATTCTGTCTCTCATAGTTGAAGTGTACCTATGATGAAAATTACAGGCCTCTCTCATCTTTTTAAGTGGGAGAACTTGCACAATTGGTGGCTGACTAAATACTTTTTTGCCCCACTATATATATGCACTCACACACGCACACACACACACACACACTGTCACCTGTACTTTATTTCTTTACTGAATGTATAACAAAATAAATATCATTAATTTACTTAGCATTGTATTTATATAGCAATAATTACATATACACTATATGGCCAAAAGTACATAGACACCTGACCATTACACTCACATGCGCTTATTTTAAATCTACTGCACAGGGGTCATGCTGGAACAGGTTTAGTAGCAGTGAAAGGAAATCTTTATTCTACAACAGTTTGAAGAAGGGTGTGATGGTCAGGTGTCCACATACTTTTGGCTGTATAGTGTATTCCTGCTACGATTTTTAAAATCATTCTTAGAACTGCTTCTAGAAGTAAGTGTACCTAACAGAGCCGCGGAGTGTATGCACGAGTGCTTATTTTTCTGTTTCATACCTTTTAGCAAACAGCTTGAAGCAGAAAACTCCATTCGCAACGATCAGGAGCAGCAGTAGAGGTATCGTAGGGAGTATAATGTAAACGATGTTCATTACGTTATCTGGAAAACATCAAGCGAGACATAATGTAACAGTTTAGCACAATCTCGCTCTGGTTTATGGTTAGAATTAATAATTGAATAATCTTGTTGAGGGTTTTGTCAGTTGCATGCATTCATTTATTTGCTTTAAAACAGTTCACTTACCAATTAACACCAGAAACATTAGAAATCAGGCACAGATTTATCAGTTGAATAAAACACATTTCACGTCGTTTTAAAAGGTTGCTTTTTGTTTGAAGGCATAAAATATGGTGCAATTTGTGGATAATTTTGTAGGAATTCTGTAAAACATACGTCAAAGACAAATTGATGACAGCAATAAGAGCCTGTAATCAGATCTCCTGTTATAGAAATGTTATAGAATTAACACCTTCTGACTCGATCAGAATTAAGAATACAACATGGTGTAAAAGTGTAGATGTAGCAGCGGGGATCTGAAAACCTCACCATCACCAGAGATTAGAACTGAAACATTTATTCTACTCTGGTGGTCTACCTGTAGGTTGAGCAACCACACCGCTCGTCCCATCATTGTGAATCGTCGATGATGGCTTCCTGGCTACTTCTGTCGTCGTCGTTCTTGTCGTGAAAACATCTGAAACGAGAAGAAAATGAACGACTTTGGAAATGAGGATCTAAAAGGTCAAAGCAATGTGTAACGTCTAAAAGGTGTAGAAAGCTACACGAGTGAGTGATTCTTTATAAATAACAGAACCGGGAAAAAACTTGTTGCATTGCCAGATTAAGCTGCTTCCTACCCACTTAGGCTGTTTGTAATCAAATGAAACTTGGAACAATGCCATTCTTTTCATTAGAATTGGCATACAGGTTCAGCTGGCTTGTAGTGAATTGGCCAACACTAGTCGAGTGAGATTGCATAACGGGATCAAATCTGACAAATAAATCAGATATGAATATCAATCTGACTTTAATCTGTTAATTAGAGAACATCTGATAGCCCTGGTCCAGTGTCAGAAGCTTTACAGTGTTGAGTTTGCTTTCTACGCACTTCTGGACACAAATGTTGTACATCACAAAACTCTGAACCTTTCTAAATCAACATGTAGTCACTGGAATATCAAAAAAAAAAAAAAAATTTAATGGGATCGCTGATACAAGTAGGCAATAAAATATGACAGGAATGCGAGTACACAACCGTATCAGACGGCCGTGAGACAATAGAACAGGATACACAGAACAGTAAACACACAGTACAATAGATACTCATATCCACTTGTTATAACTTCTAATGTGGAAAAAATGAGTTTTACTTAAATTACAGCAGGTTTAATCAGCCGTTTCCTCACCAGCCTCTGTTCTGAGGTGTAGTAAAGCAAAAATAACACAAATAATATGTGCCTGTAGATGCTACAGCGTGAGAGATAGAGGTCTGTTAGATTGTGTTAGAATTAGAAACTAAGATGTTTTAACAGAAACGGTTCATATTTTGGTTGCTAAATAGCTGAAAGTCATGAGTTCATGCTTTTATAACCTACTCACTAGCTAGCTAAAAAACTAAATCATGGGTTAGCAAGAAAATACTACATATGAGCAGTTGAGATATTTTAGTACAATGATTCAAATGTTGCTTTCGTCTGCCAGCTTGCTTCCTATGAACAGTTTTAAACCGGCATCCATCTGGCTAGACGACTTAATTACAGTAAACTGTCCAGTCTGTTATATATGTTTATCATTTTAGATGGTTGTTTCAAAATGAATTTCAATACGTTATCTGTGTGCGTGTTGTTTGGAGCAGTAGGAGGAAGTGGAACGGTCTAAAAAACACATCATATCAGTGATCAGTAGATCAGAATTTCTTCTGCTGTATCTGTTATGAATGTCACGTATGATGGATGGGGTTAGGGTGTGTGTGTGTGTATGTGTGTTTTGTTCCCTTCCACCCACTCAGTCTGCTGAATGCGCTCTTCGTTGGAGCGGAATAAAGTCATAATAGCAAATTCACTGAATCGATGTAATGCAGTCGGGAGCCATGTCGGAGATATTAACGCCAGATCTGACTGAAACACGTTCGGATTTTCTCTCGTATGGATTTGCACTCCTCAGACTCGTAGCAACACATTTCCTCCAACACCATCTGGGCTCATATATTCTCTAGGTGCATTTATACTACAGCGCAATCAATTCCCTGGATCTAAATAGTCAGAATGTCGATTCGTTTATTTTACATTTATGGAAGGAGTCCCCAGTGTCAGCGGTCTATGATTTCATCGTAGCTATAATGTAAGTAAAAACAGGTACTGACTTGTTTTGGGTGTTGCATGTCTACCAATTAATTGTTCAAAAAAAAAAAAAAAAAAGTACAGTGGAACCTAAGCAAATGAATTTAATTTGTTCTGGAGGCGAGTTCGTAAGGTGAAAATTTGTACTGCGAAACAGATTTTCCCATCAGAAATAATGTAAATGCAGATAATCCGTTCCACCCAAAAATATTCCCAATATTCCCAATACGAAGCGTATGTAAACTGTATGGCTGCTTACAAGGAACTGACCCAAGCCAAGCATTCCATGTCAAGGCTCCTCACAGGAAGTCGTGCCACCAAGCTTGGGCTAAAAATAGAATAGACCGCCCACACCACCAATCTGTCAACAAAAAAACACCTGAAAAATCACCTAGCTTTTGAATACATATAAAAGGCAGTGTTGGTATCGTGGGGTGACTCTTTGGAAACAGCTTTCGCTGACTGAAACAAAAAAGAAAATCGTAAAATTCATAAACTTGCTTCAGTTGGTTTTGCTCGGCTTTCCACTGACGCAAACAAGTTTTTCAATTCTTAAGGCGAAAATTTGTTAGAGAGGGCATTCGTATGTCGAGGTTCCACTGTATGACTTATCGTTCGTTAATATTTATAACATATTTATAGCACATTCTTGTGGTTTAAATAACAGGCTACATTTTCTCAAGATGGATTCCAAAGCGATGAAATATCCAGAATATCCCCAAAACCCTAATTCAGAAGAAATGCAACCTTCACTTAAAAACAAAACAAAACACAACCAGGCCCTTACTAGCTTATGACTCATACCGAAGACTCTGACCTTTGGTATACTTGCAGATGAAATTGTTCTTCGTCTCACAGTTGTCGTCATTCCACTGGAACATGTAGCTGTTTCCCTCATCTGAAGAAGCTGATGGTTGGTGGTACATCACCACACACACCTCGTAACCACAGGAGGGTTCATCTGTGTGCCAGTTCCTACGCATATCCACAGAAAATGCAAAAAAATCATTTTTCACCTCAAGGTCAATGCCGAATCTATTGTATATCATACTTTTTCCTGGTAAAATGATCTCATAAGGGAACCGAGTGGAATGTAGTCTCTTTAAATGCAGGTCTTCATCGTATCAAACATACATTGGTGGTCAGTTTTTTTTTTATTGAATTTGGCCAGGATTTTATTAAAATCTTGTGCAGTAATAATTAAAGGAACACCATAATCAGAATCTTTAAGAAAAGATATCTTCAATTTTGTGTTTATTTGTGGTATGGAGAAAAAAAAAAAAAACAGGAATCTTTAAGCTCAAGAATGCAGAACAGGGTGATTAGTGCTCTCCTCCAAGCATGTTTATTTATTTCAGCTACAATAACTTTAACGTAACTAGCTAACTAGCCTTTATTTGTCACATATACACTACTGCACAGTGCAATTCTTTCTACGCATATCCCATCCTTGGAAGGTTGGGGTCAGAGCGCAGGGTCAGCCATGATGCAGCACCCCTGGAGCTCAAGGGCCCAACGGTGGCAGTCTTGCTCAAGGGCCCAATATTATAGGCTGAGACTAATTTCTCATTATGAAACAGATTCAGAAAAAGTACAAAGAACACAACAGAACACATGGAATAATTACTTTGATTGTGAGGGTTAAAGCACTCCACTTCTATCCACTCCATAAATAAATAAATAAATCCCAAATTAAATGGTACTACATGATGCTAAAGTCCAGCAGAGTTATGTTTTGTAATACAGTTATAAATAACGGAATACACAATACATGGAAACTCATTGCGTCAGACCTGAAATTTGATTGGCTGCCATCCAGCCAGTAGTACTGAGATTCGCAGTCGATGCTGCTCTCCTCATATCTCGGCTCTCTGCGTAGACCGATCCAAAAATCACCGTCTGTAGCTTTCAGCTCCTGAATAAAGCCCTCAATGAGACTCTGCTCAGCCGCTGACTCGATGCTGAGAAGGTCTCCCCCGTCGCTCCTGCATGCCCGCTGGGCCTCCTCAAAGTTTAGCTTGCGCCAGCCGTCTTCGAAGTAGCCGATTTTGTAACAGGGCTTGTTGGTGCCCCGCTTGCATATATGTTGGCCTTTTGGGGGAAGAGTGAAAGAAGTTTAGGTTCATGATGGTGTAACTAAGGGACTGAACATGTTACCTAAATGCTAGGATTCTTATTCTATATGTTTATCACCATTATTATAGTAAAGATAAGATATTTCTTGTAAGATATTAAAGAGTAGAATCAAAAGAGCTAAAACTGAGTAAAAATCCAATTTTGTTCATATCTGTAATTTATATGGATTAATAATGTGCTTGTAAAATACATTAACCTCAAATAAAACTAGCGCGTAAGGATCGACTATTAAGGCTAAAGCATTAGACCAAATACTTTATCTTTCAGACTTCATCTGAAATGGCCATTTCTCATATAGCCAAATACCAGGGTAGAATCCTACCCCCAAATTAGTTCGACATTTTCATCAAAGAACTACGCTCTCATCCCTGTAAAGTCCAAACCTCTCATGCTAAACATTTTTTCCTCATTACCAAAGAGGCCCCTTTCAGTACCTATGACCCAGCTCCTAATTAGACCAGCATCCTGCAAGGTTTTCACCATGAAACCTACGTCCCAACCCACATACCACACACTAAACTGCACGTAAACCTGTCATTTCCATGTCCAATTTAGTTCACTACTTCAGTTTGCAATGTTGTCTCGTTAAAAGATCTATAGCATGCACTACGCCACCTGTCGGGTTTATGGGCAGTAAAGAAAAAAAACAAAGAAATGCTTTAATCATGATCAAAAGAAGCCTAGAAAGGAAATGAGTACAAAGAGGTTGCGGATATTATAAAAAAGTCCATGGGGGACGTGAAGTGAAATAGCGCTTAGTGTAGCAGAAAAGGCATACTTAGTGGCACTGAAATGTCTAAAAATATTTTTGTTGTAGGCCACTGATTTGGTTCGGACCTCCCTGATTCATTCAGACACTCTCTCTTTTTCTGTTTGGAGCTCATGGATGGTCCGTAAAGATTTGTGCTTCACAGAAACCGTCTCATCCTTGCTTAATAAGTCATATTTAGGTACAGTAGACTTAAACCTAAGAACTGCTGCTGAAACCATAAAGACTGTCATATGCTCATACACCGATCAGGCTTAACATTATGAGTACTGACAGGTGAAGTGAATAACACTGATGATCTCCTCATCAACGTAAGGATTTGAGCAAGTTTGACAAGGGCCAAATTGTGATGGCTAGACCACTGGATCAGAGCATCTCCAAAACTGCAGCTCTTGTGGGGTGTTCCCGGTCTGCAGTGGTCAGTATCTATCAAAAGTGGTCCAAAGAAGGAACAGTGGTGAACCAGAGACAGGGTAATGGGCAGCCAAGGCTCACTGATGCACGTGGGGAGCAAAGGCTGGCCCGTGTGATGTGATCCAACAGACGAACTACTGTTGCTCAAATTGCTGGTTTTGATCGAAAAGTGTCAGAATACACAGTGCATGATGGGTCAGGGCTGTTTTGGCAGCAAAAGGGGGACCAACACAATATTAGGCAGCAGAGGTTCGTAATGTTATGCCTGATCGTTGTATAATAGTCTTATTCATAATATGCTCATACTGACCATCATTTCAACCCACCGTACTGTTTGTCTCCACTTTTCCGGATCCTGAAAGGGTTCATAATTACGTTATTCTCTGTCAACCAGAAAAGGATAGGTTCCCTGTGAATTTGTCTCCTCTTAAAGTTTCTTCCTCAGCTCATCGCAAAGAGATTTCCAGTATTGATCTAAATCCACGCCCGGATTGCTCTGTCCATTATTTGAAAAAAATGTAATTGAATGCAACACTTACTGGGTAAGAAAATGACGAGTATGATACCTTCAGCCAGTTAAGATGAGATCTTGCATGGATTGATATTGCATATCTTAAACTGAGTGTCTGAATAAATCAGAAATCATCTGGATGATCAAATGAACTTGCCATAAACTTGCCATCACATCAAAGCACATGTTAGTGCAAATATTTCTAAGCATTTAAGAATTTTTATGCCATCTAAAACCGGAAACCCCCAGAAACAACCAAAAACCAAAATTTGCTGTTACACACATTAAATCAGGAAAGAAATTTTTTTTTTTTTTAATGTGAAAACGCTCACTTACCACTAAGCACTGTGGATGCTGAAGTCGGCACACTGAGCATCAGCGCTGAAAAAGCCAAAATTCTCCTCACATCCATTTTCCCCTTTCAGGCTTCCATTACAGAAGAAATGCGTGTTTTAAACAGTAAACGTTTAAAACATTACGACAAATGGACGATCCTCAGATTGAGCGAGGTTCTGCGTGTGTGTGTGTGTGTGTGTGTGTGTGTGTTGTCTCCACACAGTGCACGCAGGAAAGACAGGGAGGAGTGTGTGAGAGGTTTCGGTCAGGCGAGCGCGTTAATTAGCTTCAGATTCATTCAATTAGCCCGCCGCTGGTGGGCGGAGTCTCTTTTATCTCTTCAAGCATATGGATTATTTTCAGAAAACAATTAAAAACATATATTTTTAAACGATAAATATAGGATGATTGGCATTGGAAGTATATAAGTATATAATACTTAAATACTGGATATTCATAACTATATTCATCTAATGTCAAAAGCATTCTTAAAACTGTTGCGTTACTAACAAACAAACAAACAAACAAACAAACATTTTGGGCCAGTGTGAATACCCAACAATAGTATGAGTTAGGATATTTACCCATCATATTTGTTTTTTTAAGCCCAGTTTGTGGGTAAAATGACGACATTGATTGAGTACTGTAAAATGACAGTAAATAATAATAATTAAAAAAATGGCTTATTCATTAAAAGAAGTCAAATTCAGCTATATTTAGTACTGGGATACCGTTAGCTAGCATACGTTCTGTCAGCAGGCTAACACTCGATATCAAGCTAAACTTCATAGTAAAAAGTTATAGCCCACAAAATACCGAAATATATCATTTCAAATTGTTTAACCAAATGAAAAAGGAATTAAGTTTGAACAAAAACAGTTGATTTCTTTCACTTCAGACGCAGTGGAAAATTCCAGAAAATCAACCTTGCCTTTTTTCCATTTCAGGTCAGTATTCCCAACGCAATATGATGAAGTGACTATTATCAGTTTGATAAGTCATCCCTGAGGCACTGACATGTGAAATGAACCCAACCTTGTAGGCTTTGCCAGGTTATTTTAACAGTTAGCATTACCACACACTATTCTTTTAAATCTGTTCCTATAGAGAAAAGTCAAATGGACATAACATGTGAAATTCATGTGGTTTTCAGAACTTTGTAGTGGACTTACATATGATGGACATACGCCGATCAGGCATAACATTATGAGAGGTGAAGTCAATAACATTGGCACCTGTTAGTGGGTGGGATATATAAGGAGCAAGTGAACATTTTGTCCTCAAAGTTGATGTGTTAGAAGCAGGAAAAATGGACAAGCGTAAGGATTTGAGCGAGTTTGACGAAGGGCCAAATTGTGATGGCTAGACCACTGGATCAGAGCATCTCCAAAACTGCAGCTCTTGTGGGGTGTTCCCGGTCTGCAGTGGTCAGTATCTATCAAAAGTGGTCCAAGGAAGGAACGGTGGTGAACCGGTGGCAGGGTCATGGATGGCTAAGGATCACTGATGAACATGGGGAGCGAAGGCTGGCTGTTTTGGCAGCAAAAGGGGGACCAACACAATATTAGGCAGGTGGTCATAATGTTATGCCTGATCAGTGTATAGTTTGTTTTTTTTCAGATGTGAATTTTCCACACAGTTAATTATTTTCACACACAGTCACATATTAATGACATGATGTCGTAGATACTTGATGTTTGTTTTGACGTTTAATTTCAGGGCACAACGTTGCACGTGCAATCGCATATTCACCTGATTACATGTGAAATGTATGTGATTATCCCTAAAAGGATTTTTTTTGTTCTAAAATTTCTATAATCTATCTACATCAATAATAAAAAAAAAATCCTGTGTGTAAAGCATTTATATTACCATTTGAGAATATAAATTACCATTTATATTCTCATATATACTTCAAACAAAATCCTAGTATTAGGTTTAAAAAGGCTTTATACAAGTTCTCGGACTTCCTTTATGTCTTGATCCAGAACCTCGAGAGGAGTCTTGCAAGAAAACCTGCGGAGACATATCATAATGGTTCCGAATCACAAACTTGTATACTAGCCCTGCTTCTATACACAGTTTTTTTTTTATCTCAGAGCTGTATTCTTCTATATTGCTAGGGTGGTACCATATTTATTAGTACCATATTTATAGAGAAGGTTCATGTACCTTTAGTTTAGTTAGATTCAAGAGTAATGCTTTTAAGCTACATGGGTGGTCCCATTTTGTACCTTTAATCATTTGTTAAAGATGCACTATATTCACATTTTCAGGAAACAAAAGGTACAAAAGATGCACACTCAATGGTAATGCCCCAGAGAGAAAAAAAGTACAAACTGGTAGCTTTATTGGTATCATTAATATATAGTTGAAATACCAATAAACAGAAGACAATGGGGTCAAATGCAGCGCTAAGTATGTCATGCTGTTCACATTTTTGCCAGCTGATTCATGGATTAATTGACTAACTGGTAGTGTAATTAGTGAGCACTTAATGTGCTGGGTTACGGCAGGAATCGTTCACCGTTTGAAAGAAAAACATTGTGCTTCAAATGCCTTAAATCATCACAAACTGTTAGTGTTTTATTAAAAGTGAGCTACATTTTTGCACTGTATATTTATCTTGCTTTTTGCTTACCACCACGGTAAAAAGGATACAGCATACGCACACACACATGCACACACACATGCACACACACATGCACACAAATTCTCTTTTCCTGTAACAGTAAAGATGTGTAATACCTCTCCCAAGAATTAAAAGGGAGTATTATTTGTTTGCCTTGTTTTTAATTTGAAGTAATTTATGGCAGCAGCATCAGCGAAACAGCTTCCCCTCCCACGGCAGTAAATCCTCTACTCGCTGTCGGGTTACTGCCTCTGCGTCCACACAGTCGATGCAGGGCTCTATCGCGCACCGTGCTTCTTATAGTAAGTGGTTTAAACCTAGATTTTTCACTAAACTAATTTATTGTTTGACAGCATCGATGTTCTCTTGTACCTCTCAGTCAGCTCAGGTCTGCTCGGCTTGTGCACACGGGATACCATTTCTTTCTGTGGAGGAACACACGTTCAAAAGTTTATAATCGTGACGGTATCAATTACTAAGAAGTTTTAAATTAGATATTTGATCAGCGTCTTATATAAATAGGTGCTGTGATGGTATTCCTAACATAATTGGTCACACAACCACGAAATGAAAGAGAGAGGGTATAGAATTTATGATGACTGTTTAATTTCGGGTTTTGGTTGTTACCTGTATAAATACAGTAGCTGGTGTGATTATGAATAAGATAACTAACGCATCTCAATAACATCAACAAAACAGTCTACTGTAATTACTTAGTTACATGAGAGCAAAATAAGGGTCAAATTTAAATACATACAAAGGATTTTTGACTGAATTATATACTTTATATAATCAGAGCCATGCATCCAAGAAGAGTTAACAAATTTGACAAATCTCTGCGCAGAGCTGTTTTAATGCACATTTTCCTTAAGCAGTGACATCAGATAGAACTGATTATGATTAATCATGATTGGTAAAACGGCTTAACCACATAATCATCATCATTTTCCCCAAGAGACGTGCGAGTCCATAATGAGCTGCTTTCCAGGCCGGTCCAATCTTCCTGTTCGTCTGCAGGAGTTGGACAGTCGCTAAAATGCTGAGGCTTTGAGGAAAAAGTGCTGATAAGAGAGACAGGGCACTCTAATGGATAGGAGAGAAATAAAACACTTGGCTGTCTACAAGACTCCTCTTCTGCCCAAATCTGCAAAGGGTTGTAATGATGAATTGCCTGTTGGACGATTTGCATGTACATATCGGCCGATGAACGGAAAATGAAGCAGCAATATGGTTTTTATAAGGGAGATTGACACGTGGTGCCTACCTTAATCCGATCTTCTCTCTGCTTCTTTAACAGGGCCATGATCTCGTCGCGCTTTTTGGCCTTTGAGAAAAAGACACAAGAGACTGATGTGTGAAAAAGCAAGCTGTGATGTTAGAGAACTAACCAGCTTTGTCTCCACCAGTGGTAACCTATGCACGTTATGGACACGGCTGAGAATGCAGCAGCCAGCTGGCAAGAGAAACTGCAACTACTAAACAAGCCTCATAACTCTGATTTAACACGCCCGCTTTGTGGCTACACGGCTGGCTGGTAATTAACGTCATTTGATTGATTTCATTCTGAATATGGTCCTCGGTAGCCATTTATCAAACGGACATCGTTTAAGAGCAGGTTAGTCAGTTACAGTAATGTAATGCAATATGATTATTATCATTAGCTATAAACATTACTCATGCCATGTTCCTACAAAAACACTCAAAGTGAAATCAGAAGCTGTTTCTCTCATAAAATATATCCATTTCTGTGGATGATGTCTTCTTCTTCTTCTTCTTCTTCTTCTTCTTCTTCTTCTTCTGGCTTTTCCCTTCAGGGGTCGCCACAGCGAATCATCTCTCTCCACCTATCCCTATCTTCTGCATCCTCAACACTTGCACCCACTAGCTTCATATCCTCATTAATTCCATCCATATACCTCCTCTTTGCCCTTCCTCTTTGCCTCCTGCCTGGCAGCTCCATGTCCAACATTCTCCTACCAATATACTCACTCTCCCTCCTCTGAACATGTCCAAACCATCTTAATCTGGCCTCCCTAACTTTGTCCCCCAAACGTCCAACATGAGCTGTCCCTCTGATGTACTCATTCCTAATCCTGTCCAATCTTGTCACTCCCAAAGAGAACCTCA
Source organism: Hemibagrus guttatus (assembly GCA_033459395.1). Taxonomy (NCBI): domain Eukaryota; kingdom Metazoa; phylum Chordata; class Actinopteri; order Siluriformes; family Bagridae; genus Hemibagrus; species Hemibagrus guttatus. The sequence continues at coordinate 3,616,005 of JAUCMX010000027.1, forward strand.
ACATCTTCAGCTCTGCTACCTCTAGCTCTGACTCCTGTCTCTTCCTCAGTGACACTGTCTCTAAACCATACAGCATGGCCGGTCTCACCACTGTCCTGTACACCTTCCCCTTGATTCTCGCTGATATTTTCCTATCACACAGAACTCCCGACACCTTTCTCCACCCATTCCAACCTGCCTGCACTCGCTTCTTTACCTCTTTCCCAAAATTTCTGTGGATGCTGTACTGAACAGAATATTTTTGATTCAGTGTCAAGTCCTGTTTTTTTCCTTATAAAAACAGACATTTCTCTCCAGTTGTCAGCTTTGGGGAAAAAAAAAATTTTCTTGGGAAGAAAAGCCAATTACTAAATAGGAATCGTATAAAAGATTGGATAAACGGTACAGACAATGGAATGGAATGGAATGAAAATTGTCAGGTCTCTGGTGGACTATGAATCCTACAGCTTTCAGTACAAGTGCTCCCAGTGGGCCTGTGGAGAAATAAGAGGGGATTGTGACTGCGGTGGAAATAAAAAGATGATGAGTGAGTAACATGCTTATGAGTCACTGGAGAACGATAACTTTAGGATTCTGTCATTTGTTTGGCTGCATGTATTGGCTTTTCAGGTTAAAGAACTCGATTAAAGCGAAACATCACCATCATGATAATACAGTTTGGTTTATATTTCTGGCAGTGCTTAAGGCTGATGAAGAGTCAAAATCGAGTCAAAATTGAAATTTAGAAACATGACTGAAAGGCAAATATTACGTATATATGTAATATAACTATTATACACTTATTCATCAGAAATCTTGATTCGGATTTGTCAAAAAGAATTTATTTACAATAGTATAGCTGCAAAGCAAATCACAGGTTTATGTTACTGTATTTCACAATGACTTGTACCGAAGCTTTCAGTAACGAGAAGCTTATGAATCAGATATATAAAGGAGTCTTCATTGTCAGAGGTTTGTATCAGTCAGATGTAAAGCTGTGACTCAGGTTGTCTGTCATGGGAATATCTTCAGGGTGGTGGGTTTTGTGGGTTCTTTGTAACAAAGGGAAGATAATGGAAAGGCTGTTTATAATATTAACTAATTAATTGATTATTTCCTCGACATTCCATGCCATTAAATGTAACTATAAACGGATAGAAATATATGTTGTATATGTTGGAACTGTTCTATTGTAAACGCCATAGATGAGCCTTTAAAAAATACACCCAACACTGTGGACGTCAGCCGTGCTGGAATTCCCTGAACTTGGGTCAAACGGATACTAAATGTCAGGGATAACAAGGATAATGAACTTCTATTGGTCCATTTGAATTTCAAATCGGAAATGTCTAGGCTAGTAAGAGCCCTAAGAAACTTTCTTTTGAAAAATCTGCATTTTAAAACCGGTCTCCTGTCTCCCACTGAATGATGTGCACCTCTTTAAGCAGAATCTGCAAGAAAAGGAAAGAGAATCGATGCTCCCTGAATCCTCCTAGCCGCTTTCAGATGAATTGATCTGCTACCAGAATGCAAACCGCAAGACCGTGGGCCCGCTAATCCGATTAGCAGCCGAGCTCAGTGAGCTGCGGCAAGCCCCGGAGGCTCCGCGGATGCATCCATCATGACAGAAATACAAAGAGCTGGTTAAAGGTAGCAGCTTCTGGGATCACATTACCCCGATTGGCTTCCTGGTGCTCTGCAGTGGGGAACTCCGGCGCTAAATCAAAAGTACTACAGGCTACTTTACACATTAGAAAAGTGGCCAATTACTCACGAGAGTTTTATGAGGATGTAATATGAAGCATACAACACATCCGGGACCATAAAGCATTTAATGCTTCACAGGAATTCCGCTATGTATTTAAGCACACTCCCATCTGGACTCGCAATTTTGTGGGCTGCAGGTTTATCGATTTCTGTAGATGGTCCGTAGTGCACACGATATTAAAACGGCGGATGAAGCCAATTGCTGATGTTGCTAATTCGTAGCTTGTGCCAGTGTCTTGTCACTCAAACTCATATTCCTGTTAAGGATTCATAATACCGACTATCCTTACAACCGCCACAATTCAGGCCCAATCTAGCTTGCAGTGGTGTGTGATTGCAGCATACGCCTGACTCGCTTTCCGTCTTAAGTGCACCGTTATGTAAGTAGGAGCTTCATTTCCTTAATGCAGTGTGCCGAGGCTTTTTTGCTTAAAGACAGCAGATTCTGGCTGCCAGATCCTCACGCTGCAAAAACTCATCTGATCTCGATTCATTGCTCATTACAGCTCTGTATTTCTGGCTCCGGCACAGTAACACAGAACAATGGAAATTGCTTTCAGTATTTCAGTATATTTATAACTTACAGTAAAAGATCAGAGATATTTTGATCAACCTCTCACTGCACACTTTTTATTATGGAAGATAAATAACTGACCAGCAGATGGTACAATATATATATATATAATATATATATAATCTGTATAAAAGAATGTCCATGAAAACGTAGTAAGTAATCCCATTTTCCCAACTGCCCTCACAAGAATCTGAGCTGAACACACATACAGTACAAAATCTCCTCATTTACTTCAGGCTGCATTCAAAAATTTCACTGAAATATTTACACAGGGAAAATGACTCCCCTTCAAAGAGATTACACACTGGCGTAAGTACATTTTCTGAGCTTTTTTTTTTGCTAATCATCTGTACCTCCTAGGTTGCAAGATTTTTCTTGAGTAGTAGCGGTGTTTAACTGGCTTTAAACACTAGCACTAAAGCTGAAAAGAAAGAAATAAATTATAGTGGAAAAGATAATGAAGTACATCACACACACACACACCGGAAAACAGCAGCGTCATAGATCACAGAGTGCAGAATCGAGCTGTTCTGAGAGGATGAGCCATCTCCCCCATCTATCAATACTTAAAGGCTGTGTGAAACATTTCCTCTCGCACTTCCCCCTTTACCGCATTTATTCTGTGCGAGCCATCATGACAAGGAATTTGCATAGCTTATAATGCAGTTTAACATGTCCTCACCATTTCCAGGTATCTCTGCTTCTCATCTTGCATCTGTAGCTGGTAAGCCTTCTGTAGGACCTCTTCGTTTTCTGCTGTAAGATCATATTTTCACTTTGGCTGGAATTCAGTGTGAGATTTTTCAATATGAATGAAAGACTACTTACTCGCCCAGGGTGGCTGCTTGCGCACATTATCGCTGACTAAAAGGAAAGATGAAACAATATTACTAAGACTATTTTCTTTATACGGTATTTAGAGTCAGTATTTTAGCTTTTCTGCTTATGATCTGGAATTTTTAGCATATCTATATGTTATATAAGAACATAGTGAAGATGTTCTATTATGTTATCACTTTAGTAATTAAAATGTGCTTATACGTTGGAGTCTTCAGACACCCATCAGGCATAACATTATGACCACCTGCCTAATATCGTGTTGGTCCGCCTTTTGCTGCCAAAACAGCCCTGACCCGTCATGCACTGTGTATTCTGACACCTTTCTATCAGAACCAGCATTAACTTCTTCAGCAATTTGAGCAACAGTAGCTCGTCTGTTGGATCGGATCACACGGGTCAGCCTTTGCTCCCCACGTACATCAATGAGCCTTGTCCGTCCATGACCCTGTCGACGGTTCACCACTGTTCCTTCCTTGGACCATTTTTGATAGATACTGACCACTGCAGACCGGGAACACCCCACAAGAGCTGCAGTTTTGGAGATGCTCTGATCCGGTCCGCTAGACATCACAATTTGGCCCTTGTCAAACTCGTTCAAATCCTTACGCTTGTCCATTTTTCCTGCTTCTAACACATTGAAGACAAAATGTTCACTTGCTGCCTAATATATCCCACCCACTAACAGGTGCCATGATTAGATCATCAGTGTTATTCACTTCACCTCTCACTGCTCATAATGTTATAGCTGATCGGTGTACAAACAGATTTGTAAAACCGTTTAAAAGGTTATTGTGAGGAAATCTTGATTTAGTATTTATGGAAGGAGTTTCCAGTATCAGCACTTAAATCTTTGCCGACCGGAAGTAAGACATCAGGGTGCAGGGATTTGTGGTTTCCTGTAAACAGGACAAGCTAAATTTTGGTCTTGTAATGTAACTGATAACAGGAATAAACCCTAATGCAACTAAAAAAATGACCTGTCTTTAATAAATGTAAAAAAGTGCAGAAATAAAAGAAATGAAATAAATCAGTGAATACCCCCCCCCTCTCTCTCACTCACTCACACACACTCTCACACACACACACACACACACACACACACACTTACCCCTGCTTTGCGGGGCCTTGGCTACCTTGAGACGCTGTCTAATGTCCAGAGAAACTAAGCTGGACTCGATGGGTGGCTGTAAACACAGCGAGCTCCAGAACACTTTGGCGTAAGCTACATCCTCTTGCGACGAGCCTTCAAACACCGTGTAACACACATCAACATCTGAAAGTGTTTCCACGGCGTCTGTATCTCGCACTTCGCTCATAATAACACTACAGTCCTGTAACCTAGGGCGTGAGTGTTTACCGGAAGTGAAGGGGGCGGCGTGTGTCGCAGTTGTCATGGAGAAAGACGCTTTCAGGGAGCGCCACATAATTTCTCGTTTTAATTGATTCCCAGTAATTGGACACTATGGTCATTATAGCATACTGTGCTACTGGGGATGTTCCACTAACCTCCCCAAACCTTTACAAAAAATTAACCACTTGAGAAACTGCCTGTACTATCTACTGGTTCATAAACAATCCACCATCATCATCATCATCATCATCATGTTTAATTAATACTGTTTTCAGGTATATTGTTGTTGTTATTATTATTAATATTGCAATAAACTGTTGCCTTGCCATTTTGTACTTGGCACATGGCACTTAACTGTATATGTATCATAGCTCTACAGCTAAGGATTACACAGAACAGGCATAACATTATGACCACCTGCCTAATATTGTGTTGGTCCCCCTTTTGCTGCCAAAACAGCCCTGATGCCCATCTTGCACTGTGTATTCTGACACCTTTCTATCAGAACCAGCATTAACTTCTTCAGCAGTTTGAGCAACGGTAGCTCGTCTGTTGGATCGGATCACACGGGCCGGCCTTCGCCTCCCACGTGCAACAGTGAGCCTTGGCCGCCCATGACCCTGTCTCCAGTTCACCACTGTTCCTTCCTTGGACCACTTTTGATAGATACTGACCACTGCAGACCGGGAACACCCCACAAGAGCTGCAGTTTTGGAGATGCTCTGATCCAGTCGTCTAGCCATCACAATTTGGCCCTTGTCAAACTCACTCAGATCCTTAAGCTTGTCCATTTTGAGGAAAAAATGTTCACTTGCTGCCTAATATATCTCACTAACAGGTTCCATGATAAGGGGATAATCAGCGTTATTCACTTCACCTGTTAGTGCTCATAATGTTGTGGCTGATCGGTTTAAATATAATCCAATCAAAAATACATAAACATTATTGATCAATTCTAAGTTTAAATAGATTAATGTAATAGGGCTAGCTAGACTTTTGTGAAAAGCTGTGTGTAGATTTAGAACATGAAGTCATTAAGCAAGGCTTAGGCAAACTAAGCTTGGGTTAAATCAGACACTCAGACAGATTAATATTCCTTTTTTTTTATTTATTTCTTATATAAAGATGCTTTACACTGTACGCATTTTCAAGAAGCAGGAGAATAAGAAGAAAAGGTGGTGTTTTGGAGCTGTTGTTCAACTGGTAGTGAGGTTAGTGATTACTGTGGGTCAAAATTGTAATCAGCTAACTACACTGCCAAATAACCAAACAGCATATGTTCCCAAGGACAAGCATAGCACAAACACAACAACACAACACTCTGTAACACATTGTACAGCAGCTTTTTGGCTACATGGCAAATCAGAGGTTTATATTGATGTCTTTATATAACCACAAATAATATTATGCTGGATATTATGAGAGAAATAAGTACGCAGTGACCTGTGCTTGACTGCAGGCTGTTGTGTTGGCAGTATGGTTAGTGATTGTAGCCGGTGTAAAGCAATCAGCTAACAACACTGCCTACAGACCAACCCCAACTGGAGAACCTGGAGAACGGTTCACGACGATGGCAACTTTTCACCTCTGAAGATGGCTTGGGAAGCTTTCAGGACACAATCTCATGCATACATAGCTACATGCATACCCTAACGAATAACATTTAACCTTTAGACCTTAAATTGGAAATGAGAAGGAAAGGTACCTAGGTATCAGTGGCTCTAAGATATGAATAAAATGAGTATATTCAAAAATAATTGGAATACATATTGCAGATGTTTTTTTAAATAATATAATCCATTAAAAATGATCGTCCGAGATCGTTCGGAACGTTCACAAAAATTGTTTTGCGTGTAACTGCTGCTGTTTTAGGGCATTACACGACACAAATTCACAATATGTCCACAGATATTTAAGGCATTATGGTTAAAAAGAATAGCACTAGAATATGTTACAAAAAAGTGCGCATGTGTAAGAAAAGTCTACATATAAATCGATCACCACTCACTTGTGATGTATTTGCTTTTTCTTCTTCCTGCACAGTCCGGTTTGAAGGAATGCCACCTTACACTCTTCCCGTCTATCATATCCGTCTCTTCTGGTTTTCCGTGTATTGTAGCCTTTACCTGTCGTTGCCATGCACCTCGACGTCACACCTGCTGGGTCAGAAGTACACAGATCAGTTACATTTGGTTTGTTCCTTGAAAAAAACAAACAAACCCTTAGCTGTGTAACAAGACTTGCTTCATGGCTACTGTGCAGATCCTAATACAATCAAAATAAAAAAAAAAACACACACTAGTTACATCTACATTAATTGCTGATGCACTGATGCACTCTATGAGATCTGATAGAGTTAGGTTTATTTCAAGGCTGGTATCCATAGTGGAAGCTGTTAATGAACCTTTGGACCCTCACGCAATTTAATATATTTTAATATATGTATAAATGCATTGAAAAATTCTTCCATGCTCTTGCAGGGTTTCCTAAGAAGTTCCTCAGGGCTACAAATGACCCTGGAAACCGTTATAAGTTTTAAAGTTGCTGTACCACTCTCACGGTACCCTCATGTTGCATTAATATGTATCTTTCAGCTGCGAAAGTCAACCCTTTGTTCAGTGAAGTCACTATATTGAATGTGGGCTCCTCATTTGACATTGAGCTTAGGTTACTGACTTTGCTACGGTTCCTCCAGGTTTGACTGGTTTCCTCCCAAGATAAACGAATGAGCGTGTGAGTGAGCATCCAATGGACTCCAATGGACTGGGATCCCATATAGGGTGTATTCCCACCTCATTCATGGCGTTCCTGGGGTAGTATCCAGATCCAATGAAACCCTGAAGATGAACGAATATCCTCAGGAGTTGCATCTTTCACCTGAAAAAGAAAGAAAGAATGGAAATCATTCCATGAATGGTAAACTTGAATGGTTGTTGTATCTTCTCCAGGTTGCCAGATATACGCTTACTTTAAACCATCATTGCAGGTACAGGTTTAGCTTCACAGGTGAAAGAGGTGAAAATCCTAGCTACACAAATTCGAGACCAGAGCACGCTTATTGGTGTCCCTCATAATGACAGACCTACTTACCGAAGGAAAGTTTCCCAGGAACAACTGGTTTAAGACTGTTTCTCTGTGGCTGGGAACTCACTCTCTCAGACGCGCAGCCTTTATAACACGCCGCGGTTTGGCGTTTAAACGGAGCGGGTCGTGTGGCGCGACACGCCGGGGGCGGGAACGAGGGCGCTAATGACGTCACCCTCACAGGAAACACCTTTCGCATTGTCTTTAATTAGCCTTTAATAGCCGAGTGTCATGTGCATGAAAATTACATGGACTTACATTGTCAAAAACATAGGAAAAGAATGAAAGTTTATTTGGAAATGAAAGAAAATGAAAGTACTTTTTCTTTTTTCTTACATATATATATATTAGTGCATACTATTATATGTGTATTAGTGCATATTATATATATATATATATATATATATATATATATATATATATATATATATATATATATATATATATATACACATTAGTGCATGTGGTTCACAGGGAGCCTGTGCCTATTTCAGGCATCATTGGGCATCAAGGCAGGATACACCTTGGACAGAGTGCCAACCCATCAAAGGGCACACACACACTCTCATTCACTCACACACTACAGTCAATTTAGAGATTTCTGCAAATGACATAATAGTTTTGTTTTTTTTTACAAGTGTATATTCATACACACACACACACACACACACACACACACACACACACACACACACACACGCACAAACACAAACACACACACACACACACACACACACAAGCAAAAAAAACTAAACAAAAAAAAAATACAAGCCAAGTTTGTAGATACCAATCAACCTACAATGCATGTTTTTGGACCCAGGGACGAAACCCCAGAGGCACAGGGAGAACATGCAAACTCCACACACACATGGCGGAGGCAGGAATCGAATCCCCAACCCTGGAGGTGTGAGGGAAACGTGCTAACCACCAAGCCACCGTGTCTACCTCCTAATTAGGTTTTTGTTATTTCTAAATAATTTTCTATTATCTTGAATTACATTTGAATGCTCTGTATTTCTGCAAATGACATAATAGTTTTTTTTTTTTACAAGTGTATATTCACACACACACACACACACACACACACCACACACACACACACACACACACACACACACACACAAGCAAAAAAAACAAAAAAACAAAAAACAAAAAAAAAATACAAACCAAGTTTGTAGCTCTAACTAAATTTGGGAAAGAGAATAATTTCTAGTTTCTTTCATTTCTAGACACTTTAGCGTGAATGTTATCACTGTTAATGTTGATTGTTATTGTCTGTAATATGCTGCCGTTATTATAGAAGCATGACTTCATTTTGGCTTCAGACTTACTTCATGAGGCTGGCAATTATTATTATTATGAATGATATATTTACTAATATAAAGTATTAGTATAATAAGTATAATTTCAGGCATATTTGTTTATACCTTTATACTTTATTTTCTTCATCATCATCATTTGTTCTTACGCACTTTTGCTTTCAACCTCTAGTTAATTGTTGACTCTGATGATGCAGATAATCACCTCCTTACCTGATTCACATGGATGCCCTATGCATGGACGATCAAAGTAACCGCTGTTTACATGGACAACCATTTAACGCAGCCCACCGTTGTCAATTCAGAGGTAAGAAACAAAAACAAAAACTGCTGATCCACTCCTTAGATACAGACCAAACCTGAGCACTAATGTTTCTCTGAGCTGGGATTGTTTTTCAGTTGGTAGGGTATGTGTTATAACCCACGCACTGGGGTGATAGTGGACAATAGATACTCAGGGTTACCACAGAAACTACTTATTGAACATTTCTCTAAAGACAGGCCCAGGCTTGCCTGTAGTATAGCATCAAGCATCTTATTTGCTGCTGGTTGCTCTGTACACAAAACAGCTAATCTGTCATGAAAAATCAACCAACTTGTATTATACAGCTTTTGAATCCTTGTTTTATTCTTAAAACATCAAGTATATTCAACATGTCATCTCCACAACACTTTTTATTTTGCCAATCAAATTCCTCATAATTTCAAACTTAAATAAATGCAATAAATACTACAAACAATGACTTGAAAAAAAAGGAAATTATGCCACATTTCCATTTAATAAATATCAGATCATTTTTTAAAATATTTTAAAAAAAGGCAAATACAAAAAGTGGCCATTCATTCATTCATTCATTCATTCATTCATATCTGAACTACACTCAGGTCATGGGGAGCCTGTGCCTATCTTAGGCGTCATAGGGCATCAAGGCAGGATACACCCTGGACAGAGTGCCAACCCATCGCAGGGCACACACACTCTCACACACTATGGACAATTTAGAGATGCCAATCAACCTACCATGCATGTCTTTGGACTGGGGGAGGAAACCAGAGTACCCGGAGGAAACCCCCAAGGCACGGGGAGAACATGCAAAACAAGAACTCAACACATGATGTCGAAGGTCATATACCCACAAACTGCCTGTTGAAATTTTTAAAATAAAAAATTTAACACTGATGAACAGGAAACCTGATTTTGTATTATTGTCCCAAATTACAAATTAACTTCCTGTTATACTCAGGATTGGGATTTCTGAATATGGCTAAAGTGGATTCATGTATGACTCAGTGATATGTCATATGGATAAATACTGTCAGCATGTGGACTGGCCATTCTCTTCCGTGGGTGTGTAGACCTATACATGACGGACTGATTGGTTTATTATTTTAAACTGAACTACTAAATTCTGAACATATGTTATTAACGTGTGAATAGTTTTTTGCCATCCATTTTCCTTTGTCTGTACCGCTTATCTAATCTATTCTCGGGTCACTGTGCCTATCTCAGGCATCAAACACCCTGGACGGAGTGCCAACCCATCACAGGGCACACACACACACATTCACTAGGGGCGATTTAGAGACGCCAATCAACCTGTCAATGCATGTCTTTGGACAGGGGAGGAAACCAGAGTACCCAGAGGAAACCCCCAAGGCACAGGGAGAAAATGCAAACTCCACACACATGGCGGAGGCGGGAATCAAACCCCCAATCCTGGAGGTGTGAGGCGAACCACCGAGCCACCGTGCCCCCTGAATAGTTTTTTTTTTTGTCTTAAAGTTGGCGTATGTATTAACATGGCTCATCATGGCTGAACACTTCTCCTAAACAAAATATAGAAAACAGATTTCAGAGATCTAATAGCATCATCTCAGAGTTATACACAGATCCTACTTCAATACTATATTAAGCCAATATTTCTTTATAATTGGAAATGTGAGTACACGATTTAAGCTGTATGCTGGCCAACAAAAAATCCATTACAGGAAGTATTCTGTACATTCTCTTATAGCAGTTTAATTTCAAGAAATTCTGCGTTAGATTCAAAATACTGAATATAATATTCTCCCCGTGTGAGGAGGTGGCAATCAGATCAGAACGTGGAATTATATTCTGGTTTGACTGGAACTTTTTCCCACTTTTTTGTGCAATCTCAAACCACAAACTAAACACATATTCCTGACACCGAGTTCACTTCTTAAGTGGTCAAAGCTTTCTATCTAACGCAAGGGGTGGCAGTTATAAAGTGTCTAGTGCTTTTGCTCCTTGCTTTCTTTATGCCATTTAACAATGCTCTTACTTTCATCATTTTTCGTAGTGATCACAAAAGTTCATTTGGAAATACAGATATGGCAGTGTGTTTTTGCAGAAAATGTTGAAACCAAGAATGTTTCAACATTAAAAACGATTGAAGTCCTTTTCAATTTTAGGCACGGTCCATCCTAGCATTCCTCTCCATTCATTGTCTACCGCTTATCCGGACTATTCTCGGGTCACGGGGAGCCTGTGCCTATCTCAGGCGTCATTGGGCATCAAGGCAGGATACACCCTGGATGGAGTGCCAACCCATCGCAGGGCACACGCACACGCACGCACACGCACGCACACGCACGCACACGCACTACAGGCAATTTAGAGATGCCAATCAACCTACCATGCATGTCTTTGGACTGGGGGAGGAAACCGGAGTACCCGGAGGAAACTCCCAAGGCACGGGGAGAACATGCAAACTCCACACACACAGCGGAGGCGGGAATTGAACCCTCAAGCCTGGATGTGTGAGGCAACCGTGCTAACCACTAAGCCACCGTGCCCCCCAGCGTTCCTAATAGGATATATAGCACAAGCTCTGAAAAAACTGTAACACCATCTAGTGGCCAACATCAGCAAAAACACGTGTCATTCAAGTGGAAGCTTTTCCCAATATGAATCACCTGCTGAGACATCTAATTGGTCATTAATATGACCTTTAAAAAGCATCAGTTCCCTTTCATAGCTTGCTGTGATTTGTCTTGCCTTTTGTCCTTTTTAGCAGCAATCTGGGATCTAGGCCTGGTTTTTAGAACACTTTTAATTACATTTTTTTAAAATCAAAAGAGGCTTGTGTTTAGAGAAAATGAAGGAAGAGATTGCTGCTACGGTTTTCTTTGTGGCGAGACTGGCGAAGAAGCATGGCAAGCTGGAGCGCTCGTGCCGGGAGAGGTTCGCTGTGGCTTTTTCTTCTATCCTTTTTGAAACGTACAAAAGTCATTGGTACCCAGAGAAGCCATGCAAAGGACAGGCTTTCCGGTGAGAGAATGTGGTACAGAAGCATGAAATTGATTGATTAAATGTTGCAGGAATTGCTTTATGCCGTAAACTTTGTTTTTTAGGTGTCTGAGGATGAACAAGGCCCAGATGAGGGATCCTATAATCAACTGTGCTTGTGAACGGAGTGGCGTTGACTATGATAACCTGGGTTTGCCTAAAGAGATCACCATTTGGGTAGATCCTGGTGAAGTGTCATGCCGGTAAAAATCTTTAAGATCTTGGTGGATTTGCATGCCATGAAATGGTACCATGGCAAGGTTTCCAATGGCTGAACAAATCTTGCAAAATGTCTTTGTCAAAATTAAGAGTTGGCTGAGGGTGTCTGCCATACACTGTTGGTGCATGTAAAGTTGTAACTCTTGCAGGTATGGTGAGAAAACCACACCTTTTTGTGTGACTCTGTTGGAGGGGCAAAAAGACAGTGAGTTCTCACGCAGGATTAACAATGCTGTGGAGCGTGCTTCCTCAGACTACCACTCGGGGACATCTTCAGATGAAGAAGGTCCTAACAGCAGCATGATAAGCAGCAGCAGTAGCAGCGGCAGCAGTACACGATCTGTGCCAAAGCCTAAGTGCATCCCCACTGTGTCCAATCCCAACAGTGTTTATCAGGTATTTCTTAAGGCAGGTTACCAACCTGTGGTCATGGAGAAAATCCTGTCATGCATAAGTTGTGTCCAACATGCCTGCTTCTCAAGAAAGGCTGTGTAATTGGTTAATTGACTGCACAAAAATTCTCCAGGACCAGGGTTTGGGATACTGTACTCTTAAAATCGTGTTCCTTGGCCCAGGGATCTTCAATCTTATCCACAAAGGGCAAGTGTTTCCAACCAAGCAGGAGCCATACCTGACTATGTTAATTGGTTCACTTCAGTCTCCTGTCAAGTCTTCTAATTGTACTGTAATGAAGGCCTGTAGCCACACTTTGGATAAGATTAAAGACCTCTGCACTGTCGATTGGGTCTATAGCAGTCCAGCTAGCTATCTAATATCATGAAGTCTCATAGCAAGTACCTGGTCTTGAATTATTTTGTCAATAATGTCCATACTTTACTACCTTATTCTTGCAGTTCAATGAATTTGTCTATCCAAAAAGGAAGCCTTATCCTGGTGATGGCTATCAGCAGCATTCAAATGGTCAATACCCTCAACACAATGGCTTCAAAAACTACAGACCATCTTATGCCTTCTCTGGTCCACGGGTGGACAAGTACCATTGGGTTAGCAAGAGCCGCTCGTGAGAATTGTGCTTTTGCACTGTTCTAGTGTCGCTGTTTAGTTGGTGTGTAGCCTTAATGGCTGTTTTTTCAATGTTAATACGTCAAAGGAATTATTTATGAAAATCTATTGATTGCCATTAATGGCATGTCGGGTTTTTTTTTTTTTTTTTAAAGCACTTTTAATAAATTGTTGCAAGTTGAGTGGCAAAAATAAAATTATTTTAAAAAAAAACTTGCTGTCTGTGTAGCTTGCACTAGATGGCAGCACTGTCATCCATTGTCCTACTTTGGACTCCTTATTAAAGGTGGTTTCCATACGTGTTGCCTTGATGCCTTAATATGGTCTTGCAAACAGCTCAATAAATTTGAAGGTTATGCTTAATGGGTACCTGGATGGAAAAGACCTGAGAGTGCAAGTCTGCTGCTGTGGTTTCTTTCACTTTACAGTCTTTTAAAGCTCAGGCTATTGATTTGACTAGTTCACCCTTTCAGTGCTCTGAATGGAGACCCAGGTCTCCTCCCTTAGCTCTCAGCTTCTCCCAGAATTGCGACTTCTCCCCAGCATACAGCAATGATGTTTAAAAAAAAAAAAAAAAAAGTTTACATTCCACTTACCAGATGTTGGATGTTTATTAATGTTTTAGACTTGAACACTTAAGAATCTCAACAAACTTATAGCCCTTTTAGTTTTAAATAAAAAAAAACAAACATATTAGCTGTAAAAATCAAAATATTGCAAATATTCAGCTATTAAGGTCTTTGGCACATGAACTGTACTTTTCAAATTACCCAACACTTTTCACATGTATGAGTATAATGGAGTTGATTTTAAAAGTCAGTCTAACAGGATGTGGGTTTGTTTTCTTTGTGCACTGAGCTGTCAGCATGTTGGCTCTTGTCTCTGACCTTTTTCTTGTGGGTTGAAGCTATTGCAGACATAACTTTTTTTTTTTTTTTTTAGTGAGGAGTGCACTTTTCACAATACAAATATAACCAATTGTGGCATGTAGTAACAAGTGATCCATCCAAAGGCACACAGTGGAGGCATGACTACTCTTTCAAATCAAAATCTTTAGCTTGGAGTCATTACAACATGTAACTGCTGAGTGCTCGATTCAGGCAACATATGATTACTGTTCCAATACGAGACAGCAAATGTAAAATAATGTTGAGCTTCATACTTAATTCAAGGTCTACAGCTAGTGATATGGCGAGAAAGACTAGATTATTTCTTTACTTGGCGTAATATCAAAAATCTCCATGCTTCGGTTCAAGAAGCCTCACAGATTTAATTTTATTTCTTCACTTCTAGGTCTGACTCGATTTAAAAAATCCACTACTTGCAGCAAGTACTTTATGTAATTTGTTGTCAGGAATTATAACTTGTGGTCTCAATGTATTCATTTTTTAATATATTTTTTCCCCCATTAGTCTGTACCGTTTATCCGATCTAGTCACGGGGAGCCTGTGCCTATCTCAGGCGTCATCGGGCATCAAGGCAGGATACACCCTGGACGGAGTGCCAACCCATCACAGGGCACACACACACACACACACACTCTCATTCATTCATGCAATCACACACTACGGGCAATTTAGCGACTCCAATCAGCCTAGAAGCATTTCTTTGGACTGTGGGAGGAAACCCACCAAGCATGGGGAGAACATGCAAACTCCACACACACAGTGACCGGGAGCGAGACTCGAACCCAGGACACTCTAGGTGTGAGGCGGACGTGCTATGAACTAATTAATAAAGAACTAAATTTATTGCAGGGTTTTTTCCCCAGTTGCTTCTGTTTCAAGCTGATTTGGGATTTAACTTGTAAAATGAGGCCTTGTTTGAATAATAGAGTGCAATAAGGAGTACATTTTGTCGGGAGAACTTTGCTAAACCCCCAGACTCAAACCCAAACTCCACACTGATTGTGTCCACACCTTTGTGCTACAGTAAATAGTTTTGAGAAGCTGTTGCACTTCTGAATTGCAGGCATTGTTACTCATCCTAGTTTGATCAGCATGTCACATTCCGTTCTGCCCCTTCATGCCATCTTCACAGACACACACAAAGTCAAGTCAAGAAGCTTTTATTGTGAGGCTGAAAGTTTGTCCTAGCTACATAAAGTGCACACACACACACACACACACGTGTTTTGTATCTGTGCACATGGTTAATGTCCTCATGAGTAAGATTTGACATCATTGTAACTGTAAACATTTAGTACCAACAGGAAACATTTGAGCTCTTTTTACTTTTTAAATGGAAGCTGTATTCAGATATTTCCTGCTTGGTGGACACACACACTATAGTGTGGAAAGCTCCTAACCTTGTATAAGTGTTTATTCACATTGTGAGTCATCTTTATGTTTTTATCTGCAAATACACATTAAGTATGAAGGTAAATAAATTAACAGCTTCATAGGATATTCCAGTCAGCTGAATTATCTATAATATACACTAATACAAAACAGATTCCCAGAAATCTGGCTGTAGATTTAGATCTTAACAACCAATTCCCTCGAAAGTGACGTAATAAAACCCCCTGAGACGTCAAGGAAGGGTGTTGAAAGGCCCATTGGGCAAATTGCAAACATCAGGACGGTTTTCAGCAGAAATACAAGTCTGCAGTATCTTTATGAGATATGTCGGACGAAGCCGGGGTGAGAGTTGAGCTATTGTCTTATCTGTAAGCTCTTATCTTACAGTGGTCTAAAAATTAGGATAAGAGTGAAAACATGGACTGTGGTAGTTTTAAATGGAGAGTCAGAAGTAGATCTATACACAGCTTGATGGTTTTGATGCAAGGTGAAAATTCCACGATTGAGAAAACTGTCAACTAAAAGAATGGAGTATGAACTGAGCTGTTCGGAGGCATGCAAATACACTCGTTTGCAGTCGTCAGTAGGTTGCTTATGATGCCAATGTGCATGATGTTTATAGTATAATAAGAAGCATTGGAAGTTTTTAATCCAAAACTGAAGTCCAGAGAACTTTATTTTTCTCCAAATGTTAGATGATAAAACGTTTTTCTCCTCCCTGTTTGTTAAGTGGCTTTTCTTTCTCAGTGAGAGTCTTGTATACAGCTTCTACCACTTTTAAAGTTATTCTTCTCCTCACTGGTGTCTATTTACCCAGTCCCTGACTTTGTAATAGAGACATTCCATTCAAGTTTTTTTTTTATATATATATATATATATATATATATATATATATATATATATATATATATATATATATATATATAAAACCAAACCGTGACCAATACTTTTGTCAGAGCTTGTTTTGAAAGCTTCTTGATGATGTTCAGATGTGTACTCTAACAAGCTCCCGGCAAAGGTGTATTTACATTGAGATCAGATTACACTTTGATTAAACACAGATGGACTCTGTTCGACGTCCAAAGGCACGCAGTCGCACCAGGATTTCCCAGAAACAGGGATGAATACTTATAACAGACTCATGAGTAGATACATGACCTAAATATGGTATAATCCAAGTTCAGTTCCTGATTGTAACATTATAAAGTGTAAAGAAGTTCAAATTACTTTTTTTCCCCTGTTGGAAACATCCTCCATCTGGATTGCCTAATAAGTCAACAGATATTTTTTTCACCTCTGAGCAGCAACAAGAAATGACTTTGCCTGACCACCCAAACCTGGGAGGAGCTTGTGAGCAGCCGACCACCATCCACCGACCCTGTTGCAGTGCCTCTTCTCCTTTTTCAGAGCTAAGAATACCTACCAGGAAGTGCTGTTGAAAGAAAAGAGCCAAGAGTTATAGGAAGATTTCCCAGACCTCCTATATGCACACATTTCCCAGAAAACAGACAGAATTTTCCAGAATTGGACAAGATGTTGTTGTGGAACTTGCCTTAGGGTATTGGTGCACAAATTCCATTCCATTGTCTGTACCGCTTATCCAATCTATCATTGGGTCACATAGAGCCTGTGCCTATCTCAGCCATCATGGCAGGATACACCCTGGATGGAATGCCAACCCATCACAGGGCACACACACACACACACACACACACACACACACACACACACACACACACACACACACACACACACACACACACACACACACACACACACACACACACACACTCTCTCACTCACGCAATCACACACTACGGGCAATTTTAGAGACTCCAATCAGCATAGAAGCATGTCTTTGGACTGTGGGAGGAAACTCACCAAGCATGGGGAGAACATGCAAACTCCACACACACAGTGAGCGGGAGCGAGACTTGGAGGTGTGAGTCGAACGTGTTATAAACTAATGAATAAAGAACTAAATTTATTGCAGGGTTTTTTCCCCAGTTGCTTCTGTTTCAAGCTGATTTGGGATTTAACTTGTAAAATGAGGCCTTGTTTGAATAATAGAGTGCAATAAGGAGTACATTTTGTCGGGAGAACTTTGCTAAACCCCCAGACTCAAACCCAAACTCCACAATGATTGTGTCCACACTTTTGTGCTACGGTAAAAAGTTCAGAATCAGCGAAGGCTTTTTCTGGGAAGCTGTTGCACTTCGGAATTCCAGCCATAATTACTCATCCTAGTTTTATCAGCATGTCACATTCCGTTCTGCCCCTTCATTCCATCATCACAAACACACACAAAGTCATTTTCACACACTTTTATTGTGAGGCTGGAGGTGTGAGACGAACATGCTAACCACTAAGCCACCATGCTGCCCACAATAAAAAATATAAACATAAAAATATAATGGCTTAGTGGTTAGGACGTTTGCCTCACACCTCCAGGGTTGGGGGTTCGATTCCCGCCTCTGCCGTGTGTTTGTGGAGTTTGCATGTTCTCCCCGTGCCTCGGGGGTTTCCTCCGGGTACTCCGGTTTCCTCCCCCAGTCCAAAGACATGCGTGGTAGGTTGATTGACATCTCTAAATTGTCCGTAGTGTGTCATTGCATGAGTGAATGAGAATGTGTGTGTGTGCGTGCCCTGCGATGGTTTGGCACTCCGTCCAGGGTGTATCCTGCCTTGATGCCCAATGACGCCTGAGATAGGCACAGGCTCCCCGTGACCCGAGAATAGTTCGGATAAGCGGTAGACAATGATTGAATGAATATACACTCTGGAATAGTGTAGTATTATACTGTATAAAAAGTAAACCAGTGCGAACATTTAAATTAAATTGGTGGTAAATACTTTCGCTCGGCATTGTATAAGTGGTTATTTCGTATATAGAATGTAATCCTTAATAAACGTGTAAATGTGTTACTTGTTACTGGGCATGAGACGGTTGTGTGCTGTGGGTTAAATGAAGCAGATGTGTTGTGGATGTGCTGGCGTGCAGATGCCAAGAACTTCTGATAACAAAGATGTACTATTAGGAACCGATGTCTTTCACTGAAGTCCTTTCACTACTGCAAGCACGCCGACGGAGCCGAGCGAGACATGGCACAAATGCAGTTCAGTGCAAAAGTTTGCATCCCCACATCCATTTTGCCCGTGTATAGAAGGAAAGTTATTTATAAAAAATAATTTGGCTGCATTCTACAACAACTACAACAAACATGAGGCAAAGTCTGCATACAAATATACAAGGGAAAAACAAGGTTGGGTCATAATCCTCCACGCCTTTCATGAACACATATATACAGATTACAGAAATAACAAGAAGGTATGTGTGAAGAAGGCGGAAAGTTAAAACAGGAAATGTGGGTGGGGAACATGTAGTTGCAACACATGGGAAAGTTTATTAGAGAGCATTTTGAATCATTGTTCAGACAATAAAATACATACATTTTTCTTCCCTTTAAGAAGCGAGAGTGCAACATAAAGACATGTATATCACTGGACGTTGCATAAACATAATGGATGTGCCACCAACTAAACCAAAGTAGCAACCCAAAAATGCTCATTAAACATCTTTGTTGTTTGTAAATGTGTCTAAATTGAAATGTGTTTTGTTCACAAACTTTTGCACACAACCTCACAATTCGGATTACTTGGATTACGCCAGAATGAATCCTTGGAAACGGCTCAGTTCGGGACTGCGAGTAAAAGGCGAAACAAAATATGCTTTTGTGCTGCACAGACATCTGCAGTGCTTCTCTCAGTCACGAAGACATGTAGGGCTCTTTAAAACAAAGCTTCTGATTGGCTGTCTGGGTGAATGTGCGTGGGTTCCAGGGGCTGCTTGGGGCACTTTAGAGGAGCAGTGAGCCCAAATCACGTCACATTTTAGTGCACAGAAATCACACACTCAAGTACTTAGAGCACTTTGTGTAAACACTGAAGCTTTTTTTTTTTTTTTTTTTTTTTTCCTGTTGGAAACATTCTCCATCTGGATCGCCTTGTAAATCAACAGGGTTTTTTTTTCCACCTCCGAGCAGCAACAACAAATGCCTGACCACCCAAACCTGGGAGGGGCTTATGAGTAGCCGACCACCAGCCACCAACCCTGTTGCAGTGCCTCTCCTCCTTTTTCAGCGGAAATAATAGATAAGAGGAAGTGCTGTTTAAAGAAAAGAGACGAGATTCCTAGGAACATTTTCCAGACGCCCGTTTCCCAAAAAACAGACAGGATTTTCTAGAATTGCACAAAATGTTGTAGTGCTGTAAAGTTGCTTTTATTTGCAGTAGTTTTTCATATAGAAACTGTCCTGCATTTTTAACAAAAATGAACAAAAATAAATAAATAAAAAATCACACCATGGAGGAAAATCATGTGTAAAAAAAAAAAAAATCATGTGAAAATGTGAAAATAAATGAATCTGTTATTATTTTACAGTCACATGTGAAAACAAAATCTGTTTAAAAAGTTCTCCTGTAAATGAATCGTGGAAAAAAACAAACAATTGTAAAAATGCATAACCTGAATCAGAATCAACTTTATTGCTAAGTACTGTGGGTTTTATCAGTACAAGGAAGGTAAGATAAAGGTGCAGGTCCAGTATGGCTGTCTGAGTTGTTTGTGTTAATGTGACATGTATGAACACAACAAAGGGGATTTGTGCATTTGTGTGTTACTTTCCAAAGAGGTGGATAAGAGACCGTGGTGGGTCCTGCATGTTGTTGATGAGGCCAGTTGCTCATGGAAGGAAACTGTCTTGATGGACCGCAGTCTTCTGCAGGAGTGGAGTGCCTCGAAAAGACCGCATCCAGGGTGAGAGGGGTGAGCCACAATCTTAACTGCCTGCTTCAGGGTCCTGGAAGTGTACAGGTCCTAAAGAAGTGGTAAATTGCAGTCAAACACCTTCTCAGCAGAGTGAATGACACTCTGCGGTCTGTTTTTCTCCCTGGTAGTGACAGCAGCGTACCAGGTGGTGATGGAGGAGGTGAGTATAGACTCAGTAATGGAGGTGTGGAAGTGCACCATCATTGCCTTTGGTAGGCTGAACTTCTTTAACTGCCGCAGGACCACTGGTGCGTTTTTTTAATGAAAAAAAACATATATGCAGCACCCAGGAGCGATGATGGTTCCCAGGGAGTGGAAGGAATCCACAATATTGACTAGGGAGTCATGTAGTATTGTTGGTGTAGGTGGTGCTGGGTTCTTCCTAAAGTCAACAACCCTCTCCACTGTTTTCACAGCATTAAGCTCCAGGTTGTTCTGACTACACCAGGTTACCAGATGATTATCTCCCTTCTGTAGGCAGAATCCCCGTCTGAGATGAGCTCAATGAGGGTGGTGTCATCCACAATTTCAATAGTAAATTTCAACAGAATGGTGACTGGAGATGCAGCTGTTGGTGTACAGGGAGAAGAGTAGAGGAGAAAGAACACAGCCTTGTGGGGAACCAGTATTAATGGTCTGGGAGTCAGAGACATGATTTCCCAGTCTCACATGCTGCTGCCTGTCAGTCAAGAAGTCTGTGGTCAACTTTCAGGTGGAATCAGGCACACTGGGAGAGCTTGTCCGGTAGTAGAGCTGGAATGATGGTATTGAAAGCAGAGCTGAATTCCACAAACAGGATCCCAGCATAGGTTCCTGGGGAGTCTAGGTGCTGGAGGATGAAGTGGAGGGCCATGTTAATTGCGTGATCTACAGACTTGTTGGCTCTGTAGGCAAACTGCAGGGGGTTCAGGAGAGGGTCTGTGATGGATTTGAGGTGAGGCAGCATGAGGCGTTCGAAGAGAAATATTTTGTTTCTGTTTGTTTGATTCGAACACACAGGAATCAGTCAGTCATTAAAGGTAAACATCAGATGATTAGGAAAGCTCTCAAAACGTCACATAAGAGGCAGGAAATCAGAAATGCCTGAATTATAATAATTTATATCCTATTTTGACTCACCACGGCAACTATGACACACAGCATCTCTCTCTGAGCTGATAGTGGTTTTTGCTCTAAATGACTTGTTCCATGTTGTCCCCTTAATATGAACTCACTTTAAGGCCTGCTGATTATAGTATGAAGCTTCACATGTGCAAAACATTTGTTGTGTTTGTTCAATCAACAATGTCATTAAGAATGCAATATGAAACTTTGTTAGAGAGAGGATTATTGGGTATATTCCATCAAACTCAGTTTTGACCGATCTGTCAGCCAATCAGATTCATCCACGTCACAAGAGCCCGCCCCTTTTAAACCAATCAGATTTGTCTATGTCACAAGAGCCTGTCCCCTTTTTCATCCAATTAAATTTATCAACGTCACAAGGTCCCTCCCACTTCATCCAATGAGGATGGTGGAAGTTTAAATCATGAAGGGTTCTCACACTCCCTCAATCACGCCCCCCCACATGCACAAACCATCACACCGGTGCGTGGCAAACACACACGCACACATACACACACACACAACGTTTTTATATGTATGTTTCTATTGATAAAACACAGAAGTTTATCTCATGAAGGGTTCTCTCAAACCCACACCCCCACAATCACACAATTACACACACACACACACACACACACACACACACACACACGTCGCTCTGGATAAGAGCGTCTGCCAAATGCACACACACACACACACACACCACACACACACACACACACACACACACACACACACACACACACAATTTCCCCCTACAAATACTTTATCTATCTACATGTAGAACATCGTAGATTCTTTAAATACGACTATGGCCACTTGTCCCAATGCACTGAAAAAGTTGAAATCTACTATGGCTAGATTTGCAAACATTTTAGAGCATGTAAATATTCAATACTGGTCATTATCAAATGGCTACAGAATATTTCTGTAGACTTCTGAATTTATTCTCTGCTACCGTCATGAGTTATATCATCAATAAAGATTAGTGAGCCTGTTTCAGAAGCAGCCTGCATGTCATGCATGTCATATGTCATGCTAAAGTCATGACATATCAACCATGCTTGTCCAATGATCTTGCATGTTTTGGCTCATTAGCAGATCCTTCTAGAAGGGACTATATATCGTGTTTTAGTATATATGTAATAAAGTGCAATGCTTCAGAATATAACACCTCGGGACCCCTCCTTAGAAGAGAATCCATTAATGTCTGTCTATTTTTAACTATTTTTTAAATATTTATTTAAGTTTATTAATTTTTTAACCCTAGGTAAATAAGCGAAATAAAAAAAGCATGCATTGTATGCAAGTGCTGACTAATCGAGTCCTTCTTTTGTGGCCAAAGGTTTGCAACATCGCCTTCTAAATTTAGTCTCCCCTTTGCTATTAATAATAACCTCCACACTACTGGGAAGCGTACAAAGGTTGGGGAAGATGGCCTGCTGTCTACAAACTTATGGCCAATTGTGTATCTTACACTGGTATGCTCTTATCTCTGTCCTACTGCTTGGGCAACAAATTTAACAGCACTTTAGTAACAAACTACAGCCAAATATAGCCATTGGCTGCAAACTGCATTTGAGTATAAAATTACATTGATGATGAATGTTTCAGATATGTGATGTATACTACCTCATCCATATCTCAGTTTGATGACATTTTGCACTACCCGAGGAAGGAGCTCACTACACTGTTTGATATACAAACAGTCATTTGTTTGTGTGTTCTGTACAGAAACTGTATTACTGAAAGCTGTCCATGTCCAGTGTTCATGTACTGTGACCATCCACATGAAGAAATCCTCCTAGCAAAACACAACGAAAACGAATTATATTTATATGTGCAAATGCAAATGCTCTTGCTCTGCATATGGAAGCTTCTTTTTTTTTTCACAACATAGATTTTGTCTATTAGGGGGCATTGGTGGCTCAGTGGTAGGTTTCTTGCCTATCATGCGGAAGGCCTGGGTTCGATTCCCAGCCACTGGATACAGTGCCGGTCCCAAGCCCAGAAAAATGGGAGGGTTGCGTCAGGAAGGACATCCGGTGTAAAACATTCGCCAAGTTGTTGTGCGGACCAGTTGGTCTGCTGTGGCGACCCCGAACAGGGAGCAGCCGTAAGCAACTTACCTAGATTTCATCTATTGGAGTGTAGGTTTAAGCTATAACTTAAGGCTATGCTGAAACTATATCACTGGGTGCTCAGTTATGTTCAAACTAAGCAAATGTTCAACTGTTGTGACTCCAGGCGAGGTTGCGCTCTCTGGAGTGCTAGCATGACCTCTGAGCCTTACTTCTTGCCCCACAATATCATGTTGCAAGTGTCGCTTCTATAGTTCAGAGCTTTGTTTATCCCTGAGAGCCTTGTATATGTCTAGAAACTCTGCCTGTCCGTCTGACTGCTAGATTATTCCTTAGGTTCGGACAGTTGAATGCCTAGGCGTGTTTGGACCCATGTCTGCTCTTTCATTTTTAAATTTCGGACTGTGCTCGGTAATGTCACTAAAGTGTTTATTCGAATGGATCCTAAACCTTCTTCTGAGTCCACCTTGTAACAAAGAGGATGGGGTGCTGCAAATGTCCACTTTGGAAAGTTCAAATGAAATGGCATGTAAACACTGAGAATGGGACACGGATATGTTGGCATCTTGAGTCCTGTTGCACTAAGGATGACAAGTACTTGTTTTTAAGGATTTGTTGAGGGGTGGGGGCTACTGGTATGAAGTGTGGGGGTGGGGAGAGAGAGGCGGGATCAGACAGTCTGGGAACAGATGTGAGGAAAAAAATGCTCTTCAGTTAAGCTGTTAGGTGAGCTTTGATTCTTAGGGTATTCATACGGCAGCATCTGGGGTAGATTTACTCCAGCAGGGAGTTTCACTCTGACATTATGTTGGGGCATCTTCATCACAAGCTGAAGCTTTCTCCTGTGATTATCAGCATTTGACCAGGAGTTGCTGTGGTAGGCTGGCCAATGAACTATCTTCTTCAGGATGCTTTGTTGGGCTTTCTTTATGAGAGTTTTGTATTCTGTTAGAAAGACTCTAGACATTTCAGTCCATCCCATTTCCATTGCCACATTATTTGTGCTTTGCAGAATGATTCTGTCCAATCTGGACAAACTGGGGTTTGTTGGTAAGGAAATCCATAACCCAGTTGCAGATTAGATTGCTGATGTTGAGGGTGAAGTGTTTGGAGACCAGTTTGACAGGTACTGTGGAAAATAATGTCTGGGCATATGTGTTCTCCTGCACCAGATGGGTTAGGATGCAAATCTAGCCATAGTAGATTTCAACTTTTTTGGTGCATTGGGAAGTGGCCATAGTTGTGCTCAAAGAATCTATGATATTCTACATGCAGATAGATAAAGTATTAGTAGGGAAAAATTGTCTGTGTGTGTGTGTGTGTATGTGTGTGTGTGTGTGTGTGTCACGTACTGGTGTGATGGTGTGTGCATGTGTGATTGTGGGGTGTGTTGTGTGGTTGTGTGAGACCCTTTCAAAAGATAAAGTTCTGTGTTTTATCACTAGAAACATTCATATCAAAACATTTATATGTGTGTGTGTGTGTGTGTGTGTGTGTGTGTGTGTGTGTGTGTGTGCATGTGTGATTGTGGGGGTGTGAGACCCTTTCATGAGATAAACTGTGTTTTATCAATAGAAACATACATATCCAAACATTTATGTGTGACTGGATGTGTGCGTGTGTGTGTTTATGGGTGTGTGTGTGTGTGTGTATGGGTGTATGGGTGTGTGTGTGATGTACCGGGGTGATGGTGTGTGTATGTGTTTAATTGTGTGATTGTGGGGTTGTGAGACCCTTTCATGAGATAAACTGTGTTTTATCAATAGAAACATACATATCCAAACGTTTATGGGTGTTTGTGTGTGTGTGTGGGTGTGTGTGTGTGTATGTGTGTATGTGTGTCACGTGCCAGTGTACTGGTGTGTGCATGTGTGATTGTGGGGGTGTGAGACCCTTTCATGGGATAAACTTCTGTGTTTTTATCAATAGAAACATACATATCCAAACATTTATGTGTGTGTGTGTTTATGGGTGTGTGTGTGTGTGTGTGTGTATGGGTGTATGGGTGTGTGTGTGACGTACCGGTGTGATGGTGTGTGTATGTGCTTAATTGTGTGATTGTGGGGGTGTGAGACCCTTTCATGAGATAATCTGTGTTTTATCAATAGAAACATATATATACAAACGTATATGTGTGTGTGTGTGTGTGTGTGTGCGTGTGTGTGTGTGTGTCACGTACCGGTGTGATGGTGTGTGCATGTGTGATTGTGGGGGTGTGTTGTGTGAGACTCTTTCATGAGATAAACTTCTGTGTTTTTATCAATAGAAACATACATATCCGAAATGTCTTGTACTTGTTCTACAAACCCGATTCCAAAAAAGTTGGGACACTGTACAAATTGTGAATAAAAACAGAATGCAATGATGTGGAAGTTTCAAATTTCAATATTTTATTCAGAATACAACATAGATGACATCAAATGTTTAAACTGAGAAAATGGATCATTTTAAGGGAAAAATAAGTTGATTTTAAATTTCATGGCATCAACACATCTCAAAAAAGTTGGGACAAGGCCATGTTTACCACTGTGTGGCATCCCCTCTTCTTTTTATAACAGTCTGCAAACGTCTGGGGACTGAGGAGACAAGTTGCTCAAGTTTAGGAATAGGAATGTTGTCCCATTCTTGTCTAATACAGGCTTCTAGTTGCTCAACTGTCTTAGGTCTTCTTTGTCGCATCTTCCTCTTTATGATGCGCCAAATGTTTTCTATGGGTGAAAGATCTGGACTGCAGGCTGGCCATTTCAGTACCCGGATCCTTCTTCTACACAGCCATGATGTTGTAATTGATGCAGTATGTGGTCTGGCATTGTCATGTTGGAAAATGCAAGGTCTTCCCTGAAAGAGACGACGTCTGGATGGGAGCATATGTTGTTCTAGAACTTGGATATACCTTTCAGCATTGATGGTGCCTTTCCAGATGTGTAAGCTGCCCATGCCACACGCACTCATGCAACCCCATACCATCAGAGATGCAGGCTTCTGAACTGAGCGCTGATAACAACTTGGGTTGTCCTTGTCCTCTTTAGTCCGGATGACATGGCGTCCCAGTTATCCAAAAAGAACTTCAAATTTTGATTCGTCTGACCACAGAACAGTTTTCTACTTTGCCACAGTCCATTTTAAATGAGCCTTGGCCCAGAGAAAACGCCTGTGCTTCTGGATCATGTTTAGATATGGCTTCTTTTTTGACCTATAGAGTTTTAACCGGCAACGGCGAATGGCACGGTGGACTGTGTTCACCGACAATGTTTTCCGGAAGTATTCCTGAGCCCATGTTGTGATTTCCATTACAGTAGCATTCCTGTATGTGATGCAGTGCCGTCTAAGGGCCCGAAGATCACGGGCATCCAGTATGGTTTTCCGGCCTTGACCCTTACGCACAGAGATTGTTCCAGATTCTCTGAATCTTTGGATGATATTATGCACTGTAGATGATGATAACTTCAAACTCTTTGCAATTTTTCTCTGAGAAACTCCTTTCTGATATTGCTCCACTATTTTTCGCCGCAGCATTGGGGGAATTGGTGATCCTCTGCCCATCTTGACTTCTGAGAGACACCGCCACTCTGAGAGGCTCTTTTTATACCCAATCATGTTGCCAATTGACCAAATAAGTTGCAAATTGGTCCTCCAGCTGTTCCTTATATGTACATTTAACTTTTCCGGCCTCTCATTGCTACCTGTCCCAACTTTTTTGGAATGTGTAGCTCTCATGAAATCCAAAATGAGCCAATATTTGGCATGACATTTCAAAATGTCTCACTTTCAACATTTGTTATGTTATCTATATTCTATTGTGAATAAAATATAAGTTTATGAGATTTGTAAATTATTGCATTCCTTTTTTATTCACAATTTGTACAGTGTCCCAACTTTTTTGGAATCGGGTTTGTACAAAGATGTGTATGGTGCAGCTTCCTGCAGAGAGACATTTATTTATATATAACATAATATTTATAGAAGGAGTCTCCAGTGTGAGTGCTGTCTAACCGTCAGTTTCCATAATGGGAAAGTCTTAAGTTCTTTATTTACCCTTATCTTTGTAAGAGACTTTGACACAAACCGGTTATGTGTTTTTGCTGATTAACTCTGAGAGACAGGAAATAGAGGCTTATGAAGGAAAAGCATGCAGGAAATACCAGATACCATTATTAGATGTGGTCTAACTGGTGAAAATGATAATGTCATTACATTTTTGCTTAAAAAAAAAAAAAAAAGAACAAAAAAAGTGTACATGCAAACAAAATGATTTGGATTTTATGTATTCATTTATATAAACAATATATTTATAGAAAAAAAGAATACCAAAATATTCACATAAAGAAATAAAAATATAGTAACAGTGGTTGATACAAACTTTCAGTAGTTTCCAGAAATGAACTGATTATAAGATTTAACTTGAGACGCTAAAAAAAATGTGAAAGAAAAATAGATTATAGTAATAATAGCAAACATCTGTGAGATTTTAGACAAGCAGGTAGAGTGATTTCAGTTACAAGAACACTTTTGTGACCTTATTGCAGCCGTTTGAATTGGTCCAATTTCCAAACATTTTGAAAGACTTGAGGCATTTTCACAGCGACGATGATAACAAGGATGATAAAAACGACTCCAATGACCATTGAGGCGATATTCAGTTTCTTGACCAGCCTGGAATGCGCTTTAGCTTTTGTAGAATCTCCAATGAGATTAGCCGTGTCAGTCTATAATGGAAAAAGTTATGTTAATTTCCGTTATGCTTTTCTGAAATAATGATGTTGAATGACTTACCTTCAAGGAGAACACAATTGCGATGATTCCAATAGAAGTACAGCAGAATAACGTGTTAAAGATGGACCAAGCCAGGTATGTGCATTCCCTGGATACGGCGGGAGGTGCAGTCACTTCTTCTTCCATCTTCAAGTCGTTTTCCATGTGAGTGTGTGTGTGTGGGTGCACGTCTGAGGGCACGTTTGAAGGAATGTGGGACAAGGGCTATCAGCATCTCCTAATCACCCCACAGTGGGGTGGGTGTGGCCTCTTGGGGTAGAATAACTGGGAGACAAAATTGTATCAAATTTCATATAATAATGTCTGATTTCTCAAGAAAGAGAAACAAAATGAACAAACATTTGAGAAATTGCTAAAATTACATATACAAACACATTTGATATATGAGGTGACGAACGAAATTGCATGAAGTCTGGAAACACAAGGTACCTCGAAGTCAAGACGTTTATTCATCATTGAATTATTAGCACTATATGTCATGGAACATGTACTCTAAAATACATGTAGTGACAGAATACAGTATATCGAACATGAGAGCAACAGCAATCACTGACATGGGTGCCTCCACTGCCTTAAGATGATTAGCACATTTTGTTACTAATTTGTATGCCTCAAATATGCTTGACCATCTTTGAATAAATGGCAAAATATAATCAGTTTATCTGGTGGTAGCCATCAGGGATACTGTATGTGAATATGTATGTGTACTGTAACTTTGTCATGGCTAAGAGTTCAAGTGAGTATTTAGTCAAGATGACAAACATGCGATCATGCAAGTCAAGTGCCTCATATAAAACAGGATAGTGTTTGAACCATCTGTCAATCCACAGTACCCTGATGGTCTGGAACCCCGTAAAACACTCTTGACTCTGAAAAAAGGGAGCTGACCTCCCAGTGATCAGTGTGTAAAATGTGACTGACCATAACATTGTGCTGGTGGTAAAAACTGAACATGGGACAAAACAATATAATCAAAAGAGTAAAATAAGTGTTACCAGGTTCTCTGTGCTAGACCAAGGGAAGATGTACCATCAAAGTTTTATGACACCAGAAAGCAGATCATTGACAACCTTTAGTACACCTTAGGGGCTATATGAATGGATCAGTATCCCCTTTGGGTTCACGAATGCACCTGCCACATTCCTGAAATTCATGGACGGATGCTTGGAAGGACTATGAGATGACATTTGTGTACCTTATCTGGACGACATATTAGTCTTCAGAAAATCCTTTGATTAGCAATTTGAGGCAGTAAAGACAGTCTTACAATGATTGCAGTCACATTTACATTTATAGTATTTAGCAGAGGCCCTTATCCAGAGCGACTTACATTTGTATCGCATTTTACACAACTGAGCAATTGAGGGTTAAGGGTTAACTTAGCAATTGAGGGTTAAGGCAGTAATAATATAAAACCACAAACAAAAGTGTAGAGGGAAAAAAGAGACTAAAAAGTCATGTAGTTCCATTGAGTCAGTTGAGTGAGTGGACGAAGCAAAGCACTAGGAAGTACTGGCAGAACTGGCAGAATTGTCCCACCAATCCACCAGTCCTGGGGTTCCCAAACTTTACAAATCTATTTGTACTGCACACAGATGCATCAAATCAAGAACTGGGAGCTTGCCGATTTCAGCTTCACTAACTGTTATCGCCTAGGAAAGAAAAGAATTTATGCTGATGCATTATCCAGGCTGACAAGTCTCAGAAAGAAGTATACCAGAGTAAACAGAGTAGCTTTTGTCGGATACCAAAGGATCCATGATACAGATGTCTTTCATTTGAATCTCATGTAGATAATATCACTAGAGTAGCCTTCTTCCATCTTAGAAATATTACTAAGATAAGAAATATGATGTCACTTCATGATGCAGAAAAATTAGTTCATGCTTTTGTTACCTCTAGGTTGGATTATTGTAATGCCTTACTGTCTGGATGTTCCAGTATAAGCATAAACAAGCTCCAGTTAGTCCAGAACGCAGCAGCTAGAGTACTAACTAGAACCAGAAGATATGAACACATCACTCCTATCTTAGCCACACTACATTGGCTCCCAGTCAAATTTCGCAATGATTACAAAATACTGTTACTAACCTATGAAGCACTAAATGGTCTCGCGCCACAGTACCTGAGCGATCTTTTGGTTATTTATGATCTGCCACGCCTACTCTGATCAAAGGGTGCAGGTTATTTGGTTGTACCTCAAGTAGCAAAGGCTACAGCAGGGGGCAGAGCTTTTTCTTACAAAGCCCCACAGTTATGGAATAGCCTTCCAATCAGTGTTCGTGATTCAGACACAGTCTCAATGTTTAAGTCTAGGCTGAAGACACATTTGTTTAGTCAAGCCTTCAATGTATGGTTTTTCTTAGGTAAAGGAGCAGATCTGGAAGGTTCATGGGCATAGAGTGTTTGGTGTACTGGGATGTTTGGATGCTGTCGCCTTACCACCCTCGCAAGTCGCTCAGGTTTGCTGACTGTGAAGTGGTTGGTCTTCCGGAGTCCCTGCCTGCACTTTACACATAATCTACATTGTCTTTAAACATCACATGATCACAAGCATACTTAATATCTCTTTCTTTCTCTCTCTCTCTCTCTCTCTCTCTCTCTCTCTCTCTCTCTCTCTCTCTCTCTCTCAGCTATATGTCCCACTCCTGAGCTCCCAGTGTACTGAGTTTCCAGTGTGACCCCCTGGTCGGAGTCTCGTCGCTTGGTGGTGCTCACTGATGCTGTGGATGGATCTGTGTGGAGACCTGTGACCAGGAGACAGCCATGGACAGAGCCACTTGGGGACTATAACACCATCACAGATCTGCTGTTACATCCGTCAGCTTTTGACAGCAAGGAATTAGTGTCTATAACAAACTCAGAAACTACATTGACCTAATAGTTCCTCATGGACCTTTGGTTGCTGTTGTAGAAAGGACACTATTTACATTTACATTATTTACTGTCCAGTGTCACCCAAATGAGGATGGGTTCCCTTCTGAGTCTGGTTCCTCTCAATGTTTCTTCCTCATATCATCACAGGGAGTTTTTCCTTGTCACCGTTGCCACAGGTTTGCTCATTAGGGATAAATAGGGATAAAATAGTTTAATAATTTAATGATTCTTTTTTTCCCTCTCCTTTCTGTTTCTCTATTTTTGTAAAGCTGCTTTGAGACAATGTCCATTGTAAAAGGCGCTATGCAAATAAATTGAATTGAATTGAATTGAATTGAACATGTGCAGAGATCAGTATGGCATCAGCAAAACCTCTGCCAAAAGAAGAGATAAGTAGAGCTCAAACAAAAGACAAAGACATTGAGTTGATAATTCATCAGTTACATTCAGGAGTAAAGCCTTGTTCTAAGCAATGGACATTTGTGGGTTCAGCAGCTAAAGGTTTGAAGAGAGAGTGGGATAAGTTGATACTGAATGAGGATGATTTTCTGCAAAGGAAATCAGCACAGATTACTTAGCTTGTATTGCCAGCAGAATTAAGAAAAATTGCACTTGAGGAATTGCATGATTAAATGGGACACTAATGTGTCAATCAGACATTGTTTTAAAAAAACCCCAAAGTTTATTAATCAGACATTTCTGTTTCTTTTGGCCTCACATGCAGTGAGACATTGAACATTATGTATTAAGCAAAAGAAACCTTGTTGAGAGACGAGAGCATGCCTTAAACCAATCACAAAAACTTGCCCATTCGAACTTGTGTCTCTGGACATCCTTCACTTGAAAAAATACAGAGAATATGAATATATCAATGTCGTCATCTATCATTTCATGAGATTTGCACAGGCATATGTGACAACATCAAAATCTGGCAAGACTGTGGCAGACAAACTCTTTAAAGACTTGCCAAAACCCTTAAGCTTGGATTTCCATTGAGAATACAACATGATCAGGAGGAGATCAAATTAGCTCTTTGGGCAACTGCAAAAGTACAGTGGGACCACTGGAGCGAGAACCACCCCTTAACAGCCCCAAGGAAACAGGATTTAATCAGTTACAAATGTTGAGAACACTCACCGAAATGAGAAATCAAATTGGAAGGACTCACTGAACAAACTGATCTATGCCTATAATTGCACAAAAAGTGAAGTGACTGGTTTCTCTGTGTTCCAACTCTTGTTTGGTTGCTGCCCAAGACTTCCCAGTGATGTGCTTTTTGGGCTTAATGCAGATAGCCCATCTATGAACCAAAGTGAGTACATGGAGGTGTGGAAACAAGGGATGCAAGAAGAACAAGAGATCACTACAATCGCTGAGCACAAACGAAAACGGTGTTTAAAATCAAACTGTTAGTAATGCAGGACTGTAAATAGCCATTTATCCGGTGATTATGTATCATTGCTGCTAACATAAATTGTTGAAAAATGGTAAAGCATGCAATAAATCTATTATGAATCAGTGAATTTGAGTTCAGTGTGGGTTTATTATCAGTAATGAAGTAATGAAGGTATTCATTAAACACACACACACTGGAAAGTTTCCTAATCACTTGACTGCTGCTGAATTTGCAAATTGGGTCGATCTGGTCCAAACTCCTTGATTCTTTTCTTTTCTTCATCCGAACACCTTGTGAAAGGGTATTTTTGTAAAGATATAATGAATTTTCTTTCATCTCGAGATATTTCGAACTCCTTGTGAAGGGTGTCAATGATTGTCTTCTGGACAACGGTCAGATCAGCAGTCTTCCCCATGATTGTGTACCCCTAGTGAACCAAACTGAGAGACCATTTTGAAGGCTCAGGAAACCTTTGCAGGTGTTTTGAGTTGATTAGCTGATTGGCATGTCACCATATTCTAATTTGTTGAGAGAGGGAATTGGTGGGTTTTTGTTAAATGTGAGCCAAAATCATCACAATTAAAAGAACCAAAGACTTAAACTACTTCAGTCTGTGTGCATTGAATTTATTTAATACACGAGTTTCACAATTTGAGTTGAATTACTGAAATAAATGAACTTTTCCACGACATTCTAATTTATTGAGATGCACCTGTTTATTAGACTCACAGCCAGAAAATCATTCATTTGTTTACACTGATTGAAAATGTCCCATAAGTTGTACTGGTAAAAAGAGTTAAAATGTAACTGGTGTGCTCCATGTTGTATTTTTCAGTGAAATAAGGAGGCAGACATTGAATGTTGGGATGACTCTTCATTTACTAATAAAAGATATGCCATTTACAATGTCACCCATCTTATTCATCCTTTACATTTCTAAAATATGTTATGTTCAATAATTTTAGAATGTATTCCAAGCTCACTGACCAGACAGACAATTAAACATTCATTGTCTACCGCTTATCCGATCTATTCTCGGGTCACGGGGAGCCTGTGCCTATCTCAGGCGTCATTGGGCATCAAGGCAGGATACACCCTGGACGGAGTGCCAACCCATCGCAGGGCACACACACACTCTCATTCATTCATGCAATCACACACTATGGACAATTTAAAGATGCCAATCAACCTACCATGCATGTCTTTGGACCGGGGGAGGAAACCGGAGTACCCAGAGAAAACCCCCGAGGCACGGGGAGAACATGCAAACTCACACACAGCGGAGACAGGAGTCGAACCCCCAACTCTCGAGGTGTGAGGCAAACATGCTGACCACTAAGCCATCATGCCCCTGGCAATTAAACGTAATACTCTTAAATGACATGAGTCTGTAAAGGTTCTCAGTCATCTTGGGACGGTGGGAAGTTCTGGAAGTTGGGTCATGTCTACTGGACGTTCAAGTCAGATCAAAAGATTTCACTAATCATCCAAAGAGCTGCTTGCATCTGTGGGAAGTTGGCATGATTCCACGAATTTGTATCCCTCAGGCTGATTCTGGTCCTGAGGTGTTGTTTATTTTGTGTTGGTATATCCTTCTATGTAGTTGTTGTTCGGTCTCTCCAGTGTAGAGCTCTGAACACTCTTTATTACACTGGACTTTTTAACATTACATTACATTACACCTCTTGGGTTTTGGTGTCCGGTCTTTAGGCAGGACAAGTCTCTGGCTTAGTGTGTTAGTTGGTTTAAAGTGAACTTGTATGTGGTGTTTTCTAAAAATCCTTTTAAGGTAAAAATCCTTTGCCTCCCTTACTCCTAACACCTCCTCCATTCTCACTTTCCCCTTGTTCCCTTACTGCAGCTATTCAGGGGGAGGAGGAGCATTGAATACAAATGTGGAATCCTGCCAACTTGCCTCAGACGGAAGAAGCTGCTCTGATGAGTAAGTGAAACATTTCAAGCTAATTAAAAAGTAGTCCAGTTGACATGACTCAAGTTCCACTTAAATGACATGAAAACATAAAAAAATAAACCTATCGAAAAAATATCTTAAAAGACATTAAAAGACATTATATATTATATATCTGAAAATATCAAATGTACAAGAAAAGTCTAAATCTAAAAATTATTTCTTAGAACAAAGATGAAATTAGATTAATCAGAGTTTAATATAAACCTACCGCTCCCATCCTGACATAATGAAGAAAGGGAGGAGGAGAGGCTAAGACAAGACGTTAACAGGGATTACACAGTCAGAAAATGAGAAGGAATAAAAACCTTTTTGGGGTAGTGTAAACAGAAAAGTAATGCATTGCGCCTAAATTAAATGCAAAGAGAGTAATGTATAGATTAATTTTACTTTTTCTTATTTCTCTTATTTGGCTTGTTTTGTCTGATCATGTTTTATTAGTTTTGTTTTGTCTAGTTACGGTTTTAAGTTCTTTCACTTGTTTTGCTTCGTCGCGTTTTTGTTTTCTTGTTTCATTTGCTTTGTTTTCGGTGTTTATTTATTTTTTTAATTTGATCAGCAAATTTTGTAAAGATGTCAACAGTTTCAGCACATAAAATTGGTTCATACTGTATATATTATTCTAAAATTGATACATGAAGACATACACTGACAAAAAAAAACATTAAACCTTTTATTTATTTATTTATTTATTTATTTATTTATTTATTTATTTATTTATTTAACTATTTATTTAACTATTTATTTGCCAGTTAGTTGAGTCCAAACCTTTTTTAGTGGTTAAATCTCAAATGAAGTTAATAAACAATTAATTCAGCTGTATTAATGAGGGTATTCTGTGTTAACAGAACATTTTGAAGATCGCTGGAATTGGTTCTGACAATTTAGGAACCATTTAGTAACTTTAGTGATGTTTGCAAAAAAAATCTAACAACTTTTAACCAGATGTTAGTGACTGTCCTGCATTTCAGAAGAGCCTCCAGCTCACATTTCACATTCCAGCTGCTGGTTACACAAGCTGGCAGAAAGCAGGAAATGCACCACTTGTGCATAAAATCTTACTGTGTTGTCCCATTGTTAGGCCAAGATCTCGTCATCCAATCACTGACCAGCATTTTTATTTGATCTATTTCCTTCATGTCTATTTCCAAAACAAATCACCACCAAATCTTTATTTTGTCTGCATTCTCGATAGCAATGATAGTAGTATAACAACATTCCTGGTGTTATTACCAAATAACAGCTTTAAATGAAGTTGATATTTGGCTCATATTTAGTAAGACAGACACAATAATACAATATATTTAAAAACTGGGCATAACAGAAACACGGGGGTGTTAAACTGGACTGAGGGAAAACATGCATGCAGTTCCAAACGTTCTTATACAAACACAAAGGAAACAGTCAAAACACTGATACACTGACCCCTTTGGACATAGAGAAAAAAAACAAAAAAAACAAGGAGAATAAAGAAGTCTTTGACAGATTTTATTTGGACATGTACATCATGCATTTATATGAAATGAATAACAAAGAATTGATATAAAAAATAATAATAAAAACAACAGTTGTCAATACAATGTTATACAATACAAGTGTTGCTCATCTAAACGTGTAATAAAAAAACAAAAACAAAAAACAAGGCAGTAAATTTGAAGGATATGACGAGTATAACAGGGTGCGATTTGGCTGCACCACCATGTCCGAGGCATTTAGGACCCTTGAAGCGCCACAGCCTTATTATTT
Organism: Hemibagrus guttatus; assembly: GCA_033459395.1. NCBI lineage: Eukaryota > Metazoa > Chordata > Actinopteri > Siluriformes > Bagridae > Hemibagrus > Hemibagrus guttatus. The sequence goes on from JAUCMX010000027.1 coordinate 3,652,545, forward strand.
GAGTTATTGGTTTAATACAGTCACATACAATATGGTGTACAAGATGACAAACAGGATTCCAATGACCAGTGAGGCAATATTCAGTTTCTTGGCCAGACTGGAATGCGCTTGAGCTCTTGTAGTATCTCCAATAAGATTAGCCGTGTCAGTCTATAATGAAAAAGTTATGTTTATTTCCCTCTTTTTTTTTTTATTAGCAATGAGAATCAAACTGGTAACCACGAAACAATTTTAAACAACTTACCCGGCAGGAGAACACAATTGCAATGATTCCAAGAGGAAGACAGCAGCATAGTGTGTTACAGATGGACCATCCCAGGTATGTGGGTGCATGGGCTACACCCGTCATCATAGTCCCTTTTCCTTCCATTTTCCAGTCGAGTTGCGTGAAATGGCCGCGTGAATGAGGCTTTAAGAGGAATGCTGCCTGGGACGTAGGAGCAATTATAGATAGTCGCTGTGGGATGTGGCTTATCAAGTTGAGAGGCACTGGAATTCTGCACAACATGATATATTTAAGAATGCACCATTGTTCTTTCAGATTTTCCTTTCTTGGAAAATGCCAGCTGGAATCGTTTTTCTTTCTGAGTAGTTTTATTTCTTTTGAATGATTCTATCTGTTTTCCACAAATTGATCAGCTTCATTTTTCAAATTTAAGGAGGAAATTGGAGGAGTTCATGGTTGCTAAGTGATTTGCCATTCGATTCCTGATGACAATTTTTGACCCAAGTCCTGAGTTCTAATGAGTCAATTAAGACGCAACACGTTCATTTAGTTCTGAGACTTTACAACCAGAAGGAGAAACCATCTGAGTCATGAACTACTGCACATTCCATACATCCGTTTTTATTTTGTATTTTTTTTTTTGTTGACATGCAGAAAATGTTGCTTTATTTATTGACGTTTGTTGCAGAGCTTGAATTTACTTCTCTCATCACAACATATATCATTTAACCAGGGAAATATATGCTATATCTATAGTTTCGTTACGTAAAGCAAATTCTTTACAACCCTTTTAAAACCAGCCATATAAACTAAGCCCTGCTACATTCACATAGAGATTTTAGACAGTGAGGTATTGAAATAAGTTGAAGTATATTAGGCAGTTGATCTCCATAAGGAAGATATGTCTTAAATATTTGAATATATTTAAAAACTGGTTTCCACCTTTACAGAAACTTGGGCTGGTACAGTAATAGAAGAAAAAACCTGGATTATAGACTGCACACACACACACACACACACACACACACACGCACACACACACACACACACAAATGAATGAAATACATTTTTGATGTATTTTCAAAAGTTTACGGACCTACATACACACTCGTTTGTCCGGCACCCTGCGCGCGCACATACACACACACACACACACACACACACACACACACACACACACACACACACACACGCACACACAGGTCCACACAATAAAAACACTGTCATATTGTGTACATTTTTTATCCATACATATTTTTCTTAAAGTTTACAGAAATGTTTCAAATTTCTCATTAACAAAAAATATAAAAGTGACTACAGGGTTTGTTTAAGACATACAGTTCATAAAAGAATGAGGGAAAAAAAGCAAGTAAATATCTGAGATTTTTTAATCTATAGAGAACATCTCATGCATTTATATCTATAAAAAATAGGATACATTCATATTAAATGATATGACGAACGATGTGTATACAAACATGACCATTTAATGAATGTGGTCAATACAATGATAGTCTTTGGACAGGAAATGAATAGAAGCTTAAAAAGAAAAGAAAAAAAGAGCCACCAGTAAGATTTAAGCTGAGTGGGCAGTGTTTTCGATCCCACTGAGTCTTATGTAACCATAATACTTCAGGATTTGGCTTCATTGCCTTTTAACATGTATTTATGTCTGTTTTGGATGCACAACCACATACAGTATGATAAAAATGATGAGAAAAATGATTCCAATGACCAGTGAGGCAATATTCAGCTTTTTGGCCATACTGGAGTGCGCATTAGCTCTTGCAGGTTCACCAATTGTGTTAGCCGTGTCAGTCTACAAGGAAAAAGTTATGTTTAGTTCCCTTTTTATTCATTCACTAATTATTTACATTGATAATAAATATTAGTGATAAAGAATTGATGATATACTACTTACCCGGCAGGAGAACACAATTGCAATGATTCCAAGAGGAAGACAGCAACATAGTGTGTTAAAAATGGACCACGCCAAGTATGTAGGTGCATGGGCTACACCAGTAGACACAGTCGCTTTTCCTTCCATTTTTTTCCACACTTGGATACTGGCTGTGTGAGTGAAAGCTTCAGGAATAATGTGGGGTGAGGTTTTCCAGCACTTTGACTTATGCACAGTGGGGTGTGGCCTAATGGGGGCAGTTAGGTAACAAAACAGTGTCCAATTTCATAATGAAGACTAAAATAAGGTTCTGACTTCTCAAGAAACAGAAAAAAGGTTAAAAACATACTTGAGGAACATTAGACAAATTACTAAAATGATACAAGCACATTTGTTGTGTAAAATGCAATTAACATGGTATGATACAAAAGAAACAACTATCACCTTAACTTAAACAAGCAGAACTTGATGAAAACGGCTTAGTGCTTTGAAGAAATCCAGCCCAGCTTGTTTTTTGTTTTTTTTGTATGGGCCAACATGACCTTATCATATACTTAACAAACTAGCAGGCAGGAACCTCCTGTGGCAGCAACTCAACCTGCGAGGCATGACTGTAGTTACCTCTGCCACTTTTTTCTTCAGTCTGTCAAAATAAAACTGGGCCTTGAGCATGAAACCTAAGAGTAGTTTTTCTTACCACTAAAAGGGGGAAGGGCTTGGCGTGGTGCTCCTACACTAACTGTTCTCCTACACTTGAGCACTCTGAACAAAAGCAGACAAATGCTAAATGTCAGACCAGCAAACAGACCAGACTCACAAAGAGAACACAATGTAAACACTGATAACAACAAAATGGTGGAGAAAGACACACCAAGCAATACTTCACAATTAGTGAAAGTTTGCTGTCTATTTAAATAGCTCTACTTCCCCTGTTTGTTTTATGCATTGTTGTATGTTGTATTGTTGTATGTTATGTTAAATACTGTGGGTTGGTGTGGAATCAGAAATTTGGGGAGCTGGAATTTAAAGCTAAGGCTATGAGGTTTCTATTGATTTTTGTCATGTAAGGAAGTAAATTCTGCATTCAAACTATTTAAGAAAATTCGATCACAACACTTTCTACACAACGTGTTTAAAATCGTTCCGCAGATTGCAGTGATGTACAGGTCAGGGCTGTTCCAAAGGTTGCTCACGGTGCATTTTTGAGGTAGGTTTTGAATCATGGCCTTGCTGTACATGTCAGTTTTTTTGTCCTTCAGTCGGAATTTGCTGATATTTATTAGTCTAGCTACCCCCGCAAAGTTTCCATAGATCCACCCATGCTTAAAAGTCATCAAGGTCTTATTTTTATCAAATGCGAGTTGCTTTTACTTGTTGTTTTCCAAACTGCCTCTGGTTTATTTACATGTTGACATTTGTGGTGAGGTCACAATATGCAATATTTTTTATATGTTTGCAAGTGATGCTTCAGAGAAAATTGGTGGACGACCACTTCTGTGTCAGCTGAAACGTCTTGCATATTAAAAGACATATCATTGTCATATCAAGGGTACAATCTCTACAACGAAACCTAGTCATGTTTACATTACATGTCTGTGTGTGCAAACTGAGAAGTCCTTAATAAAGACCACATTCTCAGCTGTTTGACAAGCTGAACCAAGACCTCATGTGTTGTAACCCATCTCATTTAATATCTACTTAAATAACATCATAAGAGCTACGTCTTCTCATCTGTTGAGTTTCATCATTTCATCAGTTTTTCCCAGCCATTTTCCCAGTCTGAAGTCATCACCATCATTTGAGGTTCTTGCTTTGCCTTTCCCCACAGCACATGGACAGTTTTATCTGAAAGTTTTCTTGGTCTTTCCAGATCTTGCCAGATCTTGACCCCTACAATTCCACTTAATTCCTATATCCAGGATACTGCAACATGGATATATTTTTAAACACTTTTCCTGCTTTGCAGCCATCAGTAAGCTTCATTTAGCTTCAATCCTCAGTCAGCTGCTTCAAGGAGCTTGAAGGTGGTTACTGAGTGTTAGAAAAATGTTTGAAGAATCAAAGAATTAATGATCTTGATTTGAGCGATTTTCACAAGGGCCAAATTGTGATGGTTTGATGACTGAATAAGAGCATCTCCAAAACTGCAGCTCTTGTGGGGTGTTCTTGGTCTGCAGTGGTCAGTATCTTTCAAAATTGGGCTGGTCCGTGTGGTCCGATCCAACAGACGAGCTACTATTGCTCAAATTGCTGAAGAAGTTAATGCTGGTTCTGATAGAAAGGTGTCAGTATATACAGTGCATGACGGGTCAGGGCTGTTTTGGCAGCAAAAAAGGGGACCAACACAATATTAGACAGGTCGTCATAATGTTATGCCTGATCGGTTTATGCCATAATTACATTTGGAGCAAAAGTGCTTTTGAGTGTCTAGTGATAAATACATCAATGCTGGATCATTAGGTCACAAACTAAGACTCTTCTATTTTATTTATTTAAAAAATACTAGTTTAAGTCTTTAGACGCTGTTTGAAAACAGTCACTGACTCAGCTGCCAGGGTAAGTTCAGTCCACAACCAAGGTGACAAATTAAAGAGTATTGATGCATATCTTTCATGTACCTTGAGTGATGGTGTAATCAGTTGAGTTGGGGGATCTGTGGAAGTGTATTGAAGTGTGAGGTCTGATAAGAGCTATGAGGTTAGTCGGTGTTGGTTAATCTTTGCCTTTGTAGGCAAGCATGGGAGTTTAAAATCAGATATGGCAGCTACCAGAAACCGACAGGAAGCTTTAGTGGTGTAGGAGATTCAAAAGATTCAGGAAACTGAAAACAATGTGCAGCTCCTGTGTCAGTGTCAGTTTCCTCCTATTTTCAAGTTTATGAAAATTATAAAGTGCTGTAACCTTCGCAGGTAACATGCTTTATTTTTGTTTTTATAAAATAGCTATTTTTACTTCTTCTCACTTCAAGAGTGTGAATAAGAATTGAAAGAATAAACCGAAAGTCTGAAGTTTTACTATATTGTTTGTCATTCGTTACTGATCTGGAGCATACGATTACACATGGTAATTTATTTCTAATTACAGAAACGTTAATGTCTTACTACTAAACGTAAATGAATTATTATTAAGAATTATAATTATTATTTATATGTAACTTACTCTCTTTTTATTAGAAACTTGTACTTCAGTAAATAACCTCTAAAGAGACGTATAATAACGTTTACATTTTAGAGCCTGAGATACTGGAAAAGGTTGAGGTGTATTAGTAAATCTCTAGATTAGATTGACTAAATCTTCTCCAGTTGTAGTTTATGAATGTATCTATTAAGCTGGACACAATTTAAAAATTATATTAAATCATATATCACTGTATTAAATGATACTAAATTCTTAAAAAAAAAAAAAATTGGGTGTTAACACTGTTACAGACACTCAGGAAATAGAAATAGGGTTAGATCAGAAAGAAAAGGAAATCATATTACAGTCTGCTGAGTATAAGCTGGTGAATATAGTGTGTACTACACACACACACACACACACACACACACACACACACCAGATTACAAGTAAAGCAAACAGAAAAAGCAATGATGCATAGTTTTTTCTCAACATATAATATATATATTTTTTTTATGTGAGACCTTTTTCCTTCATTTAAAAAAATAAATCCTGACAGATTCAATTTCCTGAATTCATCAAAAAAAAAAAAAAATGTAAATGCATTAATATAAGAAGAATGACAAAACATATGTGGAAAAAAATAACAAGATTGTAACAAAGGTTAATACAACTCTTCATAGTTTCCACAACAATTCTTTGCTCATGAAATGATTCCAGGATTACTTTTAATTAAAGGGATTAACATGAAAAAACAAAAAACAAAAGTAGGATTTGAGCCAAGTGGAAAAAATGTTTCAATTACTATGAGCCATATGTAACCATAACACTGAGATTTGCCTCCTTTTGCTTTCAATACATTAGTAAGGTTTAGCTGGTGCTTTCGAATAAAGGATAATCAAAATGATCAGGAGAATGATTCCAATGACCAGTGCAGCGATATTCAGGTTCTTCGCCATTGTGGAGTGCGCATTAGCTACTGCAGAATCACCGACAGTGTTAGCCGTTTCAGTCTACAATGAAAACACAATTTAATTCTTTTTACCAAAGACAAATAAAAGTATTCATGAAGAATTGATGATATATGACTTACCCGGCAGGAGAACACTATTGCAAGGATTCCAAGAGGAAGACAACAGCATAATGTGTTAAAGATGGACCAACCCAGGTATGTGGGTGCATGGGCTACACCAGTCCCAGCAATATTTCGTTCCATTTTCCACTCTCTAGTTCTGGCTGTCTGAGTAAAAGCTTTAGGATGATGTGGGGTGATTGTTAGTAGAGAATTATATATAAAGATTCACAGAAGGATGTGGCCTGACTGAGCCGTGTGGTGTGAAAGGTGGATCTTGATGACAGTTGGTTGTGCCAGGTGACAAACCAATATCGCATCATGAAAATACAACCAATTTTTTCTCACTAAAGAGAATTAAGAAAATGACAATTCTCACACTTGATATTTGATGCACTGGGTATTAATTTCTTTTTTTTGATAGATGATAAATATTAAGATACAAAACATACAGGATATACTGAATAAAAGCAACAATAAATCAATCAAATGTATACATACATGGGTAAAATAGAATAAAATAAGTAGAATTCAAAAACTAGATCAATAGACATGATATAAAATAAACCTCACTAAATAAGTAGGATAGTATGAGCAGCATTACCTAACCGACCAGTGTTTTGTTTGGTTTATGTGTCTTCATCTTGTTTTATTTGCTTTATTTATTTTGTTTTGTCATCTTGTTTTATTTCTTTTATTTATTTTGTTTTGTCATCTTGTTTTATTTCTTTTATTTATTTTGTTTTGTCATCTTGTTTTATTCCTTTTGCTTATTTTTTTGTTTTGTATTTTCTTGCTAGTTTTTTAATCAGGTTTTATTTGTGTATTGATGGTTTTATTTTGTCTCGTGTAGTGTTTGTTTTATGGTTTTATTTTTATTTCATTTTCTTATAATTTTTTATAAGGTCGTTTATAATGTCAAACAAAAGATATCCAAGTAACAAGAAAGAGGCGGATTACTTTTTAAAAAATTTTTTTTTTTTACTTATTTGTATTTGTTTTACCTTCCAAATCAACGGTATTTTACAATGGATTAAAAATTAGAAGTAAAACTTTTATGTGGTTTAACAAATGTTTTTCTTTTCACTGTTCCTGGTACTCAGAGGTGTGAACCTTCTCTGTATGCAGCCACAGAACCTTAAGCTTGTGCAAAACCCTGCAAAAACTGCAGGTGTGACAGAAACATAGGCGTACCAAAGGGTGAATGGAAAATTTCTTTGTAGTTTTATTTCCCTTTCTGTATTTGAGGCTTTGATTGTGGTGGGGTTTTTTTTTTTTTTTTGAAAATTAGTCAGCACAAGCTACTGCAAAATGCACATTGTGACACAAAGAAAGAGAGTAAAAAGCGTAATTTAACATGAATTAAAGTTTATACATAACTAGTCATCTTTACCAAATAGCACCAATGGAAAATTTAGCCTAATAAATTAAAGCTACCATTGTGCATCAGCAGGTTACTTCAACTCAAAGTGTTAGGGTTTGTTTCTGCTGAATTCCTTCCATTATAGGTTAAATATATTCATTCATTCATTCATTGTTTACCGCTTATCCGATCTACTCTCGGGTCACGGGGAGCCTGTGCCTATCTCAGGCGTCATTGGGCATCAAGGCAGGATACACCCTGGACGGAGTGCCAACCCATCGCAGGGCACACACACACACTCTCATTCACTCACGCAATCACACACTATGGACAATTTAGTGATGCCAATCAACCTACAATGCATGTCTTTGGACCGGGGGAGGAAACCCCCAAGGCACGGGGAGAACATGCAAACTCCACACACACGGCGGAGGCGGGAATTGAACCCCCAACCCTGGGTGTGAGGCAAATGTGCTAACCACTAAGCCACCGTGCCAGGTTAAATATATAAATATTTCAAATGGATATTGTGAATTTGTACAACATATACAAAGAACTGCTATTGTAATCACAGTACTGTATATCTGTACAATATAATCTGTCATTATACTATCAGTTTCCCGTGAATTTCCTTTTTTCCTCCCCAGATTGATCTTACTGCTTTTCTCATTAAGGAATTAAATTCTACAGAAATCTGTAACCATGGTCTAATGACGATGCTGGCTAACCACATACACACTCCTCTCTCCGCATACACACTCCTCTCTCCTGTGCAGGTTAAAACAAGTATTTACAAATGAAATGATTGCATTTATTGCTGTAGTAACACTGCTCAGGCATAGCATTATGAGTACTGGCAGGTGAAGTGAATAACACTGATGATCTCCTCATCATGACACCTGTTAGTGGGTGGGATATATTAGGCAGCAAGTGAACATTTTGTCCTCAAAGTTGATGTATTAGAAACAGGACAAATGGACAAGCGTAAGGATTCGAGCGAGTTTGAGAAGGACCAAATTATGATGGCTAGACCACTGGATCAGAGCATCTCCAAAACTGCAGCTCTTGTGGTGTTTTCCTGGACTGCATTGGTCAGTATCTACCAAAAGTTGTCCAAGGAAGGAACAATAGTGAACCAGCAACAGGGTCATGGGCGGCCAAGGATCATTGATGGATATGGGGAGCGAAGGCTTACCCGTGCGGTCCGATCCAACAGACGAGCTACTTTTGCTCAAATTGCTGAAGAAGTTAATGCTGGTTCTGATAGAAAGGTGTCAGAATACACAGTGCATGACGGGTCAGGGCTGTTTTGGCAGCAAAAGGGAGACCAACACAATCCAATTGAGATGCTGTGGCATGACCTTAAAAAGGTGGTTCATGCTCGAAAACCCTCTAATGTGGCTGAATTACAACAATTCTGCAAAGATGAGTGGGCCAAAATTCCTCCACAGCGCTGTAACAGACTCATTGCAAGTTATCGAAAATGCTTGATTGCAGTTGTTGCTGCTAAGGGTGGACCAACCAGTTATTAGGCTTAGGGGGCAAACACTTTTCACACAGGGCCATGTAGTTTTGGATTTTGTTTTCCCTTAATAATAAAAACCTTCATTTAAAAACTGCATGATGTGTTTACTTGTGTTATCTTTGACTAATATTTAAATGTGTTTGATTATCTGAAACATTAAAGTGTGACAAACAGGCAAAAAAATAAGAAATCAGGACAACACTTTTTCACACTACTGTACATCACCTGAAACATTTCCCTTTGGTGGAGATGCCACGTTGCTCTGGTCACTGGAGCAACATTAAAATCCCCAGTGCCAAATTATTAACAGTAAACCTTTTTTTGGTTATTTTTTCATCTTGTGTGTGTGATAACAGCTATAGCAGTTGTACATGTTCTTTTGAAGACACTGCACAAACCCTGTGGTACAGAACCATCGTGTGACCAAGTGGGTGTAAGCTATTGGCAGCTGGCAACATAACAGGATGTCTGTATTCACAATAGGGGGCATGGTGGCTTGGTGGTTGGCCTCACACCCCCAGAGTTGGGGGTTTGATTCCCGCCTCCACGATGTGTGTGTGAAATTTGCATGTTCTCCCCATGCCTTGGGGGTTTCCTCCCCCAGTCCAAAGACATGCATTGTAGGTTGATTGGCATCTCTAAATTGTCCGTAGAGTGCAAGTGTGTGATGCGTGTATGATTGGGCCCTGTGATAGACTGGCATCCTGTCCAGGGTGTACCCTGCCTTGTGCCCATCGTCTCCTGGGATAGACTCCAGGTTCCCTGTGACCCAGTAGTGGGATAAGCAAGTATAGAAAATGGATGGATGGATGTATTCACAATAGGGACTGATTATCTTATTTAACCATATGTTTTTGTTTTTGTTGTGGTCCTTTTACTAATGAACTCCAGTGTTTTCATGATGCAGCTTATGTTTCATTTTTGTTTGTTATGTTCATTTTTTATTAAGCATTATCAGATTGTTAACCAAGCAAAGCAATCACAAAATGAGCAGTAGCCTATTTTTTGTAGATACATACACTTTATGAAGGACTTATGTGATACCCAGATGATATTCATCACCACTGTTCAGTCATCTGGTGCAACCAGAGTAACACAGATGTAACTAGGTAAAACGCAGATGTTGTCTTATTTGGTTTATTATCAAAACAAAAGGTAATGACTATAGTACTAGCTTGTTAACACAGTTTCTTACGGTGTTAAGTAATTTCAGTAAAGACCTGTAAAACATTTCAGAATGGTTAAATTTCGAAACGGAAGTTCGCCTGCTGTCTTTAAAAACGTGAGTAAACTCACTGTGTAGATAAGCTTTATTTCATCACCACTAGTCTTAGTTTTAGTTTCATTTTATTAGTAGCTTTATTTTAACAGTGAGAGACAGAATAGCAACAAAAAAATCCAGAAAAACACATTTCAAAAAAGTTATAAATTGATTTGCATCTTAAAGAGTGAAATAAGTATTTGATCCCCTATCAACCAGCAAGATTTCTGGCTCCCAGGTGTCTTTTATACAGGTAACAAGCTGAGATTTGGAGCACTCTCTTAAAGGGAGTGCTCCTAATCTCAGCTTGTTACCTGTATAAAAGACACCTGTCCACAGAAGCAATCAATCAATCAGATTCCAAACTCTCCACCATGGCCAAGAACAAAGAGCTGTTCAAGGATGTCAGGGACAAGATTGTAGCCCTACACAAGGCTGGAATGGGCTACAAGACCATCGCCAGGCAGCTTGGTGAGAAGGTGACAACAGTTGGTGCGATTATTCGCAAATGTAAGAAACACAAAATAACTGTCAGTCTCCCTCGGTCTGGGGCTCCATGCAAGATCTCACCTCTTGGAGTTTCAATGATCATTAGAATGGTGAGGAATCAGCCAAGAACTACACGGGAGTATCTTGTCAATGATCTCAAGGCAGCTGGGACCATAGTCACCAAGAAGACAATTGGTAACACACTACGCCATGAAGGACTGAAATCCTGCAGCACCCGCAAGGTCCCCCTGCTCAAGAAAGCACATGTACAGGCCCGTCTGAAGTTTGCCAATGAACATCTGAATGATTCAGAGGAGAACTGGGTGAAAGAGTTGTGGTCAGATGAGACCAATATTGAGCTCTTTGGCATCAACTCGACTTGCCATGTGTGGAGGAGGAGGAATGCTGCCTATGACCCCAAGAACACCATCCCCACCATCAAACATGGAGGTGGAAACTTTATGCTTTGGGGGTCTTTTTTCTGCTAAGGGGACAGGACAACTGCACCACATCAAAGGGATGATGGACAGGGCCATGTGCCGTCAAATCTTGGGTGAGAACCAACTTCCTTTCTTGAAAAAGGGTCGTGAATGGGTATTCCAGCAAAAACACATGGCCAAGGCAACAAAGGAGTGGCTCAAGAAGAAGCACATTAAGGTCCTGGAGTGGCCTAACATAACTTTATGAAATGTGTTTCTCTGGATTTTTTTGTTGTTATTCTGTCTCTCACTGTTCAAATAAACCTACCATTAAAATTATAGACTGATCATTTCTTTGTCAATGGGCAAATGTACAAAATCAGCAGGGGATCAAATAATTTTTTTCCCTCACTGTATGCTTTCGGCTGCTCCCTGTTCGGGTGTCGCCACAGCGGACCAATTGGTCCGCACAACAACTTGGCAAATGTTTTACACCAGATGCCCTTCCTGACACAATCCTCCCATTTTTCCAGGCTTGGGACCGGCACTGCAGCCAGTGGCTGGGGTTGAGGCATTGGCTGGGAATCAGCCCCGGGCCTTCCGCATGAAAGGCGAGAAACCTACCACTGAGCCACCAATGCCCCTTTTTTCCTCACTGTATGCAACAGTTATTATTTTTTTTTATTATTCATGCAGTCAAGGAGTTAGGTGGCTCAAAGGCTATGGTGGATCTATAATGGTGCATCTAATCACATCACATTTTTCGGTTACTGGGGGCTGTCGCATCTTTGTGGGCCTCCTGTGTTCTCAGTAAACAGATTGTGGGTGTGTTCTGACAGTCTGTAATTTGATGGTGAAAAAAATAAAAAGACCCAGAGGTTTTTTTGCAGCTTGGGATAGAATGAGTCTGTCTTTTTTTCAGATAGGTAAGTTGTGTCTGGATACCCAGAGAGACTTTGTCTGCTGTCAGTGTTGTACCCATGAGACTCATGTCAGATTGCCTTTGTTATGGTCTTAACACAAGGCCAAACATTTCACACTCAAAGCATTCCAAAAGAGTTCTATAGAAACTTGACACACATTTTGAGTGAAAATGTTTTTGTGTATCTGGTACTAGCTGTCTGTTGCTAAAAAATAAAAATAAAAAATCAGTCTGGAAAAATTGTATAGAAATGAGATCTGTGCAGTGCATGGCTGTCAACTAGTGTCACAATATTTCTGAACAAGGCTTTCTTTTATGCATTTTGTCTCTGAATGTCCTCTTTTGGACTTGTTTTCACCATGAATGCTCAAGCAAAGCCTTGATAAAGAATGTGTTATTGTGTGTCTTACTGGTACATGTGTCATTTTGCGATACAGAAGGATTCTGTTCGGATAAAGCACTGGATATGTAAAACAAAGCTGTTCGATATAATTATCTGTGTGAAATAAAAGAAGGGAACATTAAAATGATAGCACAGTACGGACAGGACATAATTCTGTTCTTGAGCAAATAATACGTGACATCATATACGACATATAAATACTTTTATATCAAATAAAATTACTTATATTAATAATATAAATAAGTTGTGTGTGATTGGCATTATGGTCAAAAAGTAAACTATTAGATGGCCCATAATGCCGTGATGTTATCTTACACAATAAGTAACCACATTTTTCTGCACTTACTAATTCTTTGTTAAAAAAGTTTAAATAATTTGTAGGAAAAACTAAATAAAGCACACAATAACCCTTGTACAAAATGAAACATGATTGTAGCCTAACATTTTAAAAATTAGTTTAATTCAATTAAGCACTGAAAGTATCTTTATAAAATGTTCTACTTGATAACAGATTTGGCTGTATGCCACCTTTGCAGAGCTCTTTAATGCATGCCGTCCCACACACACTGTAAAGAAATCGCCATTTCTCTCGTTTCTACTCACATTCACACAAGAAACGCATTAGTTTAGCTATTGTGCAAACAGATACTTGCATGCTTTTTTGCTCTCTCTCTCTCTCTCTCTCTCTCTCTCTCTTTCTCTCTCTCTCTCTCTCTGTGTAGAAATGCAGCAATCAGTGAATCACTGAGTGTCTCAGCCTTTACCTAGTTTGACCATTTACCACAACCTGTTTGTCATTCCTACACACAAACCCACATTCACACACAGTCCCCCCTGATTTTGACTTCTATACAAACTTGAAACTTGACACACATCTTGAGTGACAATGTTGACACACAAACTGTGTGAAACTTGACACACAACTTGAGTGAAAATGTTTTTGTGTATCTGGTACTAGCTGTCTGTTGCTGCCTGTTAGCACAGGCTGTTGAAGATTTTACTTGGCACAAAAAATAAGCTTCTACTTAATGGCTAGAATCAGCCATTCATGCTTGGTGCACATGAATTTCTGAGTTTATTGACCCTTGTGTAACTGTGATGACAAAACGACAAAATGATCTGCAAAACGATCTGCTGGAATGCTTTGAGTGTGAAATGTTTGGCCTTGTGATAAGACCATAACAAAGGCAATCCGACATGAGTCTCATGGGTACAACACTGACAGCAGACAAAGTCTCTCTGGGTCTTTTTATTTTTTTCACCATCAAATTACAGACTGTCAGAACACACCCACAATCTGTTTACTGAGAACACAGGAGGCCCACAAAGATGAGACAGCCCCCAGTAACCGAAAAATGTGATGTGATAAGATGCACCATTATAAATCCACCATAGCAGAAATTCAAGCGCTCACGCCAGCACAAGCTAGAGAAGTAACAATATATAAACATGAATAAATGAAGGAAAAAAATTGTACTGTGCGAGATAAATAGACATTAAAAAAATGCACCTATCAGCATACACAGAAGAAGGGGTTGGGAAGGGGATCTTTTAAGGAAAACCCAGCAAATCCATCATTTCCAAAGGAAATGAAAAGCCCCCAGTCATTCTGTGTCCCTGACTGTTAGAACAAAAAGGATAAATCAGTTCTTTTCAGAGGTTGTCAACTCTTTGAGTCAGTAGACACAGGTACCCAGCAACTGAAGCTCTGCAAAAGACGGGCCCGGAGAGATATCTCAATAAAGAGGCTAGAGTCTCAGCTTACTAAGACATCTCCAATTTTATTGTTGCAAGACATGAGTATATATACAGATACAAAAATGCTGTTGCAAGGTTAACGCTTGTTCCTACAACATAAGTTCCAACCATTACTCAGAAGAGGAACTGTCTTGATGCAATAACAAGTTCCTCAAGATTCTATGCGTACAACACGAGACGAGAAGTTTGTGCAGAACAGATGTTCAGCTATGGAAATAGGAAGTTGTAGTCTCAGACCAGGAATTATGTGTGTGTGGGTGCAATACTAAATATAAGAAAGAAAAGGAAAGAATGTGTTGCAGTAGACAAAGAGATGAACCATTATGTACAATTATTCTTACACTGACCAAATTCTACAGTTGTACAGTGGAGAGCAGCTGCAAAATAGTCGGCTATGTCAATGATTGTAATCACACTTCATCCCCAGAACCTCTCTGCCTCCATTGGAAGACACGTACATCAGTATCATCTGGGATGCTGCTCATCCCAGCTGCACCCTCTTCATCTTACAACATATGGAGAGCAATTCCCAAACCAGATTCAGCCGACTGAAAAACCTGTGGTCAGTCAAGATGTTAACATTGTTAACACCCCTTAGTTCCACATTACTTTCGATGTTGATTCTTTAACTTATTCTGTAAAAGAAAAAGAAAAATTGCACTTCCACTTTTGTCCATTGTCATGGTTCACACCATCCTGTTATTGGTTCTACATGGTTTCCTAATTTGGAGCATCCAATTTTAATCTTTAATCATTTATCAAGTCTCAGAAGAACAATGGAACCAAAAATCTTAAACATGATGGCTGATATATTCCAAAGGAAATATAAGGCAAAGGAAAATGAAGCCCAACCTACAAACCAGCACATCGGTGAGTAGCAGCAGGAGAGGGCACTGTTGCCTCTCAAATTATGCCTCGGTTCAATCCTGTGTAAAATCGGATCCTGAGGCAGCACCAAACACCACCCTAACATAAAAGGCTGGATCTTTAGACCTGATAATTTAACACAATAACACAGTAGGTCCTCTGTGACTTCCTCACATCTCTTTTGTGATTCGCTGACTGTAGCAATGGATTTCAGATGGTGTGAAATGTTTATGTCTGTGTTTGACCCAAACTGACTTTTCAAAAAGGACTGAGAAATCATTTCCAATAAAATGATAAAGAAAAGAAATTCCAAGATATCTTTACTTTCCTTAAACTTTTTTCATACAGCAGAGTTTCCAGGGTTTCACAGATTTTTTTTTTTTTTAAAGCTTGTGCTCAGCTTTCTCTTTTTTTCCACAGCTGGAAAATCTCTTCAACATTACAGTAATATGACCCTTCAACGAACTTTTTACATAAACTTGGCTTGTTCCATTTCAGACTATGTGCCAAAAAACCAAAAGCACACTTCAGAATGATTTACATGTGTATGGGTTTAAGGAACTTGTAAAGTTAAATTCACTGGGTCTCTTATACAACATTTCCCTGCTGTTACCTACACTTTACAGATAACACACAAGAATACTGTGGAACCCAACCAATATTTCCATTAATGCTTCAGCATTAGACATGAGCCTCAGCTAGGATGAGTATTGAGTATTTCCTCTTCTTGAAAATCACATCCAATTTCATGCCCAAGCATACAGAGGCTTACACAACTGAAATGTGATGACAGGACATCTAGACACATTGACAACTAAATCACTCCTTTAACACAGTCAAAAACAGTGAAAGGCATGTCTGTCAGGGATAATTACGTGAGGAATAAAACATGACGGAACATGTTGTTATAGGAGAATAACAAATGATGGCATGGTGTAATGTGGCCTGCCAGGAAGCTGAGGTATTTTTTAGCACCCTGAATTTATCAATATGCCATTATTTTAATATCACTAATGAACAGCAAAATATAAGTTTATACATTTAAAGTTACATTTAATTTTGTGCAATGTCAATGCAACAAACTCCTATTTATTTCCACGAGCTACAAGAATCAGTGGATGTGGAGATGAACTACAGCGTGATGTAAGAGGCAACAGTGCCCTCTTCTGCTGCTTCAGACTTCATACAGGTTCTTCTTTGTTTTCCTACAAGAATCCTATTAAAGTATTTTTAACAACACATATGTAAACCTCGCACAAAAATCAAAACATTAGATGGTCCAGACATACTATCAGGGGAGTACACAAGCATACTATCAAAGGAGAATGGAAGTGCAGGTCCTCATTGGTTTTATTTAATCTAGCAAACAGGGCATGATCCAAAAACAATGTTAGCAAACATACATGGGTCATGCTATCAGCAAACAACATGCACTGGACTAGGCAGAATCAGATAAATGGGAAACATGGAACTAGGTCAAGCTCTAGGCAGGCAAAACAGTAAACAGAAGGCATAGTAACTGCTCTTACACAATGAAACTGATCATATACTTTGCAACAATTCTGTGAACTGAGAGTCATACAGAGATTGCGGTAGAGTGTAATCATTACTCTGGTGAATGAGAAAGTGAGAGTCCAGGTGCTGCAGTCATCAGCGGCCATGTTTGTAGGCCATGGTGAATTCTCGGAAGTGTAGTTAGACACTGATTCTAGGATCATCTTGACAGAACCCCCCTCAGAAGCGTTACCTCTGATAGCGATCCTTCTCCTGGGCCTCCCCCTAAGCCATAGAAAATGTATAAAATTACTGACATAGTAGGGGATCAAGAATGTCATGGAGCTGACATCCAGGACCTTTGCTTAAGTCTGTAGCCCTCCCAGTCAATCAAATACTGCAACTTACCCTCTCAGTACCATGAATTTAGTATCTCCCTTACAGAGTAAGCTGGTGGGTGGAGTGGGAATGCCTTCTGAGGCTATAAACATGAAGGGTAGTAACCAGCTTACCTGACTTACTGGTGTGACTACTTTCCAATAGATCTTGCCTGGACAGCTATACCTGTTCTCTTGGTTCCTAGCTGGGTACTACTTTCTGCCATTTTTCTGCAAATTTCTTGTTTACTTGAGCTGCAGTCTCTGTTGAAGATGTTGGTGGGCTTGTCCCCATGCCTGCCCAGTCCACTAGAACCGGTTTTCCACTTTGGGTGAGTCTATGGGGTTGGCATCTGGCAATCCAGGACAAATTGGAAAGGTATGGGTTTTGTGGCTGTGTGCTTTAGAGACTTTGCCATTCTTCAATGATGAATTTCATCACCAGGAGCTGCTCTTGACTGTGTCAGATTCTTATAAAAGATTACCACTGGGTGAATCTTTGCTTTCTTCCTCAGTTCCAGAAGAGATGGCTAAGACGTCAGTCTTGGATGAGTCAAACATTACAAGGAATGGCTTGGTATGGTTAGGATATTTCAGGATGGGCTCAGTGGAGAAAGTTTTTTTGAGTTCTGCAAATGCTTGCAAATGTTGCTGTATTCCACTGCAGGTTCTCGGTCCCCTTCTTTAGCAGGGAAGTCAAATGCTGCTAAAATTTATGAATACAAATTTGCGATTCCCAGGAAACTTTGTAGTTCCTTATCTGTGGTGAATGCAGGGCAGTTTGTACAGCTGAGACCTTGTCCAGGACCATGAGCAGCCCTCTGATCCCATTATATAGCCTAGAACGGTGACCTGACACCCATGGAGCTCAAATATACTCCCTTTACATAGAGATGATGTTTGAGTAACTGTGACCCAGTGGAATAAATCAGGCAAGTAAATCAGAATGCCTTCAATATATGAGATGACATACTTCCCCAACATCTGCCACAGCATGTTGCTGATGAAACATTGCAATACTGCTGGTTCTGAAGATAGCCCATATGACATGAGGGGCATGAGTGGTAGCTCAACTGATTAAGGCTCTGGGTTGTTGATCGGAAGATCAGGATTCAAGCCCCAACACTGCAAACTGCCACCATCGGGCCCATGAGCAAGGCCTCCAAAAACCCCCAACCCCCCACTCCAGGGGTGCTGCACCATGGTTGACCCTGTGCTAGCCCCATCCCTCCAAGGATGGGATATGCCAAGAAAGAATTTCACTGTGCAGTAATGTATATATGACAAATAAAGGCTCTTAACTCAAAGTAACCAGAGGTGGTGCTATAGGCACTTTGTTTTGCTAAAGGCCATCTTCCACTTGTCTCCCTCCTGGATGCATGCAAGATTGTAGAAATAGTGCCATGCTAACAATACATAAAATTACCACAGGAGGAACAAGTGTGTATTTTTTTCCCTACAAATCCAGTTATTTGATTTATGTGGTCATTTCATTAAATGTAAATGTAAATCTCGTCAGAATAGTTAAATTAGGTTATAATTAGATTAAGGATGTGAACAAACTGTTATTTTTGAGTCTGTTTGCAACGTTTCTACAAAACTGTATACAAAACATCATGTAGCATCAAGAGGTCTATAAGAACAGCACAAAGCATTTAAACCCAGACATATCACACCAGACATATCTGAGCAATCAGACAAGAATTCACAGCAGGCATAGCGTTACTAAATATCCGACATTTGAGTTCATTTCAGTTTATTGCAATTCCAGACAGCAGATTTATATGCTGATGAATCCCCTTTGAAGATTTAGCTATTTTTACGAAAATTATATCTTCCAGTTTTCTTAGGTAACAGTCAGGATTTTTTAGTGCTGTCGGACAGATTTTTACAAATAAAGATTTTCCAGTTTGTAACAGAATCACCCTTGCATAGTTACTTCTTTGAGCAATCTCAGGAGTGCTTGATTTATTTTCCACCATGGATTCTTTTTAAAAGGGCATGTTTATTAACAAGTGATTAAATCTTGGATATGAAGTACTAATCTCAGATTAGGTGTTAAAGTGCCCCTGTAACGTTTGGAGAGCCATGATATGAGGTTCCTTTTCAAAAAGGAAATCAGACAGGGAGTGTGTTAGTGATTGATTTCCACAATAGCTAATAGTATTTGAGATATGTTACACCTTAAATCAATGACCTTTTAATGATTGCCAATGGATCAACCAACCGATTTTAGTATTTGTTGAGGACAGTTGCATTCAATATATGTGTATAGAGTTGGATATCAAAGTGATTAAAACAGGTCTTGTATAGTTCTGTTTAAATTCTAAGAGTGCAATTGAATTACAGTTGGTTGGCCAGACTGTAAGAATGTCAGTAGGTCATTATTGCTTGTTTTTAAGGTTCAGTCTCAAAAGGATCAGAATATCTCTGGATATTTTATTCTGGTGAAGAACCAGTTTCACTGACTGTTACCAAGTGTTGTAACTGGAGCCTTATTGCAAGAAAACCTCATATAAACAACCACACAGATTTAAAAATGGCTAAGATGTTAATTTTGCACAATATTGTGTATAAATACATTATTGCTAGCATATTAGAATGACCTCCTTAAGCTCTATTGTCATAGCTACATATTTAATAACCTTCTGATCAATCAGAAATGAAAATTCAACTGTGCAGCCAAAGAATAGATAAACCACAATCGTGTTTTGCTTGTGGTTTGTGTGGCAGGAGATTTGTACGAGAGTAGAAGAGGCTCCTCCAAAGCCAGCATTAAAGGGCATCTTCCTTCCAGAGAGCTGGTTCAGATCATGGCTCTGACTTGAATCTGATTGAGTGTGACATATTATGGCTGTGAGCAGAAATGAAATTAGACAGGTTCTTTTTCTACCCCTCCCCAACATCTTATTAGACTTGCAAGTGCTAGTATTAGCTCACATTGGAGAGCTATTCCTTTCACTTGACTCAACTGGCACCAGTGACCAAGTGGGTAATTCCAGATCGTATGTACTTCGACGGCTCCATATAGGTTCTAAATGGGTTTATTTTAGCATGTTTCAGGAGGAGTCATCACCCATGTTCTGGGGAAGATGCTAAAATTTGTCCCGTAGAGACAAAAAGGATTGTCCCTACGGTGAATGCTCAATTCATTTCTTTATTATGGGCTTCATGGTTGAGTGGAGTGTGACTGAGAAGAGAATGGGGTCATAACCTCTGAGACCTTTAGGTGATTGATTACAGTGTTTAGTACTACTGTATAGGTCGAAAAAAAACTGGTATTCAAGACACATCTATACTGAAAATTCTTGATTCTTATTCATTTGATATAACAGCAGCCCTGAGAGTACTGGGGCCTGCAAGACAAATCACAGGTTTTATTAATTCTAATACATTATCATTACAAAATATTACATGACACTTTGTGCTTTCTCTCCATGACAAGCTGGTATGTTTAAACCTTATTAAATTCATTAGAGAGAATAGAAGGTGGGTAACTGAACACTTTTTTAAGCTTGGTGCTAATCAAGCATGATTTAACTGGTCCTATCTGTGGAAAAGCAACAGACAGTTACTGATCACTTGCTTATTTTATTCTTATATAAGTTCCTCACTTCTTTTCATCTCAGCACCTTATGGGGGCATCAGGTGGTGTTGGAACTCATCAGACCAAAGGTGGAACCAATTCTAACTTGCAGTTCAAGTGATGGGCATGTCTAGAGATTTTTAAGCTGCTTGCAATTGAGGCCCCAGCTGAGAGAAGCAGTGAGAGAGTATGGTGAAGTAAGACCTATGAGCCCATGCTGCTTGTAATTTATTTACCTCAATAGCCCTATTCTAGCATTCCAGCATGCAGCACAGTGGCAACTGGGGTTTGGATAGGGGAGGGCTGGGAGATGCAAGAGACCAACTTACTCCATTTTTCATGGATTTACTGTCTAATTCAAGAGATTCATAGCAAATGATTATCTGTGGGTCCATGATCATTTTGATTTATCCACCCAAATCTTCACATCCTGTAGTTATGCAAGGGTTTGACTGAGCAAACCGCAGATTTAGTATTATACAGGATGGGGGTGATTACAAGGATTTTCTCCACTGTTCACATCTGTCTACACTCTTATGGACAGCATTGCAGTGATTCGCATCACTGCATGAGACTTACTTTAAATGGAAATTACATACAACTGAAAAAGCTCCTGAGGGAGAGTAAACAAAAAAAGCAGTAAAAAAAAGGAAGTGCCTTTGAGGAAAACCGAATTTGAAGAACTTTCTTGATGTACACGTAAGACTGGATACTTTAAATTCACCTAATATGTAATCCCTTGGGTGACATGGTGGTTTTGTGGTTCGGACATATGCCTCACAACTCCTGGATTCGATTGCCGTTTCTGTCCTGTGTGGTTGGAGTTTGCATTTTCTCACAATGCTTTGAGGGTTTCCTCCAGGTACTCTGGTATCCTCCCCTAGTCATAAGACATGCTCTGTAGGGTGATTGGATTCTCTAAATTGTCTTTAGTGTGTGAATGAGTGTGTGTAATTGTCCCCTGTGAGGGATTGGCACTCTGTCTAGGGTAACAATGTCCAATCTTATCTACAAAGGGCCAGTGTGGGCGCAGGTTTTCACTCCAATCAAGCAGTAGCCACACCTGATTCCACCTGTTTAATCAACTTTGTGGATAAGATTTGACACCCCTTGTCTAGCCCAGGTTCCCTGTGTAAGGTAAGAATACAGAAAATGTATACCTTGGATTTTTGGAATTCCATATGTACAAGGTGTGTAGCAGAGGTCCACTATCTGTATCTGTTTAATGTGTATCCAATTTGACCTATGTGGCCTAAACTAAAAACAAACACCGAATAGAAAATCATAGGGCTTATATGTTAGCATTATTTATAAATTCTGGGTTTGACAAGTTCACAACCTCAGCTACATCTTTCAGGTTTGTAACTGGTCTCAAGTAGAGTTTGCAGGGTTTTTTTTTTAAATTATTATAGTTATTTACAGTAAGTAAGGATGAATAAATAAATGCTGAAAGTTTATATAATTATGACCAAGGTCTTTGATTGTCCTACTAGAACACAACATTATCCATTACTTCACTCTGAGTAATATAATCGTATACTTTTAAATAGTGGATAGCAAACCTCCTTATTCTAAACACCCCACCAGTCTGCTTTTTGATATCTCAGGGCCTCAATATTGAGGCCTCTTGGTGGTCCAAGACATTTCAGGGACGCATGAGTTATGAAAATATATATATATATATATATATATATATATATATATATATATATATATATATATATATATATATATATATACTTAAACTTGATTGGTCAGAAGGTGTTGATTCATTTTCTATAATTTTAGAAGGAGTCTCCAGTGTTGAATTATGGGGAATTTTCAATCAGTATAAAGAAATGAATGCGCTTCTGGTTGTGAGTTTGATATAAAATAAGGTAGGACTCTGTTGGCTTTCAGTGTGTTTTTCCCTCTTTTGGATAACCTTACACAGATTTTCAGTGGTTGAAGATCAAATTTAAGCTGCTTTTTAGATGAACAAGCACTTGGAGCACCTCAGAGAATGGGTTTGATAACAACATTTGCTTTGAAGATTGAAACATTCATTGTCTACCACTTATCTGAACTATTCTCGGGTCACGGGGAGCCTGTGCCTATCTCAGGCGTCATTGGGCGTCAAGGCAGGATACACCCTGGACGGAGTGCCAAACCATCGCAGGGCGCACACACAACGGACAATTTAGAGATGCCAATCAACCTACCACACATGTTTTTGGATGGGGGGAGGAAACCGGAGTACCCAGAGAACATGCAAACTCCACACACACAGCGGAGGCGGGAATCGAACCCCCAACCCTGGAGGTGTGAGGCAAACGTGCTAACCACTAAGCCACTGTGCCCCCAAGATTGAAACATTTCTGTGGAAAATAAATTTTTTTGGAACTTTGGAGTTCTGTCGAGTGGAACATGACAAAGACATTCAATACTGAACATGGACACAACAAAACAGGTAGAACCATTTTTTTGGCCTCTGAAAACAAAATGCAGTGTTTCATTCATCAAATAATTGTCTGTCTTATTATTATAAGATGAATAAAACACTTTTGTTATGTTTAATTGGAAAATTATTAACTGCATACTATAGTCTTTTATAAGTCCTTTATTTCTTACTTCATATACTTAGTCTCAGAATCTCTCAGATATGTAAGCAATGTCATCACTCCTGTAACTACAAGCTTAGTTTTTTCTGAATACAGATTAATGAAGATAAATAGCTATGCAATAAACAGTGGTGTCAGGGGGTGAAAAGAATAGGAGTGCCTATTTATGAGTACATTTTTAGGCAATTAAGCATCATTGCAACAGAAAGAGATTAATCTAAATAAAACACCATGAAACATCTACATTCCTTCAGCGAATCATGCTCTGAACATTTTCTAGCAAATGGAAGCAAAGCGTGGAGGGTATAATATTTTGCCAGCTTTTTTTACCCCCTGTGGTGCTGTAGGCAGTTTAATTTAGAATGACTGCACAGCCAGTGCTGCCCATGTGTCCATGGGAACTATACGGAAAATAAGCACATCAAACTGATGTACAGATTATTATGATGATATTATGTATACATAAAATGATGCATAATGCAGAGGTCCAGTGACTTGAAGGTGTTTGAATAAAAAAACACTTGAGAACGCAATCAGTGTGGAACAGCATTATGTAGATGTGGTGTTAATTAAAGCTCTATGTAATAACAGGAAGTGACCCCTAGAATTTTTTATCCAGTTATTCATTTTATATCATCTTGTCAAATAAATGCTCTATGAATGATTTATTGACTACAAAGACTAAATATATAAAGTATGACTTTATATATAGAGTCTGTGTGTTTAACAATTTACTATTTAATCATTGTTATTTGCATAATTCAATGTACTCAAAGATGATCATTATAAAATGACATTTATAATGAAGAAAAAACTTACATCAGACCAAGAACTTGCCCTATGTCTAATTTTATATTTTTCTTGTCCTTCTTTCTATCCATTTTTCCAGTCCATTCTTCCATTTCCAATTACAGCAAGTCATCAATACAGGAAAAATCAGGTGCATCTCAAACCTGACACCACATTCTTTCCAACAAAAGCCAGTCTCCTCTAAAATACTCCAAGTCAGTGCTTTTGATTAAGGAGCAATCGATCCTGCCATTCTTCCAGCCCAGTGTCAGATTCATTCTCAAGGTTCCTTAGCCATGGACAACACTGGACGCAGATGAGATTCAAACCTGAGCCAAGAACCTACCTTGTTTCTGACACTGTAAATAGGCTGAGATTGGATTCTTCCCCACTTTGCACTTTTGCTAAAAATATCTGACAGTGTAAAATTATATGTAGTTTTGTTCTGATACCATATACTGTACCAGCTTTAGACTTTCACAGAGTTTCTGTTAATGAACCTTGTAACCTAGACTTTGGACCGGGGGAGGAAACCCCCGAGGCATGGGGAGAACATGCAAACTCCACACACACAGCAGAGGCGGGAATCAAGCCCCCAACTCTGGAGGTGTGAGGCAAACGTGCCAAGCCACCAAGCCACCGTGCCCCCTAAATCATCCTAAACCTGTGATTTGGAGCTGGAACTTTATATGGCACAGAGTTGATGTTAAAGAATATTAATCAACCTTTTTACCAGACAAAATTGAAGATTCAAAAACATTTTGTGGCCTAAAAAATTAAATACAACAAATTAATAATAATAATAATAATAATAATAATAATAATAATAATAATAATAATAATAATAATAATAATAATAATAACAATAAGCTAAACATACAAAAAAATATGACCAGAGGAGGAACTTTGCTGCACAAAATATAATCTAGACATCATTATCCTTCAAAATCTTGAACAAGACAAGGCTAGTTTGGAATAGTCAGTATTCCCAGTTGCAGACTTAAACATCTTACATAACAGTCAAATGGGGGCAGATAAAATATTAACAACAAATAATTATTTATGAATGATGAAATTGCACTACATTGGGTGATGAATGCATTGCTTGAGACTTGTGGCTCTGTTAAGCTCTGTGAGGGCATTTATTTATGTCTCTGGCATGATTTTGCTCCACTTCTCCACTTAGTAGGAAGAACCACTGGATGAAAATGATTTACGTCACATGATATGTCCTTCCCAAGCATGGGATCTCAACCCAACTGAAAACAGGTCAGATTTTTGGAGAGATTTGCTCTCCCTAAGGACCATCATGAGGGAAAAATCAGCCAGAAGTTACAGCTCAGAGACTTAGAGCTTTTACTGGCTTATACTGTTTTTATTTCCCTTTCATTTGTCACCTTTTTATATCTTTCTACCACATACCATAAAACAATTCAGTAATTTACTTGTCGACTACATGACTAGTGAAACTATCAATAGTTACATTTGTTATACAAATGCAATTGAAATAAATTTTAACTGACACAAGATCTAATACAAGACCTAAGATCCTTCCAAACTTTTATTTGTGCTCAGCAGCAATAGTCTTTTGTTTTTCTTAAAAAAACACAAGGTTCATCCATGTATTGATTGCTGAAGCAGTGATGGTTTGTCTGTTAACACAGAATGACTCAACATTATTGATTTACTAACAGAATAGGAGATTTTTTTTTCCCTCAGCAACCCTTTCAATGCCTACAATTCTAAAATATGCAAAAAAAAAAGAAAATCTGTTTCAGTTTTTTGTTCTATGCATCATGCCTTCCTCTTTGTTTCTCTTATATGTGTGTATAGATCCATGGGTGTGTCTTGTATGCTTACTTTTTTATACAGTTGTAGTTTTTGTAAATAGTATAGTTCACATCTTTAAACTGATTTCTAACCTGGTTAACAGTGTTAGTGCCCCAGAAATTCTGATACTTTTGAAATATTCTTTCTCTATATCATTATGGGGTGGTGGTAGCTCAAGTGGTTAAGGCTCTGGGTCATTGACTGGAAGATCAGGGGTTCAAGCCCCAGCACTGCCAAGCTGCCACCATTGGGCTCCTTGAGCAAGGCCACCAATCTACCCTGTTCCAGGGGTGCTGTATCATGGCTGACCCTGTGCTCTGATCCCAAGGATGGGATATGTGAAGACAGCATTTCACTGTGCAGTAATGTATATGTGGCAACTTAACTCAACTTATGAAAGCTGAACAAAGTCTATTCACATGTTGAGTGGAGGCTACTAATCAAAATTGGAGTTTATGATTCTTCTATCATTGATTGTAACTTGTATATAGAGATGGTGATGACACTCTTCACACCTCTTGCTGTACCTCTTCAGATTCAATTAAAAAGCTTCCTTCTTCATATACTTCACATTTGGCTTAATGCTTTGCTTTGGTCAGTTCCTGAAATTAACCTTTTCAGATTGATTCAAAAAAATAATAATTCTGGATTCGTTCTAAATGATTGCGTTTCGTGTTATTGCATGTCCTGCCCTCGACTGGGTCATGAACCTGAAACCGTGAAACATTTCAAAGTCTTCCTCTGTGAACATTCTTGTTATTTTTTTCACACTGCTCTGTTGCTCGGTTGATATGAGATTTCATTGCTGCAGGAAACATGTCAACAGTGAGAGAGAGAGAGAGAGAGAGAGAGAGAGAGAGAGAGAGAGAGAGAGAGAGAGAGAGAGAGAGAGAGAGAGCAGTAACAGTGCTGAAAAGCCTTGCAATAGCTGTAATATATAACTATGTTCTTTTATCTTAATAAAAAAACAATAAAAGAGATGTGTGCTCATATTGTGGTAATTAAGGACTTTTGATGAAAATGTGATGTAATTGTTTTCAAAAGTCTGCAATAGTTAGAAAGATAAATTAATCAATTAAAAGTTGAATGCTTTCCCAACATCAAACTTGTGTGATTGTGTGCATGTGATCAATATGCTCACTGTGAAACACATTAATGTTTTGTAGCTGGAGGTTCAGGGGCTTTTTGTTCTGCTGACTGATTACATTGTGTATTACACAAGGGCCACGATATAAAGAAAGTGTTGAAAGTAAAATCAAAATTGCTATTTCATTTTTTTTTTTTGTATTTCTACGTGATATGGACACCAAAATGACCAAAAAACAAAATCTATTTATATTTATTTTAAACTTATATTTCCTCAACACTTTCAACACAGCACGTCATCACAAGTTCAATAATAAATTTTTTTACAACTCTAGTCCTGTAGAATAAAGTACTATTAATCCTAAAGCGGAAATTTGGTGTCACAACAACCACAACACAGAAGCAACACAATAAACTCACAAAATATCACATATAAGAAAGAACGAATATCAAATATGCAACTCTCCATGTTATATACAGACTGAGATTTGTGTATGGATTAACTGTATAGAAAATATTGCATGGCAGTTTAAAACTGTAGGTTAGATATAGATATAGATATATATGTATGATGGTCGCGTGCGTGTGTGTGTTTAAAATAAATGTACAGTGGTTATAATTAACGTCATAAATTCAGATGCAGCACGTGTGAAGGATGTGCAGTGACACTGTGTAACAATCTGTTATGCAATATGCAAAGTAGTCGTAGTGTCTTGCTCTACAGTAGCAGCTTGTTAGCAGCATGTTATTGCGCAATTTTTCACAACCGTGCCTGGGTTTTTTCAAATAAATAAATTTGTTAGTGCTTTTTTTTTTTTTTTATGTGTTTTTAGTGACTCTCCGAATGATACCACCTCAGACTGATCAGTCTTTCTACCCCATCTGGTTTTATACCATTCAGATGCATGAGATGTCTCCTGATGATGACCTCATGTTTCTCTGACACCATCTCCACCGCTGACACTCGACTTCGGCTCAAACAGACACGTCATAACTCCAACATCCTGCCATCAAGAGCAATGTTAAACTGGAAAAGCGTAAGGTGAAGTTAGCAACTAAAGAACAGCTCTTGATAAACTCCGTACCCGTTAATAGACTCTCAATAAACTTTTCACTTTTCTCCATACTTAGCTAGGTTTGCTCAGATTCATATGCCTCAACCTGGAACTTTCTGGTCTCAGCCTCAGATGTCATGCCCAAAGAACTTTGGTTGGATGTCTGAGGCATATGACACACAAAATTGGAAACAATTCATCAGTTCTGAAGTTGTCATCTGATTCGAGGGATTCTACAGGAGACACGTGTATCCCTTTTTTTTTTTTAGTGGGATGTGGTAGCTTAGTAGTTAAGGTGTTGGACTACTGGTCGGAAGGTTATGAGCTTGAAATGTGGCATAAATATTAATGTAGTGGTCCACCTGGAAACAATGTTAACATAGAGGTCCACCTGGAAACAAAGCCATCCCTCATCGAAGAAAGAACCACTGTGAAACTGAACGCTTGGGAGGGTCAGTTAAATGCTGTATTTTCCAAATGATGTGAAGTTCATGGTATAGACTCATTAATTTGCACAGATTTCTTAGAACAATTTTTCTTTGCACACTAGTCTGTTTTTATAGGGACTTTACATTTTCACAGTCCTAAACATGATGCTGAACAAAAACAAACTATGATTGGTTGATTTACCTGTCAGTCAGACACCCTCTTGGGCGGTCCTTCAATCCAGACTTTCTGCTGTCAGGTCCTTGAGACTTGAAACCTATAGTGGTGTGAAAAATTGTTGGCTCCCTTCCTGATTTCTTATTTTTTTGCATGTTTTTCACACTATAATCAAACACATTTAGATATTAGTCAAAGATAACACAAGTAAACACATCATGCAGTTTTTAAATGAAGGTTTTTATTATTAAAGGAAAACAAAATCCAAAACTACATGGCCCTGTGTGAAAAAGTATTTGCCCCCTAAGCTTAATAACTGGTTAGGTCACCCTTAGCAGCAACAACTGCAATCAAGTGTTTTTGATAACTTGCAATGAGTCTGTTACAGCGCTGTGGAGGAATTTTGGCTCACTCATCTTTGCAGAATTGTTGTAAATCAGCCACATTAGAGGGTTTTCGAGCATGAACCACCTTTTTAAGGTCATGCCACAGCATCTCAATCGGATTGAGGTCAGGACTTTGACTAGGCCACTCCAAAGTCTTCATTTTGTTTTTCTTCAGCCATTCAGAGGTGGACTTGCTGGTGTGTTTTGGATCATTGTCCTGCTGCAGAACCCAAGTTCGCTTCAGCTTGAGGTCACAAACACATGGCTGGACATTCTCCTTCAGGATTTTTTGGTAGACAGCAGAATTCATGGTTCCATTTATCACAGCAAGTCTTCCAGGTCCTGCAGCAGCAAAACAGCCCCAGACCATCACACTATCACCACCATATTTTACTGTTGGTATGATTTCTGAAATGCGGTGTTACTTTTACGCCAAACGTAATGGGACACAGACCTTCCAAAAAGTTCAATCTTTGTATCGTCAATCCACAGAGTATTTTTCCAAAAGTCTTGGGGATCATCAAGATGTTTTCTGGCAAAACTGAGACAAGCCTTTATGTTCTTTTTGCTCAGCAAAAAAGTTTTCATCTTGAAACTCTTAGCTAGCTTTTGAGGATCATTTGCTCTACTCCACTTTGTCAGGCAGGTCCTATTTAAGTGAGTTCTTGATTGTGAACAGGTGTGGCAGTAATCAGGCCTGGGTGTGGCTAGAGAAATTGAACTCAGGTGTGATAAACCACAGTTAAGTTATGTTTTAACAGGGGGGGCAAACACTTTTTCACACAGGGCCATGTAGTTTTGGATTTTGTTTTCCCTTAATAATAAAAACCTTCATTTAAAAACTGCATGATGTGTTTACTTGTGTTATCTTTGACTAATATTTAAATGTGTTTGATTATCTGAAACATTAAAGTGTGACAAACATGCAAAAAAATAAGAAATCAGGAAGGGGGCCAACACTTTTTCACACCACTGTATATGAAATTCATGCTATTTTTCCTCCCAAAGTATCATTTTATTCAGCTTTAACATACCCTGTGTGACTTGTTAAGAATTCACAATTGTGACTCTGTTTTCCTTCCATTTGGATCCATGTGCTTCCACATCATTCT
The DNA here is from genome assembly GCA_033459395.1 of Hemibagrus guttatus. Lineage (NCBI taxonomy): Eukaryota > Metazoa > Chordata > Actinopteri > Siluriformes > Bagridae > Hemibagrus > Hemibagrus guttatus. The sequence continues at coordinate 3,682,785 of JAUCMX010000027.1, forward strand.
GCATACATCTGTGTTATGCCTAACGAAGCATATCTGATGCAGCTCGTTATGTAATTATCCATCATTACAGTTGAATTAGAACAGAGGGACTTCAGGGACTTTTTTCATTGCACATTGTTGCAGCAAAAAAACACAATATTACTAATAAGCAAATTTTAAATGGATGACTTTCTGTGATTTCTGTGCCTCCCTTCACATCAGGCTGTATCACAGAACCCCAGCATGGGATATTTCCCTATAAGAACACAGCATGCTGTCTGTTATTCTTTCCAAAACAGCAGCTCTGACTGATTTTCTGGCTGAAAGGTTTATATTAATGTATCAGTTCTATACATGATAAGTCTTCAGTCTGGGAGCTTTGTAACAGTCAGAGGTAAAGTGGTTACTTTCGGTTTTCTGCCACAGGAATTCTTCAGGATGGAGGACTTTGCGGTTTCTCTGTGAAAGAGACTATTTTTCTCCAAATGCATATTGGCAGTCACTTTAACTATTTCCACTGGATAACACATCAATATACATGAATATTTATACATTCAGCTTTAGCAATAATGACACGCAGAAGCAGAAGCATTGTCTAAAGCAGAACATTTCATTTACCCATGGGCTGCTAGAGCATTGTCACCAGGAGAGGTAATTACTCTCATCATAAACTCTATTAGATCATTCAGTACATTAGCACAAAACAGCAGTCCTCCAGACACACGCTGCATTTAAAATAGTTTTCAAACCTTGTAAAGTGGAACTTAAATGATGTTGATGATAAAATGCATAATAATTATAAAAAAAAATAATATACTAGATACAAATTAAATTTCATACATTTCAAAATTTTTTTAATAATAATGAAACTAAATCGAAATAAAAATGTGAAGAATAATTCTAAACACAACAATAAGTAATAATAATAATAATAATAACAACAATAATAATAATAATCTTCCTCTTCTTCTTTCGGCTTTTCCCTTCAGGGGTCGCCACAGCGAATCATCTCTCTCCACCTATCCCTATCTTCTGCATCCTCAACACTTGCACCCACTAGCTTCATATCCTCATTAATTCCATCCATATACCTCCTCTTTGGCCTTCCTCTTTGCCTCCTGCCTGGCAGCTCCATGTCCAACATTCTCCTACCAATATACTCACTCTCCCTCCTCTGAACATGTCCAAACCATCTTAATGTGGCCTCTCTAACTTTGTCCCCCAAACGTCCAACATGAGCTGTCCCTCTGATGTACTCGTTCCTAATCCTGTCCAATCTTGTCACTCCCAAAGAGAACCTCAACATCTTCAGCTCTGCTACCTCTAGCTCTGACTCCTGTCTCTTCCTCAGTGACACTGTCTCTAAACCATACAGCATGGCCAGTCTCACCACTATCCTGTACACCTTCCCCTGGATTCTTGCTGATATTTTCCTATCACACAGAACTCCCGACACCTTTCTCCACCCATTCCAACCTGCCTGCACTCGCTTCTTTACCTCTTTCCCATACTCTCCATTACTCTGGACTGTTGACCCCAAGTACTTAAACTCCTGTACCTTCTTCACCTCTTCACCCTGTAACCTTACTGTTCCACTTCCCTCCCTTTCATTCACACACATGTACTCAGTCTTACTACGACTGACTTTCATTCCTCTTCTCTCCAGTGCAAACCTCCACCTCTCCAGGTTTTCCTCCACCTGCTCCCTGCTCTCACTACAGATCACAATGTCATCTGCAGACATCATTGTCCAAGGAGACTCCTGTCTGACCTCCTCTGACAACTGATCCATCACTATAGCAAGCAGGAAGGGGCTCAGAGCCGATCCCTGATGCAGTCCCACCTCCACTTTGAACTCCTCTGTCTGACCTACAGCACACCTCACCACTGTCCTGCTCCTCTCATACATGTCCTGCACCACTCTGACATACTTCTCCGCTACTCCTGACTTCCTCATACAGTACCACAGCTCTTCACTTGGCACCCTGTCATGCACTTTCTCCAAGTCTAAATAATAATAATAATAATAATAATAATAATAATAATAATAATAATAATAATAATAATATTAAACAGTATAATAGCAATAACAGTAAATGTGATAATGTCATTTTTAAGTAAAAGCGTAAAGGAACATTAAATGAATGAAACTTTTTACAGATAAACAACTTTTGTTCCAAGTTTTTGTTTGTTTTTGTCTCTCTCTCTCTCTCTCTCCCTAAAAACATGTGTCATGCAGTGTTGTTGCCATGGTGTAACTGGTAAGTTCCACCATAGCATGAGGCATAGCCACTCCTCTGGCCCCCATATCAGTGGTTAAAGTGGTTGCTAGACAACAAACTATTTTTTTTTATATTCAATTTTTTTTTATATTCAATAGAGCCGTGTTCATTATGTCATTGTCCTCGGATGCATTCTTTATTTTGCTCCCAATGGATCAAACCCAACAGAAAAGGTCTGTCCACACCCCAGGTTTTTGCCCTGAAGCATCTGGAGTGTAAACTCTGAGAGTCTCAAGTAAAGCTTCACAACTGTAACGCTACACCTTCTCCTTTATTTCAGACTGTATCCATGGTTGTCTGAGCTAAAAGCATCAGGATATATCACCCTTTTTCTCACTCCATTGTGACTGATTCTTTGTGTTTCGCCATATTGATTAAATATGAGAGAATTTTTTTTACTAAACTCCTGTGGATTTTTTTTATAAGCACTTTTAATTGCTTCCACTAACTCCTGCAGTTCACATCTCAGTGGGCTTCAAAGCTGGCAATAGAGGTTAACAACAACTCAGCACACAGAGAAGACTACACACATACACACATCCTTCTTCCACTATTCTCTCTTTTTCTGATATTCCTCACTATCTGATTTGCTCTCAGGATCTCCACAAGAGCAAAATAGCACATGATTGTTTTGTGTGTTTGCCTTAAAATATAGGCATGTTAATGCATTATGACCAAAAGGTGAAAAATATAGCTTGAATCCAATGCATATTGATTCATTTTACATGCGCAATGTGATATATGAAGCCTGAAAGCCACTACAGAGATTGTGTGCATGCAAATTACTACAACCGAAGGCAGATATTAAATTTGCGGAAGACCATTTCCAGTAGGATTCTATTGTATTCATATACAGTCTGAATACGACAAAGTTGATCTAAATGATACCCCTATGTGTTTCAATCAGACAATTTCTCTAAATAATGATTTATTATTGGCATAGTAAAATCAGTTTCATATTGCTCTCTAATACTGACTGCGTTTTCAAAGATTTTATTTTGCATTATTACTCATGGCCACTAATATCTGCACTCCTCAGAGCAGTTAATGATTATTGATGGCTAACTAGAGCTTCTTTCTTTGTGCTTTGGGGGTTTCTTCCACATACTCCAATTTCCTCCATCAGTCCAAAGTCATGGATTGTAGGTTGATTGGTGTCTCTAAATTGTCTTTAATGTCTGAATCTAAGTGTGTGTGTGTGTGTGTGTGTGTGTGTGTGTGTGTGTGTGTATGCGCGTGCGTATCTGATTATTCCCTCACCTTGTGCCACGAGTCCCTTGAGATAGACTCCAGAATAAGTGTGTGAACAAATTGTTGAAAACTGTTTAGGCTTGCACCTAATATGTTTCTTCAACTATTTATTAAGTAAATTTGTTGATCTGAAATAGCATTTGAGGAATAGCTCTGGATAAAGCTTCTAAAGCAGGATGCACACATGTTTGCACTTATTACTTATTTATTTAATTAATTAATCTTTATTTGGCATGCTAGTAAACCAAGGCCAGTGATTTGAGGTGATAGATTTATATTTATGGTGTTTGGCAGATGCCCTTATCCAGAGCGACTTACATTCATTTAATTTTTTTATACAAATGTATAATTGAAAGCCTTGCTTAAGGGCCCAGCATTGGCAGCTTGGTGGACCTGGGATTTAAACTCATAACCTTCGGATCAGTAAACTACCAAGCTACCCCTTCCCTTAGAGTGAGCTCAGACATCTAAAATGCAGAGAAATTCATGAAGATATCTATCTATCTATCTATCTATCTATCTATCTATCTATCTATCTATCTATCTATCTATCTATCTATCTATCTATCTATCTATCTATCTATCTATCTATCTATCTATCTATCTATCTATCTATCTATCTATCTATCTATCTATCTATCTCACCTGACAGACACACACACATTTAGAAATGTCATTGCAGCATGCTGGGTCAGTTATGAAGGTTTGGCCATTAACATTGTCTGTAATAAGGTCACTGAAAGATGGCTAATTTCACACACAGTTACTTCACCTGACCTAATCAGGTCTTCCATAAAGAATGTGGAGACTAGTTAAAAAGACCATCAAAGAACTAAGAACAAGAGCTTTTTTTTTTTTTGCTATTTACAAACACAAGATCAGTTCCAACACCATATTGGGAAGGAAAAGACAATTCTGCAAATAGACTTCTGAAGTTTGAGGATGTCCATGTATAGGGGACATTCAACCTCACTGAATTGGTCTGCATCTGCATAAAGGATGTCATATATGTGTCAATATGGTGCTAAGTGATGATTAACAATAATTGGCATCCAGGATCCGGTCCTACTTTGCATTTCAGACATCTCTCTGTCTCAAGGCCACTACAATCAAACACATCATTAATTACCATCACTTGAATAGAATAATAACAGCTTGGTGGCAATCAAGTCAACAAGAGAAACAAACCATCCTTCAAGTCCTTTTATAAGAGTTTTCAATTTATCCCAAGCTGCTTTCGGTGAATGGACTGTATTTTGTTTTTATTTTTCGGAAGAGCACCGAAATATCTTTATCTGAAATATCTTTACCGAAATATCTTTATCTGCCTTTGGAAAGCAGAGGGGTAATTATATCTTGCCCATTATATCTTGCCCATCTGTCTCTGGTTAGTCTCTAGTGTCCTCATTGTTTCAAACACACATATATAGAATCATCTACTCACAATAATGGTTGTGTGGAAACACTCTGGTGGACAGATGTCAGATTTCTTTGGGCTCAAGGCTAACACATGCTTCCTCTGTGAAACCTGAAGCTAACACTTCTTTTTGATGACTCATCAGGCAACAAAACAGGGCAGTTGAATAGGTCTTGGGATTACCGTTAGACTCTCAGAGATAAATGTGCTTATATATAAATGTAGTATTCTTTGCTCCTGAAAATTGTTTTTAAAACTAGACTATAGTCATTTATTTCTGGTAAAAGATACATACTGCAGGTATAAAAAAGGTACCTTTGATGGAAGCAACTTAAAAAAAAATTCAGTTTGGTAACAGTTAAACGGTTTACTCCAGATGTATCCTAGATTTTTAGGCACATGGCTGACCAAATGTGATACTTATGTACTTTCTTTCAAGGTACCTTAGTATTCTGAGATGCTTTTCTGCTCACCCCAGCTGTAAACAATAATTATTTGACTTTTTGTAGCTTTCCTGTCAGATTTTACCAGTCTGGCCATTTCTCCTCTAACCTCTCTCATCCACAAGACTTTTCTGCCCACAGAACCACAGATCACTGGATGTTTTATGCTTTTCAAACCTTTCTTGATTTTTGAAGTAGTTTGCTTGAGAAAAAAGTCCCACTTTCCCACCCAGGGAGCAGGACCACTGATGGTAATGGTATGATTACGATTCAAGCTCACAATCTTCTGATGACAGGGACCATTGTATGAAAGAAAACGGAGTCAACATCTCAGATGCTTTTTAATATTATTTTTTATCTGCTTCAAATGACATGAGGTTTAATCTGAAATGTCATACAAACTTTTCCTTGACTTCAAGTGCCCTTAAATAGTTAAATAAAATAAAACAATTCCAAATGTACCAAATGCCAAATGTAATGTTTGCTCGCTCTGTGTCTCTCTCTCTCTCTCTCTCTCTCTCTCTCTTTCTTACACACACACACACACACACACACACACACACACACACACACACACACACACACACACAAACATTTAGAAATGTCATCGCAGCATCCTGAGTCAGTTATGAAGGTTTGGCCATTAACATTGAACAGTATGTCTGTAATGAGTTTACTGAACAATGGCCACAAATGACACACAGTTACTTCACCTGAGCTGATCAAAGCAATGTAACCCAATGGTCCACCCACCATGCAACCCAATGGTCCACCCACCATGCAACCCAATGGTCCACCCACCATGCAACCCAATGGTCCACCCACCATGCTACCCAACAACCAAACCAGTGCTTTGCCTCGTGTGAATGCAGTAGGAGATTATAATATTTGAAATGTTTGGTCCTCTGAGGAATTTTTGCCACTGTATCTGAAGATTGGTTCCTTTGTTAAATCAAGCTGATCTCATTCTCCAACAAGGGTCATGTGTTTGGATTCTGATGGATGTCCCAGGAACATTTATCAAAGGTGTAAATACATCCATCTTTTACACCAAGAGGAGATTTATTGCAGCTAGTCCACTTGTTGGTTTTTTTTGAAGGTCGGAGCAAACAGTAGAGCTTACATTGATAGAAGGAGAAACTCTGCAAGGACAGTAACCTGAGCTTGGTGCTATGGTATAATGCTAACCGCTACACCACCCTGATCTTTTGTTAATTAATACGGAGACATAATAAATGTCTGACCCATTTTTATACTCAGACATCATGGCTCCTTGGGAAGGATGGTTGGAGTTACAAGAAAATGGCCCTCAAATGAAGGAAGCCATTATTCATGCATTGTACCTACATCTAGTTTGCTTATGAAGCCTGCTAGGCTCTTGAGGAGCCGGCGTGTGTCTGGCTGTTACTTAGATAGCTGTCAGAAAGCAAAGGCACCTGCATTAGTCACTGGAGGGTGATGAATGAGCATTCTGACTTCCACTGTGATGGCTTCAGCCTGGCCCTGAGGCCGCAGACTGAGCATGAGACGCAGAGACGGAGCTTTAAAGTGCAGCTTACCTTTGCTGTATGAACCTAGAGTGTTGTTGATGTTGTGTCTGCTCTTGCAAGTGTTTTTTAAGTTGGGACTTTTGCTTGGTTTGTAACTAAGCTGCTGTTTTAATGGAACAATCTGGATTTTATGGAGCAATCTGCTGCTAGTTTTTACTTGGTTGACTGTAGTATGATTCTAGTCACGCTTGAAGTTTTTATAGCATTATATGTGTTTAACTGTGTGTAAGAGTATTCACACCTGTATATTTTATGTCTCTTTTTACTAGTGTTTTATGCTGGGGGGAAAATTTTTTTGTTGACTTTTGTTGAACATTTTATAGAGCAATTTGTGTGTGTGTTTGTCGGAGCAGAGGGGGTGGGGTTGTATCTACTGATAATAGTGTTTCTGTTGCAAAGTTGATGTTTTTATGGCCCACAGTATGTTGATGTTATGTCTGCAGCTATTATTGAAGACCTATTCTGCTGCTATTAGTTGATATTATGTCTGATCTTATGATATGTCTGCTGCTTAGATTTTTATGATGTTTTTTATACAGTAGTTTCTGTATATGTCAATCTAGCCATGGGGGTCACAGTCCAGTGACTTCTGTGCCGGTCCCAAGCCCGGATAAATAGAGAGGGTTGCGTCAGGAAGGGCATCCGGCGTAAAACATTGCCAAATTTAACCATGCGAATCGTCAGTACGAATTTCATACCGGATCGGTCGAGGCCCGGGTTAACAACGACCGCCATCGGCGCCGTTGACCTACAGGGCGCCGGTGGAAATTGGGCTACTGTTGGTCGAAGAAGTAGAGGAGGGAGGAGAGTGCGCAGACAGAGAGAGAAGAGGAAAGGTAAGAGTGTAGGACTGAGAATAGGAACTCTGAATGTTGGTACTATGACAGGGAAAGGTAGAGAGCTGGCTGATGTGATGGAGAGAAGGAAGGTGGATATACTGTGTGTACAGGAGACCAGGTGGAAGGGTAGCAAGGCTCATAGTATAGGAGCAGGATTCAAGCTGTTTTATTATGGTGTGGATAGTAAGAGAAATGGGGTAGGTGTGGTCCTGAAGGAGGAGTTTGTGAGGAATGTTCTGGAGGTGAAGAGAGTGTCAGACAGGGTGATGAGTCTGAAGTTAGAGATTGAAGGGGTGATGTTGAATGTTGTTAGTGGTTATGCCCCACAGGTAGGTTGTGAGTTAGAGGAGAAAGAGAGATTCTGGAGTGAATTAGATGAGGTGATGGAGAGTATTCCCACGGGTGAGAGAGTGGTGATAGGAGCGGATTTTAATGGACATGTTGGTGAGGGGAACACAGGTGATGAGGAGGTGATGGGCAAGTTTGGAGTTAAGGAAAGGAACCTTGAAGGACAGATGGTAGTGGACTTTGCTAAGAGGATGGACATGGGTGTGGTTAACACTTATTTTCAGAAGAGGGAGGAGCATAGAGTGACTTACAAGAGTGGAGGTAGGAGCACACAGGTAGACTACATTCTATGTAGAAGAGGCAATCTGAAAGAGATTAGTGACTGTAAAGTGGTAGTGGGAGAGAGTGTAGCCAGACAGCATAGGATGGTGGTGTGTAGGATGACTTTGATGGTCTGTAAGAAGAAGAGGTCAGAGATAGAGAAGAAAACCAAGTGGTGGAAGCTGAAAAAGGAGGAATGTTGTGAGGAATTTAGACAGAAGTTGAGGCAGGCTCTGGGTGGTCAGGTAGTGCTGCCAGATGACTGGGAAACTACAGCAGAAGTGATCAGGGAGACAGGGAGAAAGGTGCTGGGTGTGTCATCTGGAAGGAGGAAAGAAGATAAGGAGACTTGGTGGTGGAATGAGGAAGTTCAGGATAGTATCCAGAGAAAGAGGTTAGCCAAGAAGAAGTGGGACATGGACAGGACTGAAGAGAATAGACAGGAATACAAGGAGTTACAGCGCAGAGTGAAGAGGGAGGTGTCTAAGGCCAAGCAGAAGGCATATGACGAGTTGTACACTAGGTTAGACACTAGAGAAGGAGAGAAGGACTTGTACAGGTTAGCTAGGCAGAGGGATCGAGATGGGAAGGATGTGCAGCAAGTTAGAGTTATTAAGGATAGAGATGGAAGGGTGCTCACAAGTGAGGAGAGTGTACAGAGGAGATGGAAGGAGTACTTTGAGGAGCTGATGAATGAGGAAAATGAGAGGGAAAAAAGAGTAGAAGGGGTGAACTCTGTGGAACAGAAAGTAGATAAGATTAGAAAGGATGAAGTCAGGAAGGCTTTGAAGAGGATGAAAAGTGGGAAGGCAGTTGGTCCTGATGACATTCCGGTGGAGGTCTGGAAGTGTCTGGGAGAGGCAGCAGTGGAATTTTTAGCTAGTTTGTTCAACAGGGTTTTAGAGAGTGAGAGGATGCCTGAGGAATGGAGAAGAAGTGTGTTAGTGCCGATCTTTAAGAATAAGGGTGACGTGCAGAGTTGCAGTAACTATAGGGGGATAAAGTTGATGAGCCATACAATGAAGGTATGGGAAAGAGTAGTGGAAGCTAGGTTAAGGAAGGTAGTGGAAATTTGTGAGCAGCAGTATGGCTTCATGCCCAGAAAGAGCACAACAGATGCAATTTTTGCTCTGAGGATTTTGATGGAGAAGTATAGGGATGGTCAGAAGGAGTTGCACTGTGTGTTTGTAGACTTGGAGAAAGCGTATGACAGGGTGCCAAGAGAAGAGCTGTGGTACTGTATGAGGAAGTCAGGAGTAGCGGAGAAGTATGTCAGAGTGGTGCAGGACATGTATGAGAGGAGCAGGACAGTGGTGAGGTGTGCTGTAGGTCAGACAGAGGAGTTCAATGTGGAGGTGGGACTGCATCAGGGATCGGCTCTGAGCCCCTTCCTGTTTGCTATAGTGATGGACCAGTTGTCAGAGGAGGTCAGACAGGAGTCTCCTTGGACAATGATGTTTGCAGATGACATTGTGATCTGTAGTGAGAGCAGGGAGCAGGTGGAGGAAAACCTGGAGAGGTGGAGGTTTGCACTGGAGAGAAGAGGAATGAAGGTCAGTCGTAGTAAGACTGAGTACATGTGTGTGAATGAAAGGGAGGGAAGTGGAACAGTAAGGTTACAGGGTGAAGAGGTGAAGAAGGTACAGGAGTTTAAGTACTTGGGGTCAACAGTCCAGAGTAATGGAGAGTGTGGGAAAGAGGTAAAGAAGCGAGTGCAGGCAGGTTGGAATGGGTGGAGAAAGGTGTCGGGAGTTCTGTGTGATAGGAAAATATCAGCGAGAATCAAGGGGAAGGTGTACAGGACAGTGGTGAGACCGGCCATGCTGTATGGTTTAGAGACAGTGTCACTGAGGAAGAGACAGGAGTCAGAGCTAGAGGTAGCAGAGCTGAAGATGTTGAGGTTCTCTTTGGGAGTGACAAGATTGGACAGAATTAGGAATGAGTACATCAGAGGGACAGCTCATGTTGGACGTTTGGGGGACAAAGTTAGGGAGGCCAGATTAAGATGGTTTGGACATGTTCAGAGGAGGGACAGTGAGTATATTGGTAGGAGAATGTTGGACATGGGGCTGCCAGGCAGGAGGCAAAGAGGAAGGCCACAGAGGAGGTATATGGATGGAATTAATGAGGATATGAAGCTAGTGGGTGCAAGGGTTGAGGATGCAGAAGATAGGGATAGGTGGAGAGAGATGATTCGCTGTGGCGACCCCTGAAGGGAAAAGCCGAAAGAAGAAGAAGAAGTTTCTGTATATGTCAGATGTTTTGTCTCTTTTGTTCTTTGGCTTTTTCTTTTACATGAAATCAAGATATATATATATTAAGAAAATCTACTTCTTCTTGGAAATACTGGGCCATAGCTAGTCATATAAGTTAGAATATAAATACAATATAAGTTAAAACTTAAAACTTTCTTCTCACCAGGTATGACCTTGTAATAGCAGATTTTTTAAAGAGGATCAGAGAATTAAGGCTATTTTTTTCAAAGGCAGTGTGACGAGCAGATAATTTATCATTTTGAAGGTCTGATTAAGATTATTGCTAAAGTTTACAAAAACATCTTTAACATTTTAAATTTTATTGCTGTCACTTCATTAACTGACAATGCGTTGGGTTGTTATGAAAATGTCGTTGTTGAACATGCATTTTCTGATTAACTGCTTCTACTGGGGTGGTGTTAGCTCAGTGGTTAAGGCTCTGGATTGATGAACGGGGTTCAAGCCCCAACACCACCACGCTGCCACCGTTTGGCCCTTGAGCAAGCCCCCCCACACTTGACCAATGTATGGTTTTGGATGGACACCCGACTTCAACTGGCTGCTAGAGTATAATGAGTTAATCATCTGCCCTCAACCCATCTTATATATGGCTTTTCATATATTGTATGCCATTTTTTTCACTTGCAAGATAAACACATGTAATTTCCTTTTCAATGGCTGTAATTAGAGAAGCGCTCTGATTAGGAACATCATGGTGTGAAAGATGAGCCTGTAAGACTTGCCAAGTAGATGCACTCGTGCATGAGATTACAGCTGAAACAAATTGCATGTATTTCTTAAAGGTTGGCTCCTTTGTTGTTCCTGTTTTATTTTTTTTTAATTTTCTTAATGTTATTAAAGTAGACTAGAATAATAATAAAAAATAAACATGTGGAATCTACAATTACTTAAGCAAATAGAGCATAGAAAAGCATTTTATTGACTGTACTGCTTATGTAATTTCCTGTTATAATATAGACCTTGGTTTATTCAGAACAGGATAAAAATTAATATTCAGGTAGATATTGAGGATAGTACATCCCTTTAAACACTCCTCACACAATTCTTGGCCATTGTTGGCTCTTTGGGGGAAAGAGAGAGAGAGAGAGAGAGAGAGAGAGAGAGAGAGAGAGAGAGAGAGAGAGAGAGACTTCACCCCTTTCCTTAATGTTTCACTCTGAGCAAGACACATGATTTGATTCAAGGTATTTCATTACACTTTGCACCGACTCATCACTGCCAGCCTTTCCCTTATGATTACACTGCCATCACCAGAGTCAAATGTTTTGATTATCTGGCCTAGTAATGACATTCCCCACCTTTTTGTTGTTTTATTTTTTCCTTTTTCAATGATTTTGAATACATCACAGACTTGCTCTTGTCAGGAAATACCTGCTTTGATTTCTGCAGTGATTTTCAGTGCATGATTTCTTTAAAAAATAATAATTCTAGCAATTATTATTATTACATATTATTATTATGATTCTCATCGATTAAAGGGCAAGAGCTATAAAAATGGAACCAACTAAATAAAGTGGAAGATAGAACATACATGTTGAGAGTAAAAGGAAATCTGTCTTAGGCTACAATAAGTCTTTTGCAGCTAGTTTTAAAAAAGAAAAAAGAAAAAGAAATAGCGAATTCTTTGGATTCCATATACATTTCGAAAAATGTGGGTATTGATTAAAAAATGATTGTATCGCACCATAAAGAAATTCCGTTCATTTACCTTACAGATCATTTTTTTTCTTTAATGCGGGAGTTTCACAGGTGACTCTATATTCTATCATGGTCAGTACAAAGAGAATAAATGTAGTCTTTTCAAAGACAATGCTGTTCAGCAATGCCGTTGCAACTGCAACGCATTAATACATCAGAAATGCTGTCAGATATACAGTACATTGACCTTACCACTCATGAGCTCAGGAACTTGGTCCAGCTTGAAAGTTGGGGGAAGGACTATGTGAAAAGGTTACTTTATGAACATATTTAATCAGTAGATACCCTATTTTTCACCTATAGATTGCTATAATATAGTTATGGTTGTAAATAAAATTTCGACTGCTTCATGTTTTTTTTTGTATTTATGTTAGTATGTGGAATTCTCAATACGAATATCATTAAACCGATGATAGATAGATAGATAGATAGATAGATAGAGATAGATAGATAGATAGATAGATAGATAGATAGATAGATAGAGATAGATAGATAGATAGATAGATAGATAGATAGATAGATAGATAGATAGATAGATAGATAGATAGATAGATAGATAGATAGATAGATAGACTTAGACTTAGACTTTCAGTACTAAGCTCTTAACTCAACCCAGATTGGATCCTTAGACCTTAATTCGAAAATTATCTGAATCTGCTATTAGAGAAAATGAAAACTTTCATTTTCTCTAATAGCAGATCTGAAAACAGTGAAACATTTATTTAAATGCACCTGATAATGTCAATGCAGTTGTTATAAAAGCTTATTCATCACTCACCTACTTGTATGTCAGGAGTTCCATGTATTCTGTATATTAGATTTTCAGTGAAAGGAAATGGACGGCTTTGCGGTTTTCTCTGTAATAAGAAAACAAGAAAAGATGATTTTTTTTTTGTTTTATTAACTTTATCAGAGTGATATGAAATGAAGAATATAGTTTATAACTGCTATAAAGTAAGTGATAACAAGTGAATGGAAAATAATCTGCCTTTGGATGGTACGAGGCTCTATGTCTGCTGCATCGCACCATCATATCACTTATTATTTTCCTGTAACAGAATGCCCCAAAGTCTTTTACTACTACTACATAATAATAATAATAATAATAGTAATAATAATAATAATAATAATAATAATAGTAATAATAATAATAATAATAATAATAATAATAATAATAATAATAATAATAATAGTAATAATAATAATAATAATAATAATAATAATAATAATAATAATAATGTATCGCATTTTAAATAATTTATTATTATTTACCTTACATTACAGTGTGGAGCAAAAAAAACATAAGTTGTCTTTATTTTTCACATATATATTACTGCACAGTGAAATTCTTTCTTTGCATATCCCATCCTTGGGGGTTCGGGTCAGAGTTCAGGGTCAGCCGTGATGCAGCACCACTGGACCAGGGTTTGTTGGGGGCCTTCCTCAAGGGCCCTCAAGTGAGCCTTAATCTCATGAGCTACCACTGCCTCGGTGGTCTAGATTTAGAACTGCTAATTCAGGTAATATTTTTTCATCAGGTAATTCAGCCATATTGAAAAACTAAGTGTTCCCAATATTTATTTGTGTATCTTCTGCAATAAATTTAGGGGATTAAAGTCTAAGAATTTTATGTTTTTTTCATGTCTCTATAATTAACATGGTCAAAAAAAGACAGGATTAGACACAATACCAAAAACACATCATGGTTATATATAGCATATAACAAGAGCACTAATATCATAACGACTAACATTGCTAGTTTTTTCTATGGTAGCATGAATTTAGAAAGCTTAAGCAGGAAAAAAACACTTTAAAACTGTTTAGACCACCACTAAATGAATATCATACATTAAATATCTGAACTGGTTTCTCACGACAAGGCTTCGGGAATCCAGATGCAGACGAAAGCTGGCAGAAGCCAAATTGCTCTTCAGAACACCCTGTTCCTCTAAACACCTTGCAAGTGTGTCGTTTTACAACCTCTACATGTGTTTCTGCTGCACACAACATTTGCTTCATCAATTTTCTTGCATATCTGATGGAGGATATTTATTTTTGTGAGAAACATCCTGTTTCTCCAAAAACTATGCACTGTGCAGAAATCTAGCTGAAATACACTGAAGAAGAGAAAGGACACCTTTCACAGGAATTCATTAACCTTTTTATCAAGGTGCTCATCAGTCAATAGAAAGATCTGTAACCGCTTCAGATGCCCAAATACAGACATAAAAATAATCAGTTGCTATACCACAGCATGGTTGAATTCTCGATTCTGATTGGTCAGAAGGTGTTACTGAATTTGATTTTTTTTTTTTTAAATAAATAAAAACAGCTTTGGAAGTTGTTCTGACTTCAAATCAGGTGGTAGGCTAAGGTTAATGTGCTCATTATTGTTTATAGATTAACAACTCATTCACTTGTAGGAAAGTAGGAATTAACCCTTGTTATTTAATATAGAAAGTCAAGTCTTTATTGACATGCTGATGCTTCCTGTAAGACATTTATTTAACAGTTTATGTTAAGATTCTCCAGAGTTTCTTCAGCACTTTCTAATGGTTTAGGTTTAGTTTTCTTCAGAACAGCAGAAAGACTACTTTTCAGACTTTACTCTTTTTGGATTTCCAGCTTTTATTGTAAGATCAAGAGCAGGCATTGGTGGCTCAGTGGTAGGTTACTCGCCTATCACGCGGAAGGCCCGGGTTCGATTTCAGCCAATGCCTCAACCCCAGCCACTGGATGCAGTGCCGGTCCCAAGCCTGGAAAAATGGGAGGGTTGCGTCAGGAAGGGCATCCGGCGTAAAACATTTGCCAAGTTGTTGTGCGGACCAATTGGTCCGCTGTGGCGACCCTGAACAGGGAGCAGCCGAAAGCAACTACATTTCAAGATCAAGAGGAAATTTATTGTCAAATTTGTCAAATCCACTGGTGCATTATTTTCAAAGTTAATTACCATAACATTATGGTAGCAGCCACTTTTTAGCCTTGAGAGTTAAGTTTCTGGGCAACCACAAATGATTAGCTAGCTAATGATTTTCTGATTCCTGCTGCATTGCAGTTGTTTCTGAAACACTTATATATATAACACCAGACCATGCTTCTACCACCTCCGTGTCATTATGTGCTGATAGTCGTCCATGCTAAAGGTAGATGGACCTGATTAAAGGCCAATCAGAGCAAATTCACAATATATTTTCCAAAGTGTTTATTGTTATGTCTACAGAATATATCCATTGCCACAAGTACTGGAAAGTCCTTGACTTTGATGCTTCAATATTGTTCCACACAGCAAATGGTCAGTGGTCTATTAGATTCTCCAACATAGAGTCTATTACATCTCTTGCAGGAGACCCAATAAACTCCTGCAGCAATAAAAAAAGACTGTTGGTTTATAACAAATGAAAATTCAGAGCTATATCAGGACACTGGTCTATATCGTCTCGAAGAAATCTAGGGCTGAAGATGAGATACGAGTGGATATATCACTGGTTTAGAAAGGGAAGTGTAGAATTTTGTTTGTCTCCGCAGTAATCTGGAGAATTCAATGTGAAATATGGGACAACAGAGTGACTAAGCCTGTCACAGCAGGAAATGCAAAGCACTAAGGGACTATTCTCCTTGGCATTGCAGAACTATGAAAAAATAGACATCTGTGCTTTTTCAGAATATTTCTGACCACTGTCTCTTGGTATCAGGTGATGATGGAGGTCAGCTTAGTGATCACAAAATGATACTGGTGTGGATCTAATGACAGCACTGGAGATGATGCTGGTCTGTCAAACTCTCCGGGTGGTAATATTAAAGCTCCGTCTCGCTCTGTACACACGTCTGAAGCTCATGGCTTACTGAACTGTGCAGGATCTACCATTAAGATTAATGACCAGTGCCACATGTTTACCTTCAAGCAAAACTCTAAAAGGATGTGGTTCAGTTAACTCAATTGTTTAAAAAAAATTGTTTCCTTGGGTCATTTCTGCCACCACTTTTTAAATTATTCGTGTGGCTATTGGTTTACGTTACAGATTAAACTGCACAAGTGGAACTATTTTGACCCAAGCCAATTACTTTACATTAGTAAGCTTATCTGTGAAGGTGTTCAGAGGGGATGAACT
Organism: Hemibagrus guttatus; assembly: GCA_033459395.1. Classification (NCBI taxonomy): domain Eukaryota; kingdom Metazoa; phylum Chordata; class Actinopteri; order Siluriformes; family Bagridae; genus Hemibagrus; species Hemibagrus guttatus. Next base: position 3,699,238 of record JAUCMX010000027.1, read on the forward strand.
GATTACTTCATCATGACAGACTCCTTTTGTTAAGTCCTGTGGCATGATGATTTATACCTGTAGAGGGTTGATTCCCAACGGCCTCTTTGAGCTGGTAGCCCCATTGCATCAGAGACATTCTATATAGTAACAGCAGTGATTTATTCATGTTTGCACAACTGACTTGATAACACCATGACGGATTTATAACTGTCTCTAGACTGTAGTCCTCCTTGCACGATGATGTATTTTAAAAACCTGCTACCTGTTATGTAGAATGGGAAAGTACATTTTAAAAATGAAACACTTGGTTGTGTCATTAAGAATATCTTTTAAATTTATCATTTTTAATAATATGAAATTAGGACATTTTCACAACAAATTTATATATTTTATAATAGGAAAGGCTTGCATATGGATGATTGGATTTCATACAAATTTGTGCAGATTTCCACCTCATTTACGCTTGCAAGCTGCTCAGGTGATTAGCAGTTCTTCATCACAGTAGCTACTGGTTCAATATTTCTAGTTAAATGTAGAAATTTCACACATTTATGCTAAAACACAACCTGTTTCTATATTAATCAAACTATTAGGTCTAATTAGTTTAATGTCCAAGTTTTTTTGTTGTTGTTGACAGATTGTTGGTGTGGGTGGTCTGTTCTATTTTTAGTCCACTTCCTGTGACTTCCTAAGTACGACGAAGCACGACTTCCTGTGAGGAACCTTCTTGAGGATGTCAGTTCTTTGTAAGCAGCCATACAGTTTGCATACGCTTCGTATTGGTAATATTGGTAATATTTTTGGTTGGCTGGAACGGATTATCTGCATTTACATAATTTTTTTTACGATCAACATTTTTATTCAAATTATTTAGAAAGACATAATTCACAATTTAAGTTTTAAAGTTTAAAAGAACTATGTACAAACAGGTGCCATGATGTCACGTACCGGTGGTACCAGGCGAGACAGAGCAGACCCATATATCAAACAGGGGTTTATTCAAAATAAGAACACTCAAACATATGAACATGAAGGGAAAACCCAAACACAACACAAAGACAAAGACTAGCAAAAGACAAGACAAGGACAAGGACTAGCAAACAAACACAGGACAAGACAAGGACTAGCAACAAACACAGGTACGACAACCAATATAATTAGGGGTAATAATCAAAGGAACACAAGGGACAGGTGAACAGAGGCGGGAACAGGCGGGGCTAAAATGTCAACACAAAACACACATGGCACAGAGAAACAAAACCCCTGCCCCCTAGTGGCCCAACAGGGAACTTTGCCAACCATGACACATGAACCGTCCACTTGTAATAAAGGAGAGGATGAAAAGAAAAGGCGAGAAATAAATCAAATAAACATAGTAATAGATGTCAATTTTAAGTCTATCAAGCACCATCACTGCAATATTTGCCCAACTCCGAATAGTTTGGTCCTTTGTGCCATTGAGCCTCATTTACATAATTTCTTATGGGAAAATTTGTTTCACAATACAAATTTTCGCCTTAAGAACTCCATAAAGAATTTAATTTGTAAGCAGAGGATTCACTGTATGAATTACTTATTTCTAAAAGTATAGCATTCCTAAGCTTTTCACATAGAACTGTAAGTCTCTTGTTGAGACTTCTTGTTGCAGAAAATGACTAATTAAACCATGCTACTTTGACAAGTATCAGATCATTAACACACACTTGGCTAAAAGACAACAAATCATTAGTAACAGTTGCTTGTTTTTGGTATCTTTTAAACAAATGCACTTGATCCTTTTCATAGGATTGCAGGGCATTGAGCTAGCAGCTCTGGATCAATCCTAGTCGAATTAAAGAGAAAAAAAAATCAATTTCTCATATCCCCTGAAGTAATGAAACATTACAAAAGCTTTTGGATCTGTCAAATATTATCACAAAACAATATGGGCATTTATTTTACTCTGATTTATTCCACTTAAAATAGTAGCATTTTGCCATTTACCACACACACACACACACACATACATATATATATATATATATATATACATACACACACAAAACAAGACTAACAAACCTCCAACACAATGACAAGGAAACGTCTTGTCCAAGGAGAACGATGTACATTCCTTCCACTGACGATACACAGTGTATTAATCAATGCTGACAGAATCGTCGCCAAGCATTCAACCTTCCGGGAGCCTTCACTAGAAGATATAAATCTTTTCACTGAACTTACAGAAATGGTCTATACTGGTCTGATGCAAATGCTGACCAGAGTCTGAGATGTACAATGGAAAAAACCCAACCTGCTTTTAACTTGTCATTAAAGTATCTGACCAATCTATTCAAACACCCTTTCATTCAACACCCCAGCTTAACTGACTATATTTGCAATTTATTCCATGATATTTGGAATCAGGGGTCACATGGTCACTGAAGACAAATCTATAATCATAAGTAAAGTAGACTTGCAGAGGTCAGTCTGGAATTTCTTACGTTTAAATCAAACAGTGAGCTTCAGAACTAACACAGATGACATTACTTAAGCAATCAGCCTATTATTACACAACACAAACCTGCAATTTACTAAGATGTGGCAAGTTTGGTCACTTGCAAGATTTAGTCTGTCCATTGGATATTTAGAAAACTATATAGGAATAATCCAACAACTCCTAATGCTTTTTGTCTTCATTTTCTATTTGTGAATCATCAGACTACTTTGGAAAAACAACTACTGGCTAATCCTACGACTGAAGGTGGGAATAAGTGTAGTTAAAGGTAGTCAATGAGACCATGACAGAGCATTCTTATTGTTTAAGAAGAAAAAAGTTTCAATGCATTAATTAATTCATTCATCTTTATTGACCAGTGGTCAGGGTCATGGTGGATCCAGAGCCTATCCATAGGAGCACCATAGACAAAGTGGGAATACACACTAGATGGGCACACACACATTCACACCTTGGCCATTATGGAGTACATTTGGCAACATTTGGCAGACAGCATTATCCAGACCAACATACATTTATCACATTTATACAACTAAGCAGTTCAGCAGTTTTAAGGTTTAAGCCCCTTAACCACCAAGTTGCCACCATTGGGCCCTTGAGCAAGGCCCTTAACCCTTCCTGCTCCCGGGGTGCTGTATCATGGCTTACTCTGTGCTCTGATCCCAACCTACAAAGCCTGGATATGCTAAGTAAGAATTTCACTGTATTGTAATGTATATGTGACAAAATAAAGGCTTTTTCTTCTGAACCACTGAGTTACCAGTGCTCCCAGGTGGTGATCCCTGATACAAAGAGAAAACGCTATCAGTGATATAAAGTGAGAATAATTCCCAATGTCCTTCCTCCCTTCCCTCAAACAAACAAACTAAAAATAGCTCAATTTTAGTGTTTCCGCTGCTCGAAAATGCCCACTTCAACTCAGGAAATGTGGTTAATGATCCGATTAAACACTAAAATGTGCAGAGTACAGCATGGACCAGGGAAAAACTGGTACAACCACGTCAGCAAGAATAAATAAATGCCCAATACAGCACAAAAGAGCCATTATTGTCCCTTTTAATTTCTCGCCTGTCTGTACTAGCTGTCTCAGAATTCTGCCTTTTGTCTGGATCAAATAACACTCTTCCACATAGACACAGTATTAACCAGGCGGGGTTAGATATCCCTTGGTGAACCTTATCCATGACCAACAAGGCTTCGGTATAATTTTCACAAGTCTTCTCCAGTGACTGCAATTTTTTTCTGTTCGGGAGTAATTCTATCATTCATCTTCTGCCAGGAAGTAGAGAAAAACACCTCATTGGGGTTGAGCCATTTGTCAATGAACCAAATTCACACTTGACATTTCATTCAACTAACAATATAATGTGACGGTTGACGTTTATCATGACCAAGAGTCAAGATTCAGGAATTTTATTGTCTGATACGCTAGCATATACCCCAAGTAAAGGGATCCACCAATTGTGTTACATTAAATAGAGTAAAGACCTAACATAATGGTAGGTCAGTGACTTCCGAAGTATCTCATTGGCAGTAATTTGAATTAAAAAAATATCTGCATGGTGATTTGAACAGCAGACAACTGCCACAAAACAGCTTTACAGTTCTAGATTTAGATCCCTTTATGAGCAGCCAGAGGGGACAGTAGCAAGGAATATATCCCTGAAATGACAAAAGGAATAAACCTCAAGAGGAAGTGGACAGAAAGGGGAACTCTGTCCACTCATGAGTGGTAGTAGAATTATAAATAATTATACGTATGAGACTCTCTTATTTATAATTACAGCATCGAGCAGCTATTAAGTACAAATCTGCAGTAATTAGATGATATTATCCACTAAAGCAGAGATGAGGTTTGCTCATAAACTGTTTTATTGGGTATGTCCAAATCTTTAGGGATCATCCATAGCAACAGAAGGTGAGTCACAAGTGAAGAAATAGAGCATGGGATGAATAGGATGAGAGGAGATCACAACTGGGCTTTAAAAAAAAGAGATTTCAGAGCAGACTCAAGTCTTTAGAGAATCCTCATCTTTCTTGTTCCTCTTCTGTCATCTCTTGTTTTCTTGACCTTCTCTGCAACGTTATTCCTCGCCTTGGATTTCAGTTGTGCAAGCTCTTACGATTGTAGGCCATATCACTGTAGTATTTTAAATATTTTATGCATTGCTGGAGGCAAAATTTGTGTCCTGATATCTAATATCTAATCTAATAACCCCCTGTTCCCTTATGAGTTTATTTATTATACACTGCTGCTTCACCTTGAATGTGAAATCATGGTGAAAGTAAATATGTGTGACTTTAAATATCAGCACCATTTTTGTGTAAATGTCATGAATTTGAATGCCATAGCAATAATCTATCTACCTTCATTCTCATTAAACCTACTGTACAGTGCCATCAAATTAATTAAGTTCTTGCAATGAGCTCATTTCAGTGCTGGAATCTGCGTCTAACTACCAACACCATGCGGCCTTCAAACACGGACAATACGGCCTCCAGCACAACCGTTCACGCTCTTGTTTTTTTTTTCTTGTTATTTCTTCATATATTGGATTTTTCTGCAAGCTTTCACAATAAAACTTTTGTGTACCAGCAACTTCATCTTATCTGTATCTTATATTGCTCGACAGACTCTAACATCATACAGTCCAGGGTATTCTTTTATAAAGGCAACCAATATTTTTATTGATTTGCTGGAGTGAATTTAGTATTGTGAGAATTTGGTATTCAGGAAGAAAAGAAAAAAAAACTTTTTTTTTTTTAAAACAGAGCTCCCGATTCTGTGTAAATTTACATCTAAGTATGCACAATAATACAAAGCTTGATTGTTTGGCTATGAATTGGCTATGAGTTACTGCAAACTAGCGGATTACGTTATGGATGAAGTTGAAAAATGAAAATTTGCCGTCGTTTCATTTCATTTCCTTTTAATGAATTAAAAGAAAGCAATCCAAAACACAATGCTATTTTTAATTTTTAATTTCTTTCACCATAGGCTAAATAAACTCCAACTGGCCTGGCAAGCTGCTGTGGCTTCAGCACCTGAAGCTTTAGGAAGAAAACGAAGAACTGATATATGGAAGCATTTCTATCATAATTCCTCTGGAAAAAAAAAAAACATTGTGCACTGTCACAGAAAATGGAGAGAAGACCTGTGGCTATATAATAGGCGGAAAGAATATCACGAATCTTAGAGGCATCTGAAGGAGCGTCACTCTCCTATTTATGCAGCTTCTGTCACGGAAAGTCAACTATTTAGTCTTATTTAAGTACTTTTTCTTAATGTTAGGTCAGTGTTACTGGGTGTGTCCACGGGGAAATTCTCTAGCAAGTTTTACGTTTATACGTTTTAGCTTTCTGTTAACTAACGTCAGTTAGCTAGCCTTACTGCATAGTTCTGAGCCAGCCTTTCATAAATGTACAACCCTTCATTATATATTGTACAACAGTTCGGCTTTTCTGCGTCATTCAGTTCTGTTTCTAATTAAATCTGTATCATGTGCTGTAGCAAGATTATTTAGGCCATAGCCTATTTGTTTTACTAACTTAATAGCATGCAGATAGCAAGCTGTTTCTAAAATGACAGATGGATTTAAAAGTTGCTTAAGTTATTGGCCATGTACGTATGCTTAAGGCTGGAATACACTACATGATTTTTGCTCCGATTCTTTCACTATTTACATTCTGGCGAAGTTGACGCTCCCATATCTGAGTTGACAAATTTCATAAAAATGTTATTTTGCCTCCAAATGTACACTCTTAATGGTTATTATCTTCCACCTCAGAAATATCACCAAGCTTAGGAACATTTTATCTGTATCTGATGCAGAAAAGCTAGTTCATGCATTCATGACCTCCAGACTGGACTATTGTAATGCATTACTAGATGGTTGTCCTGCATCTTCCATAAACAAGCTACAGTTAGTCCAAAATGCAGCCGCCAGAGTTCTTACCAGGTCAAGAAAATACGATCATATAACCCCAATATTATCATCCCTGCACTACCTGTTAAGTTTAGGATTGATTATAAACTAGCACTACTTACGTACAAGACTCTAAATGGTTTAGCTCCCACGTATCTAGCCAGTCTTCTAACACATAAGGTTAGCTTATCACGCTCCTTAAGATCTCAAAATTCTGGACTTCTGGTAATTCCCAGAATATCAAAGTATACAAAAGGGGGTAGAGAGTTTTCGTATTTAGCTCTGAAACTTTGGAATAGTCTTCCTGACAGTGTTCGGGGATCAGACACAGTCTCCCAGTTCAAACGTAGACTAAAGACATATCTCTTTAGCCAGGCATACATTTAATACATTTAATACATCTGATAACCTTGTACTTCAATACATCTGATTACATGCACATTATCATCTAGTAAGCCTGCTAATATTATGAACAGCAGCTACGCTAATTACTTTCCATTTGTTTCCCTTCTTCTACCCATCCCGAGACATATAGAGATTGTGCCAGCTCCAGTGGCATCCAGAGATGGACAAACTCCTGCCGGTTTCTGCTTTGTGAGGACTGGTGTATTCAAAGCAACACTGCCACCCCTATGTGGACAACAACAACCTAATTAATTTACACATAACTTTCTACACATGCTGTATCTGCATCACACAGTTGACTATACATAAATGCAGAAAGGACATTGTTCATATCACACTCTCCAGTGTCAACCAGTTGAGGATGGTTCCCCTTTGATTCTGGTTCCTCTCAAGGTTTCTTCCTAATACCATCTAAGGGAGTTTTTCCTTGACACAGTCGCTTTAGTCACCTCAGGCTTGCTCAATGGGGATAATTTTGTCTAATACCTAGAACTGTCTGTTTGTATGTTTGTTGTTTCTTATGTTCTGTAAAGCTGCTTTGAGACAATGCTTTTGGTTAAAAGCGCTATACAAATAAAGCGGAATTGAATTGAATTATTACAGTAAATACTGTTGGCAGACAAAGGTATGCTAGTAAAATATGTTCAGCTGCTTTTGAACATCTGTCTGTTTATTGCACATTTATTTGAGGTTTCAGAAAATAAATGCTGTTTTTCCATAACAGCTAAGTTTTTACTTGATACTTGAACTGTAGACCACTTTTACCTATACTTAATGTATGATCCTACCTTATAAATGAGCAAGGGCAGCACAGCAGGCTGATATCCAATGAAGAAAATGCGATACTATGTGGAGCTGCACAACTGCTAGGAGTGCAGTGTCAATATAGCTTGTTATCTTGATTCAAATCTCTCATAAGCTTAATTGCTTATTCATTAAATTATAATTACTATTTTTGTCTAAATGCTACATAGAAAATTAACAAAATTAACACTAGTAACTGTAGTTTAACTAAAACTAATGACTAAAACTTTGCAAAAATGCAATGACTTTTCGTCGACTAAAACTTGACTAAAACTATTTAACACAAAAATGAGTAAAATGTGACTAAGACTAATAACCATTTTCGTCTGAAGATAAAGACTGACTAAATCAAAAATGGCTGTCAAAATTAACACCGAATGTCCGTCTCTCATGATAAGTGTCCTGTACACAGCCAACTGGAGGGAGATAATCCAGCGGGACTGTGAAAATGCTTGTTCTTTTCTGATGACTTTTTGATAACATATTGCATACACACACACACACACACACACACACACACACACACACACAGTGCAGAATAATGCAGTTTCTTCCTTTGCATGCTCAAATCTCTCATAATCAACCAACTCTTTGATTTTCAAATACATCACAAATCAGAAGCCATTTTTCTGTCATAGTGTGATATTTCCACAGGAAGCTGCCTCAGCATTTTGTTCAGTAAAAGCACAGATGGGGAGAAAATTGAGTTGAAACATGGCATTATATTATTAGCAGCAGAAGTCATTTTTCCTGCCCGCTTCAGTATGATGATGTAGACAGTGAACTGTATTTCATTTTGACAGAATTTATGGAAACGCAGTCATTGTGTTCTTGAAGTGATTGACACCATTGAAGGTTTGATTTCTGTGTACATTAAGCTATTTAAACAGATAAAACACATCTGACACAATACAACTAGCTGTTCTACATCGTATTCTTGAAAATACGCAGTTACAACAACGTTGTGGTTATCATTTTTCATTAGATAAAAAAAGTCATCAAGAAGCGATGCTTCAGTGAGTAAAATCATCTCATTTGGCAAACACAATTCCTCCAGTCCTTTACTGACATCAATTTTCAACCTACTCAAAGAAAGATTGCAAATAAGAAAGAAAAGCAAATCAACTGAATGCTATTAAAGGTGGAAAAGTAATTTCTTTTCTATAATGAATTATAAATAACCTGGTAAGTATGAGTAATCAACTTATACATGATGAAAACATCAGTTTAATGTCTTTAATATGGTATAATTTAGTGGATTTTTATTCATTATGCAATTGTTCCATTAAAAAATTCATAATAAACAAAAACTTGTAATCAGGAATCATGAGCCTTTTGTCAGTCCTTTTCTAAACTCTACCTTATGCTTCTTCACTCCTCCTCCATCTCAGTCTGTTCGTTAAAGGAAAGCATGGAGGAATCCAGTAAACCCAGTGCAGTTGGATATGCTATGCTAAGACACTTTTGTGGTGCAGTTGCAGAAATATATCACTGATTTATTTTTATTTTCATACAGTCCTTGGTAAAGGTAAAGGCTTTTAGGTCCTGATGAGTGTGTAGTGTGTTTTTTAAGAGAACATAATACTTTTGTGCAATACATGCAATGTAAAAAAAAATGTTTTTGATCTAAATGGAAATTATTCGATGGAGTTGAATCACTCTTGACTTGATAATGTGGTTATTGCAGGCACATTTATGCCATTTGGTCCTCTGAACTGGACAGAAATATTCAGTTGTCTTCTTGAATAAAATACCTTTACACTGGTGTGTATCAGCCCGAGTCTAAAGGCTCTGACAGAAACAGAGGGCAGTGTCTTATGTGTTATTCATGTTGTATTACGGCTACATTTCCATATACCTTTGTGACAGGTGCTTTTATTCACAGCTACTTAAAAGTGAGGCAGTAAACTTCTGAACTACAGAACTAGCCTGTTTTGGGCATTGACAAACTATTAAACTGTCCAGAAATTTTTAATGATTTTACAAAGACAACTTGCATGACACGTGCCTCTATATATATTACACTTTGAAACATTTTGTGATGGTAAAATGAAAATTCAGCTCCTGCCTTAGAAAAATGTACTCAAATTTGAAGTTAATCTTTGTTTCAGTTCACAAGTAGTCAAGAAAATGGATTACTTTATGTTTCATTAAAAAAAAAAAAAAAAAAGACAAACTTGAGTTTAATATCCAAAATTTTTCATGAGTGAAACAGAAGAAAACAGTTCACATAACAAAATTGTGTTTTATAGAGGAAAACAAGAGCCAATACTGATTTCTTTAGAAAGTATTTTTCTCCATTTGCATTTATTTCTTCACTCAGATGTTTACTTGTTTCTGTTTTCATGTTAAATTGAGTGCTGGTTTAGATTTTGTTACATAATCCTTTTTTATATACATTATTTTTCCCTTTTCTTCCATTTTCTCTTCCTTTTTTCCCCCTTTCTCTCTCTCTTAAAAGCGGGTTTAATAGACCATAAAAATGTGACTTCATATATTACTAACAGTGTCCAAATTGTCATCTAGGAGTGGATGGATTAAAAAAAAAAAACAAGACAAAACAAACGCAACTTCAGGGTGGATTAGAGACAAAAATAAAAGAAAAAGACAAAACAGGACTGAGAAGACCAGACATAATAACCAACGTTATGGATGACTGTTGAAAATGAACCTAGTAAGTAATGATTAGTAACTTACAGTCACACAGGATTATAACTTTCTGTGCTTCATAAAAGAAAAAATGTGAGGCTTTTAAAGAGATTTCCAGCTGATGGTCTTCCTCCTCACCCTAAGCTCAGAACCCTCGGGGAAACTTACACTGCATCAGCACATCAGAAATGTTTTTTAGTGATGTGTCTCAGCTAACCCGAGCATGGATTTGAGTACATCCTGTTAGATCCCAGCACGGATGTCAGATTTGCCCTCATGCAAGACACAGAAAGACAGAAAGAAAATAATAAACATACACGATTCATTCTGAGGATATCACAGAAACAGAAAACACTACGAATTGTTTTTATTATGTTATAACAATGTTATAACAGCAGTAACATGAATAATGTTTTATATAATTGCATGTATAGCAATTATATAAAACATATTAAATATTTAAAAAAAGAGATTTCGGGGACTTAACTGTGCTACATAAGAAATAGTTTACAGTAATGTAGAATAAGGATTGAAAAAAAAACAGGAGGTGAAATTCAAGAATTCCTGAGAACATGTTCACTGAAAAAAAAAAAGGAATATGTAGTTGGTCAGATTGAAGAAAAAATATTACGTATAGTTTACATAAAAATATTATTCAATAATTAATTTTTTAAATAATTAAAAATAGTTATTTTTAATTAATTAATTATTTAATAGTTGTGTGGAACCGGTGTACGAATTTTTATAATACAAATTCAACACAGTGTTTTTCAGGGTATGTGTTGAAGCTACAGGAAAAGTTATAATCTGAAATCCATTCATTTCCAAAAAAACAGCAAACAGCACAAAGTGTTTTATTATAATGATTGTGTTTTCTATTTATTATTTTTTACTTTTATCCATTTTATTTACACTGAATGATGTAGAACACCCACAAAACTACATAGTTCCTGTTATCACCGACATTATTGCCCCAAACTTTTTTCTTCTTGCTTAAGACTTTCCGTTGTCAAAAAACATCCTGATAGAAAGCACTGACCTTCGAGACTGCTTGCAAAAAATGCTTTAATAAAGAATTCTTTGAAAGATTTCAAGGCAATGATTATGTTTTACTTGTCTTCCATGTGTAAATAAGTTTTCATGTGGAATATAGGGATAATATCACATTAGAACAAGTGGCTTGATATAAACCTGTGATTTGAATTACAGGTTGAGGTGCTGTCTCTAGAAAACGAGTCAACAACGCTATAAGAAGATTAGATTATCTATCAAGCATCATCCTGCATAGATCCAGATGGATATTTTCAGAGGCATGAGACAGCTGTCAGGCTGAAATTTCTGGTTTGTGCTCTCTTCCCTGCTTGAATCATTTATGACTCAGGCTGCCATCAGAGCTCAGGTGTTAGTCTGCAGAGTGATCTTTAATATATAATTGAAGGAACGCTCAAGATAACTCAGTCAAAAGGCCAAAAGGTTTACACTCGAAAGAAGTGCAAGTCATTGGATGTTGTTGCATGGAAGGCTGTGGGTCAATATGTGATATGTTTTTAAGCACCGAGCCTTTTGATTTAAATAGATTTTAATAATTAATTTTGGTGCCTAGGCTTAAATACCTTAGAATTATTTGAACCTGGTTAACTGAAATTTTCTGTAGCAATGCAAAGCTAGTAGTAGCAGAACACTACTAAAAAAAAAAAGAAAAACGTGAACGAGCAAAAAGCTGTGAAAGGAGGTAGAAAAATCTATATAACATGTCAGTAAAACAGCTTTGAGCTGCTTCAACACAGTAGTTCGGTTATACAATAGAAGACTATTAGAAGGTTATAGAATAGAAGTATAGTTAAGATCTTACCTAAAATTTTACATGGTGAAACAAAACAGTATAGGCAGAGATGTGACAAATTAAAAGTGGAAAAAAATGGTTGCTCTTTTATAATTTGATAACAAGGTTTTTAATTATTTTCCTGATATGATTTTATGAGGATGGAAATCAGTCACCAGATCTCAAGGCAACTGAACTCTCAAGAGTCTGTGCATTGCCAAGGTTTGTTGATGGCTCATGGTCATAATCCAGAGCGATGTACAAAAATGCTTTGGAGTCTCTATCAATGAATACATGAACACTGGTTGGCTAGGTCACAGATTTAGGATACCATCAGCCTAAAAAGAGAGTTGCGGTAATCCAGTCTCGAAATGACCAGAGACTGAACAAGCACCTGAGTAGCCTGTGTGGATATAAATGTCCGAATCCTTCTGATGTTGTACAGAAGAAACCAACATGAGTGTGTCACATTAGCAACATGGGAGGAAAAGGACAGTTGATTGTCTATGGTTACTTATAGTTCAGAATACTCTCTGATACGGTTAAAGGTTTTACCAGAAGTAAAACTGAAGAAGAGAAGGGATCTGGGGTGTATGAATATACAGTAAAATCATATTTGTATAGCAGGTTCACTAACAAATAAAAGATTATTCCTTTGTGTTAGAAATGCTCAGGAACAACTCACACTACACACATCATCAAGAGACAGTGTAAATAATGACTGGGGAAAATTTCTTAAAGAAAACTTTCCAATATAATTTTTTTCTGCAGTAGTAATGTAATGACAGTCATAGAAAGGACATTATTTAGTCCAGAGGATGAGGTTCCCATCTGAGCCTGGTTCCTCTCAGGGTTTCTTCCTCATATCATCTCAGGGAGTTTTTCCTGACCACCATCACCTCAGGCTTGCTCATTAGGGATAAATATTCGAGATAAATATTAATATATAATATTTCTGTAAAGCTGCTTTGACACAATGTCTATACATTAAAAACACTATAGAAATAAATAAAATTTAATTGAAATTCAATTCAGGATACAATCACAACAATTTCTGTAGAAAGCATTCGCTTTTGTGTTAGTTTTTTTCGCTTGCTAACATGCATCGTTTTAAAATTTAAGCCGCTCTGGTAAAACTCCTTACACAGTCAGCGAAACAAACACGCTTGACACGCAGGGCAATGTTTAATCCAGACAGATAGCATACCAGCTTAAGAGTCTTATCCCATGTTTAGAATTTGGTTGAACAAGCTTTAAAGTTCATTAGCCATCTTGCTGTTAAATCAGCTCAAGAGCAAGACAGATGCCCTATTAACTTTAATGCCGACCTCGATGCTTTTATACAATTCAAGCTAAAGAGGGTTGTTTTTCATGCTTGGTGTAAGTGCGTCTTCCTGAATGTGAACTATCACTGTTGTCTTTCTGCATCTCTTCCTTAGCCTTAACCAATTACACCAGGTAATGAACTGACCATTGAATTTCTTCATTTTAAAACTGTTATTTTCAACAGTGCACTTCTTCACAAAGTTAAAGTGGGGAATAAGGTACAGAAGTGCCAAAATCAACGGCTAAGCCATAGAATTGACATTATTTTGAGCATGTTGGTAGAAGAGACACATGACAACTGCTGTATGCTTTTCTGCTTTTTTCAGCTAAAGTACTTGTCAGACAATGCAGAAATACAGACAAGGTAAAAGACCCTTTACTAAAGAGGAAAGGATGCAGGATTTGAAAGATCCAGCGGCTTTTTCTTGGTGAATTCGCAATCATTTGTTTTTTTGAGCCAATATAATAGTCTTTTTGGTTGGTTAAAAAAAAAAAAGAAAAAATCTTAGCCAGAAAAAATATGTGAATATGTCAGATTTATCTAGTGGGTCATCCCAAATCCCATAATTTCATCCCAGGTCTTCTTTTAATCAGATCAACATCATTTGCTGTAAAAGTGTTAAGTGTACTTGTTTCAGTCCTACATATATGAATCAATTTGTAGCAGTCTGCTTCATAATTTTAACAGGGCAAGGAGAGAATAGGATGCCATGATGGCTGTTGCACTAGACAAGATGATAAATTGAGACGATAAGGCTTGTGCTGATTTCACAGGCTTTTACAGGCACAGAAGATTGAGCAATCCCAAAATCCATTGGACATCTGATCTATAATTAAGCAATGCTAGGCTGCAGAATATTTTGCTGATAATTGGTCTGTGGAGAATTCTTGGAACTTAAGGGACTTCCCATTGCTTCCACATCATCATGTGTGCAATCTATCGGGTGTATGAATTCATACAAATAGAAACATACAATATGTAGACAGCTCTGTTAGTACAGGGAATTTGGGTTGATAATATTACCATAACCACTGCATATGCTTTAAAAACTTCAGATTTCTAGCACCTTGTAAGCACAGAATTTAGTCCTTATTATTATTATTATTATTATTATTATTATTATTATTATTATTATTATTATTATTATTATGGTTCAAGATGCAAGAAAGAAAATATATATTAAAACATAAATATAGAGAGAATTTTCAGTTAAAATTTTTTTTTTTTTAAAAATCAGTCATGAGTGCCAAAACTGAAAATTTCTGTCCAATTTCTAAAATTTAAATTTCCAAAAATCAACTTTAATTAATAAATTAATAAATAATTAATATCAGACGCAATTTGTGATGCATATAATGATGATATTGGCATCCAAAACATCTTCCATAACAGTCCAGCAAGTTTCAAGTCTCTTTCTATGACCTTATGAATGTCTGAAAAGTTAAAAAAATTTTGAAAAACTTCCAAAAAATGTTAAATATTTGCATATTTTACATCCCCATGTTAGATACAGTCTCACTAAGGACTACCAGAATACTACCCTTACTCTAATCTGAAACAGAAATGCTTACTAAAAAAAAGAAGAAAAAAGAAGAGAAAAAAAACGTTTATTTAACGTGATTATTTACACAAAAAAAAACAATAAACAGATCATTAAAATAGTATGGATTTGTCAGCCGTCTATAACAAACTTCATATACTAAAACGTTTAGCAAACTCTGATTGAGTTTTTAAATAGTTACTGGTTATTATAAGTTTATAACAAACATATTTACAGACTTCAAAATGTGTATTTTAGTCTAAGAATAAATGCTAAAAATGGGCAAAAATGTCTCTTGCTAAATTTCACCTAATTATTTAAGATATATCCACTGGCAATTTTTGCTTTGTTTTTCTTATTTTGCTTTATTTAATTTAATTAATTCATTTATTTATTTTTAATGAGCTGCTTATTATTAACATGTTGATGTTTGCTTACTGGTGCTTGACTGAAGAAAAAAAAAAAGCTCCCTCATCCACCATTATACACTGGGGATTTGTGGCAATGTTTTTTTTTTTTTCTCTCTCTTTCTATTCATGCTAGGAATTTTTGTTCAGCACCTCTGAAGGATGGACTATAGGAAACTGTATATATGAGGAGTTTTAATACAATACAAACTATATCCTATTGTATGCAATGAGATGTGGGTGGATGGGATGAGATGTGTGTAGGTAAGAGGTGGTAATGACTTCCTTAAGAACCTTTTGTGATATCATATCAAATAAGAACATGAGCCCTGTGTTATTCCTTGTGAAAACACACAATATCGAAATTCCAGCCACTTAAAAACGCCTCCAAACACCCTATTAAAAGGCTTGCTGGGCTTTCACTTTCTGCAAAATCCAGGCACTTGTATCTCCTCTTTGTAAATCTCCAGGGATTGTTCTCCAGCCTGAGAAAGGGAAGAGGATATAAAGAATGACTAATTGCAGCGTCCTTGCTACCTTTACAGTTTTCCTGTGTCAAGGCGCTCTAGATTCATAGCAAGGTAGAGCTCCAAGCCTCTGTCCAGATGGGGTCCAAACAAATATGCTTATGCCATGGGATAAGATAGCAAAGACAAGGGGTTTGGGGGAGGAGAGAGGCGGAGGAACCAGAGAGAACAGGGGTAATAAATCAAACAGGAGCTGAGCGGCAAGAGGGAAATCTCAGTCAAGCTTTCCGCCGCCATGCCTCTCGGCTCATCAGAAGGGCAGCCGAGCTCTTTATTCGTTTTCTGCGAGTACATTTTTAGCACGCGGGCTTCATCAGAGGTGAGAGCTGTGAAGTCTGTGAGAAGATTTATATGGTTAACCCTTGTAGAGTGCAGTCTATAAGAAACTCCACTCCTGCATATGAAGCAAAGCCAACTTTTTAAGACCTATTCCAGTCCCACAGGAAGGTACACCATATGGCCAAAAGTTTGTGGACACCTGATCGTAACGTGCTTTTTTTTTTTTTGAAGATCCCTTTCCCCTCTATTGCATGGCAGAGCCAACTCCTGAGGAATTCATGCCATCACTAGCATCAAAACAGAATGTTATAAAACGTGGTTGAACTTTTCACCAAATGTGCAAAGCTGAAATCTTTTCACCTCATCTGACCTCAGCACACAGATCTACTGAAGTTCCTGTTAATTTTGATGGATTGCTTTAAGAAAAGACTTCTATTAATTAAAACTTCCTATCAGCGTATTGTCAAGGTAACATCTAATAGTTCCTGACCTCAAGAATCAAGTACAAAGTGCAAATCTATTCCTTTGATTAAAAATCTTTTCTATTCTTTTTTTTCCTGCCTCCACATCACCCTCCCCATGAGTCTGCAGTATCTTGCGTCATGCTACGTGAGCTGTTGCAAGGTGGCCAAGGACATCTTTGGATCTAAACAAAGCATGCTACATGACTCCAGTCTTGTTTACTGTATATAAGATCGATCTACTAGAGATGCAGCACATGTCATGTACCACACTGTTTATTAGCATTTTGGTTTCCTGCTCATTAATCTTACAACTTTTCTTTATATGTTATTTATTTCCTGTTTTCGATAATTACTCATTGCCTGTTGTTATTAGTACATTTTAAGCAAGTTTTGGTGTTTTAGCTCCTGTTGTCTTTTGATTCCTGTCTTCTAGCTTTTTCCTTGGCCATGGCATGGCTGAACTCTAATTATGGACATGTCTATAATATCTCTTTTCACCAGCTTCTAACAAAACCCCAGACACTCTACACATGTCCCTTCTCCCCTAACAATTGTTGCTCAAACTCACTTTTGCTCATTGTCCGTTTACGTCACTGGTGTCATGTCAAATTTTGTAACACCTCCCATACAGAATCAAGTCCTTATTTAATCAAGGGGTAGAGGAAAAAGGAGAAAACGGAACACTAAATTACATGGCGAACATTAAAGGTCATCAGTCTTTTAATCTTTAGCGCTGTCCTCCTTCAGAACGGTCCGGAACAAAGCATGTTTTTTTGTGTTTGCTGGGTAAAACTTTGACATATCGCTCAATACCAATTGCCCATTACAAGCGGTATATACTTTAATCACTCAATATCCAATTATAATGGCATTTGTTATTGAGCTTTTCAAAGAGCACAGACGTTAATTGAGGCTAAAGAGGGGTGCTTTTAATGCATTGGAGTGCTTCTCAATCCTCAATTAGGGTCTAGTGAAAGCAGGCGCTGACATTATGAATGGGGGACACCATAGGAGAGAAAACTGAAGTCTGAATTCATGACATTTAACGGGGCAATTTGGATCACAGGTTTTTCAGAGCTGTCATTTAACAGGTAAATAGCATTATTTCACATTACAAAACCATTATATGAAACATGACTGTGTCCTTCTGGCATATTCTCTCATTTTTTTTGTGTTGCTCAAGGTCACTTTGATATTGACCTTTTCTATGGCTACAAAGAAAACAATAGACAATTCTGCTAGATTGTGTAAGGCTGTAAATCCTGGTGTGATGATCAGGAATGGATTAAAGTAAATGCCGGGCCTTTCTCTTAATCCCTATGTATAAGAGCTCCACATGTGCTCTGTTTTTGAGTAGTTCTTGTGCTAAGCAGAAAGCAGTCTTACTTCTTTCTTGCTTTTAACCTCAAAATCTCTTTTTACATTTCTGGCATTTGGCAGATGCCCTTATCCAGAGCAACTTACATTTTTATCACATTTTATACAACAAAGCAATTGAGGGTTAAGGATCTTGCTAAGGTGCCCAGCAGTGGTAACTTGGTGGACCTGAGATTCAAAATCACAACCTTCCAATCAATAGTCCAACACCTTAACCACTAAGCTACTACATCCCCATCTCCAAATACACCAAAATCATAAAAGTCCACCTCTTTAACAAGTGTCAACATTAAAAGTCCACTGGTTTCTCTTCTATTCATACATCAAACTTACTGTGGGTTTATGGTTTTCCACATAACCTCCAGTTAAAGAAAGTCAGGCCGTAACTGACTGCTCTGTGGTTTCAAACTGTGCTCATTGAAGGTGATATAAGCACTAAGGTATTTTGTTATTCCATTCCCTGGTGATGATAGCAAGAGTATTCAATTTAATTTCCAAAGCCCCTTGGTCCGGGAGTTGCTTGACTGAATCTGGAGCATTGAGCATTGCTGTTAGAGATGGGAATTTAATTACAACTAGTCTTTCTAAAGGGTTGGTAGCTTTGCCAGATCAGAAGACAAGATGAGGATAAATGGGACCCAAAGCCCATGGTTAGATTGGAGATCAGGCTCTTCCTCTTTCCCAAACACTCTACTCTTCCCCCCCCCACTCAATAGGTACATTTTTCAAAGCCTGTGTGTGATATGTACTGATATTAAACCTTGATAATAGAAGAATAAGAGCACATGGTAGTCCCTGTTCCTGAGTTGCTTGGTGACGACAAAGATAAGGAACCATATCTGCAGCAAGGCAGAGCTTTGTAACCTGTCACCTTGTAAAGTCTGAATTTGAGGTGTTTTGTATTCACGGAGACAGGAACAATAAGCAGTCGTTCTTGCTTTTACTGTTTCAGCATTTTTGAGTCTTTAGTATGCATTGGGTACTGTGTTTAGCAACTACAATTTTACAAACAGTGCTCTTTGAAGGTTTTGTGTAAAATAATAATATTATTTAATTTAAACATTATGTAATTTAAACATAATAGGATTCATGCAATCATTAAATTGTCCTATATTTGTTTTAGTAAATAGACAAAAATCAAACTCTTTCCTCAGTTGCAAATTTGTAATAATTCACACTAGGCATCTATTTGTATTTCAGATCAAAACCAAAAAATTAACTTAATTTTTGGGCATACTTTATTCCATGGTTTTATTTTTTTCATTTTCTATTTTGCAGTTTTTGATGTAATAATGGGAAATAAAAACATATATCTCCAAATTAATACGTTCTAACTACTAATCATAATCCAGATTGTATATGCGACATTTTCCCCAAAAAGACTCCTCCTATAAGTATAAAATAAATATCTTTTTACAGAAAACTACATATTACTCCTTTTTCTGTTAAATAAAAGCAATAATAATAATAAATCCTTTTATTATTAGCTTTAGATTACATTAGTCCTCAATATATTAACAAGCTGCTGCTTTAAAAAGATAATTTAGCATCTTCTGACCAATCAGATTTGAGAATTCAGCATCTGCGATGAATATAATTTTTTAAATGTATTTCAAGGTTCTTGTTTCAAATTTATTTTAAGGTTCTTGTTTAGGAAAAGCCTGAATACTACATGTCTTGCATTTTCAATCTTCGAGAAAACTTTTAGAAACTTATTGGAAAGAATATATGATAATAACAGGGTCTCAATAGGTTTAAGATTTTTGCCACTGGGTTATACCGTTTATGAAGAATGGAGAGATGAAGTAAAAAAAACAAACAAAGAGTGAAGTGCTTTCGGCTGCTCCCTGTTCGGGGTCGCCACAGCGGACCAACTGGTCCGCACAACAACTTAGCACATGTTTTTTACGCCGGATGCCATTCCTGACGCAACCCTCCCATTTTTCCGGGCTTGGGACCGGCACTGCATCCAGTGGCTGGGAATTGAACCCTTCCGCCTGATAGGCGAAAAACCTACCACTGAGCCACCACTGCCCCAAACTGAAATTTGGGGACTGCAACTTGGAGCGAGACCTGACGGCATACTGGAGGATGCGGGCATCGATCCCGCTACCTCTCGCATGCTAAGCGAGCGCTCTACCATTTGAGCTAATCCCCCAATAAAGAGTAAATCCTTATAAAACAGCACTTGAGGTAAACAATAATAAGATTATAGCTTTGTTCTAATTTTCGCAGACTTTCATTGACGTTATTCTTTAATGTCAATTTGAAGCAGCCGTAAGGTGCCCTGTTGATATAAATGCAGATAATACTAGAGATGATATATCCTCCATCAAACACAAGTCACTTTTTAAAGATCTATGCAGATAACATTTTCAAACACAGCGTTTTTCTAAACCATATTCGACTCAAGGTTTCCAGGTGCTTAGGTTTGATATATGGCTTAGACTGTGAACCATGTAAAACTATCAGTAATGACCTTTCCTTTCTGTTGCACCATTACTTTCCCCTGCAGCCCAGGCTCTATCTCTGGAGGGAAAAAAAAACAAAACTTTGCCAAAGCAGAATGAAAAGACATATAGTGATATGAAACTCCATAGAGGGCAATGATGCAGTAAAAGATTGTGATCTGCTTCTGACATGCCATTAAGAAACAATCCACTAAAAAAAAAAAAAGTTACTAACCCATAGATTTTTATTTATTTATTTTTTTTGCAGGGTGACTTTAGGATTAGATCGACTCTGTCTCTCAGGAGGATTGCGGCAGCATACATACAGAATGAGGCACTTTGTTAAGCTTGAGGTTCACACTCATGGAACTGATGTCCTAGTCAATGGTGCAGAGAAAAGCTTGGATAATATACTGGTACAGAAAACGTACACAAATAAATGCACTAGGTCTAGACAAATGACTGAAAAGCTAATAGCCGAGGTGCTATTGGCATAAGGAGGCACATGGGGCAGGTATATACTGATAGATGAGGTGGGTGGCAGGCAGCTTTAGTGGTGGTGGTGGTTGTAAGGTGGGGTTTGCAGGTTTTGTGGGTAATATTCACAGGTAGATAAGTTCAGGAGGGTCTTGATGGCGAGGGTGTTGACAGGTAGTTGGCAAGCAAATACAAAATGACTCTTTTTAGATGGCATTCATTCATTTTTCATTTGTGCCTTTGCCTCCAAACAAGCACTTCTTCATTACACTACATCCTGCTTTTTCTCTCTCTCAGCCATAATTGCCAACTGTACTTAAAAAGTATCTCTGCATGGTTAGTCAAAGCTGGTGTGGCCATAGCAGCCGTAATACCAAGACTATTTTAAAGCAATATTCTAAATAGAGAATTTGATACTTGTTTTTGAAATTGTCTTGAAGTCACTAATGAGCTTTGAGCAAGGCCTTTAACCTTCAACTCTTCGGCTGCATGAATAAAATAAATGTAAGCTGTTCTGGAAAAGGGCATGTACCAAATGTCAGTAACGTAAATGTAAATATAAGGCATAAAAATTAATCACAGAGAGTGCTGTTACCTCCAGCAACAGCATTTAATTCCTTTTACAACACAGCAATTCACCAAATATAATTTTTTAATTAAAATGTAAATTGACAATCAAACCTGACATACTTTTTAACTTTTCGTGGTGTTTGTGGAAAACAATTTTATCACTTCCAAAGCAGCCCATGTTTTCTCTTTCGAAGTTATTAAGATAAAAAAATTGGTCATATTACCAAGAAACTAGAAAGTGCAAACAGTGGAAAGCATAGTGACTGTGATATTGGAGACTCCTTCCATAAATCCAGACATATTCCTCCATTTTTAAAATCTAAAAAAAATAAAAAAAAATAGGAAGTTGTTCCTATAGAAATGACATGTTACAGGAACGAGTGCATGAATATAGAGGTGATATATGAATCACAGCAGAAACCGTTAGAGCTGCTGCTGTAAATAACATGAATGAACATGACTCAGCATCCTCAGAGCTGCAGTATGAACAGCAATACTGAGAATATGACATTGAGATACTCGGAAAGAAAGTCATACCCATGTAGCTTCCCTACAGAGGAAATGCTGACCCTCAGAATTCCGCTATATGGGAATATAGACTGTAATAAGCTCGATGATTGTACAGGAAATGAGCATCAACCCCTCTACAGTGCTGGCAGCTATGACTCACAGTGAGATCGGTGCTTCGTATGGGGGTTTAATTGTGGCTGAGTGGGAGGCGTTGCTGAGGAACTACAGACAAAAATGCCATCCGTGGTACTGACCTCATGCCTCAAGCTCTGGATATGAAGCCCCGTATCAACAGCTTTACTGTGGATATTTACGTGCACCTAAAACAGATGCAGAGAAAATAAATCATAAATCAAGAACATTTTTGATAAATCCCAAGGTTATTCTCAGCAGCTCGAATCAGATGCATCATCACACGCTCGGAAAACACGCTGTCAATAACGAAGATCTAAATAAAAGTTAGTAATGGGTGGGGATTGTCAGAGGACAATTTTATTTCAAGGCCCACTCTGTAATTTAAACATCTTGATCCATCAGAAAGAAAGAAAGGCCATATGCACTTGGGTACGACACACTGTAATTATTAGCAGTCTCTGTAATTTCTCTCAGCCGCGGTTATAATAAGTGTTCCCCGTGCTCGCTGGAAGCTCATCTGCATTCAAGACTTTTGTTCTTTGTTCCAGCCTTTACAATTCACACAACTCTCTAATTCCGTGTTCTGTTCGATGACAGCTTTAAATTGTTTTCAAAAATTAATAGGAGCATTACATGTATTCAAGCAACATATGATTATAAAAAATACTATTCCACAGTGTTTCTGAATTCTCCAAGCTGATTGGTCAGAAGGTTTCAACTGATTTCGATTGGAATTTTTTACTTGCTATACTTTGTCATTTTATTTTTTTTTATTTCTGTTAAGCTTTTTTGAGACAGTGTCCATTGTTAAAAATGTAATTGAGTTTTTTTTCCCAAAGCAGCTGCTTGGATTTTAGATCTGGCTGTAATTGAAACTGAAATCACAGATTTCTATTAATGTGCAGTTGTTGATATTTAAATGAAATTTTCTGTGAATTGTTGGAAGGAGTCTCTAGTGTCATTTTTTTTATTTTACCTCATGAAAGCCTTTACTATTTCTTGCTTACATGACAAGCTGCTTTTTTTCTTCAGAGGATGACAACGCGAACCTGTTTTCTAAATGTTCCACAGCATTTAACGCAACTATAAATGGATAAAAATTAGGTATTTTTTTCTCTTGTTGTTTTTAGAAATGTTCATAAAATGTAATTGTCGGAAAATTGCTATGTTGTAAGAGGAACAAACCACTCCCATGTGTTGTTATTGGAAAATAATTACCTTTAAGTTAATTCTGCTTTTTCCTGTAACATCAAATAAAAAAAAATTAAAGAAAGAAAATAATAAAGAAAAATTTAAAAAAAAGGAAAAAAGAAAAAAACATAAATAATTGCAAGTAACCTTTTGTAAAGTCCAAGCCCCCTCTCCCCGATTCTTCCACTCCAACCTTCACACACCAAGTCTTCATGAAGTTTGCTTTGTGCATGGGTGCATTGTCATGTCGAAGGTTTGCAGATTCTTAGTTTCAGCAAAAGGAAAATTTGTAGTACATTAATAAGACATTTTATACAACTGTGTGCTTCATCTTTGTGGATACAGTTTGGGGAAGAACCACATCTTCAGGTGTCCACAACAGATTTGACCATGTAGTGTATGGTCAATAGTTTCCAGACTGGTTTTATTTCAAATAACCACCATCCATTCAACAACACTATATGATATGGTAGCTTAGTGGTTAAGGTGTTGGATTACTACTTGGAAGGTTGTGAGTTCAAATCCCCGGTCCACCATTCTACCCCTGCTGGGCCCCAGAAATGTACATAAAATGTGATTATAAAGCAGGAAATATCACTCTAAATCACATATAACACACTCCATTGAAAAGTCTTGCATGGAATTCATGATGTATTTTATTTATCCAACATTTACATTGGTATTACAAAATAGATCACATACCATAAACTTAAATGACAATGCAAAAGTGGTCCCTTCCAAATAGCAATGTGGTTTTAACACATCATTTCAAATGCACATATCACATGTATACAACGATCAACACAGACAAGACCACATTAACAAAACACATTTACAGACATATATAGTTAAATACATATACGCTCATGTTTATGATTTTTTTTTTTACAAAAAGGTATGTTTTCTTGTTTTATCTCTCTACATATACATTCCTTCTTAATAATTATCGTTATAGTACAAAAAAGCATGCACTTTGCAAAATGTGTCCAAAAAAATGCGAAACAAAACATCGTGAGTACATACGCAGCAGCGGGTCGTATGTCGTACAGCAAAAAAGGGAAATAAATTGGAAATTGTCACAAATCATCATGCAAACATACATAAGGAAATAAATAAATAAGTTGGTCGACTTAAAAAATTGTCGAAGTGCTTTTTATCGTTATTATTATAGTAAACAAAAAGATTATCTATAATAAAAAATAAAACTAACAAAATTAATTGTCAAATAAAAAAAAAATCATTTATATTTTATTTAAACAAATAAAAAAAGAAATCAAGCATTACACATACACATGGTGCAGGTGTGGAATTCAAAACATTTTACTTCATGCTAATTTGAATTAAAATGGCTTCAGTACGCACGCTTGCATCTCCGCATGTTACTAAACCCAAATATCACAAAATACAATATCATGATATTGTTGCTGATTCAGCCGCCCCTGGTGCTTTTGCCGGTCGGTTTTGAATATCTTAGCAGCTTTCGATGATCATTTATATTTTATTGGTTTAACACAGCAATGTTTCCTGGTACATTCTCTGAAATCATTCAATTCAATTCAATTAAAATGAAATGATACCTCTGCAAAAAACAAAAAAAACAAAACAGTTTTAGGAACATAAATAGTCTCAGATACTTATGTGGTGATTGTGCAAGGATCCTTCATTAGCTTTAATAACATGCTAATACACACGATATTTTGCATCCACACTAAACAGACACGGTTGAAACTTTCGCAGTCTTTTAAACCCTTCCTAATAAAAATATTGCACAGGTGAGCGTGGGATTTTTTTTTAGCAGACAGATGACGGATGATCTTACAAAACACACGTGTACTGTATAGAAACGAATATCTGAGACTGATGTATAAAGGAGAGGAAAAAAAAGCATAGATACAACTTTACAAAGATTAGATAACTTTGTATTGTATAGCTAAAATACAGCAGGTTTAGGTTGTGAAGAAGCAGCGGGACATGCAGAATCATTTTTGTCATGGGCTTCGTTTAAATTGCACTATATACAGTTCAATGTCTTTCATTTCGATTGCTTGTGTGTGTGTGTGTGTGTGTGTGTGTGTGTGTGTGTGTGTGTGTGTGTGTGTGTGTGTTAAAGGAAAGCCTTTTTCATGGCTTATTTTAGCCACGCGTTTATCTGCAAGTCCTTTTTTTAACATACTCTAGGTCTCCTTTGTATTCACATATAAAAAAAGTACATATGCAAATAAATAAATAAATAAATAAATAAATAAATAAGGATAAATGTTTCAAATCTGGAGAAATCTATAATATAATACTGATTCCTGTGAGAGCTTGATTCATAAAAAAAACTAAAAACTTTTTTCATATATTCATAACCATTCATATATATTTAAAAATTGTCATCACCTTATAAACCCTTTTCTCAAAATAACCTCCAGCAATGAGCTTTTCTCTCTCTCTCTCTCTCTCTCTCTCTCTCTCTCTCTATGGATACTAGCGACAAGAAACAATGCAATCACAGGGCTCTAAGCATTTCTTTGCTTTTTTTTTTTTTACTATTACACTGCTCGATTTGCCTTTGTCTGTCTTTGTGTCGCCTTTTCCGCATGACGCACTGAGCAAATCTCTTCTGTTTGACAACAAGTAGACAAAGCCGGAGCTTTCCTGAGCTTGTACAACGGAGGACAAAATACAAAGTGTCTCGTTTTCCTTTACAATAGAAAATCTTTTTCACGTATAGTGGCTAGAGGATTATGCACTTGGATTAAAGGTTTCATTCTTGATTACAAAAAGAGATTAATATTCAGGTGGAACACATCCCAATACACAACATGTGAAATTTATACAGTAGTCCAAATCGGGCCAAGGATCAAAATGCTAACGATGTTCACAACCGGTATGATCTAATTATTGTAAATGATAGAACTGAAATATTCAGTATTTTTACAGACAAAAACAAAAACAAAAGCTAAACAAATATTTTACTACACTGAATATCCAGATTCTACCGTAGCTGAATAGAATCCAGTAGTAGATTCCTAAGTTTCCTTCTCAGAGAACCATGCTGACTGGGATCTCCATTTCTTTTCCAACACAATGAACTACATTGGATACTGAATCATTAACGTCTTTTTTTTTTTTTTGGGTGCTCTATCTGGGTTGATTTGATTGGTACCAACTCATAATAAGTAAACACTGAAGCCCTGGAGACACTTTCCATACAGAAGCTATTACACAAGGTCCATCTGACGGTATGGGCAACACTGGCTGTGAGTTCTTCTCCTGCGTTTCCGTCATTGTGTTATTTCACCACATGCGCAATTGATGAATGTCAGTAAGAATACTTATGTAGGCTGTTCACGCAAAGTGGAGAAAGCCTTCAGATTTTATACTTCATACATATCATACAAAATCAAGAAGAAGAAGAAGAAGCGGAAGGAAGATCAAGAAAAAAATCAAGAGGACTCCAGCAATGAGTGCTTGGACCCCTACTGCAGTTCTTCCGTTCCATATGGAGTAATTCATTCACACACACACACACTTTATCTTTCTCTCTCACCCCCTGTTCTTTTAGCCGCAGGCTTCTTTCAGAGGCTTTTAAAAACTACAAAGCTCCAAACCTCCAAATAAACCTCCGGATTTACATTCATTTGAGTCCAGCTGAAAGACCTCTGCGTCTATGGTGTTGATTCTGTCCTTAAAAAAAAAGGTCTTCTACCTTCTCAGCCAGAGAAAATGATGGCACTAACCTCACGCTCATGCAGAAAAGTGCACTCAGCAGTGCAGGATCTTCATGAATGCCTTGCGAAACTCCACGTTGAAAGTGGTGTATATGATAGGGTTCACGGCACTGTTCACGTATCCCAGCCATGTGAAGGCATTGTACATTTCCAGAGGCACATAGCAACTAGCACAGTGGGTCTTCAGGATGTGAGTGATGAAGAAGGGCAGCCAGCATATAATGAAAACACCTGGAAGAGAAGGACACTAGTGTGAAATACAAATAAAAGCACATTCTACATATTACGACAAAGCCCGCGGAACAAAATGTTGGAGCCAGAATTCATGCTGCCAGTACAGGCATTTCTACTGACAGAAAACATTTTTCAGACACTAAACACACCTAAGCAATATACACACTAGGAAGACCAGTACCCTTGCATGTTCATGCACTTATGCAATAAGCCAATCAGGTGGCAGCTTAACATCATGCAGATCCAGGCCAAGATCTTCAGTTCTTGTTCATGTGATCTCTTTATAACAAGCACTCTCTCTAGAATTTATGCAGAATGGAAAGAATAGACAAGAGTGACTGGCAGGTCTATGGGTAGAAATATCAATGGGGTTGAGCTGACAGGAAGGCTACAGTAATGCAAATAACCACTCTTTACAAACGTGGTGAGCAGAAAAGCATCTCAGGTGATGAAACATAAGGTGAGCAGGCTATGATAGCATAACTTTTCTGGCATTTTGGAAGACACCCTTATCCAGAACAACTTACAATTTATTTTAAACAACTGAGGGTTAAGGCCCTTGCTCAGGGGCCCAGAAGTGGCAGCCACACACAACTCACAACATTCAGAACAGTATTCCAACACCTTAACCACTAAGATACCATATCCCAGTACGACCAGATTCCACTCCTGACAGCCAAGAAAAGGATTCTGAGTCTATAGTGTTCTCTGAAACTAAACAAATTTTGAAGGTTTGTTTTAGGCAGGAGTTTGTTTTAATCTCCAGTATGAACAAAAGCCTGATTCTTTTGTAATATCCGACAACTCGATTTAGACACCTGATACTCAAACTAACCCTGTCTGGGATTGTTCTCTTGAAGCTAGATTCAGCTTTATGTTATTTTGAAGAAAGGGTTTCAACACAATACTCACCCAGAACAATAGCAAGCATCTGCGTGGCCTTCTTCTCCTTGTGTTGTGACATCTTTCTCTTGCTCATGGGTTTGGTGACATTAGTGCGTGTCTTGCCATTGGACAAGGTCTGCGTTTCAAAAGCTTTGGCCCCCGGAGGCACCTGGGTGTCCTTGGCGTGGCCATTCTTCTCATCAGAACTGGGCTGCCACTCATCTTGCAAGGGTGAAGCACGACTCTGACTAGCCATCATAGATCCTGTTGCAGCGGGTGCCAGCTTTTCTGGAGGACTGGGGCTGGTCATGAGACCCATCTCCACATTGCTGTCCTGCTGCATCACCTCCTTTATCACGAGCTGTGAAAGGATGTCACAGAGCTTGATTACATATATATGGCTCAGATAATGACCTTATTATTATTCACTTCTACATGGATGAAGAGCCATTTTGAGATATAGGACACCAGGGGCCATATTGGACTTGTTTTACCATTCTAGATAGCAAAAGTGTTGAAATATATACCCACAGCTCCAGGCCTACACATTAAGGTTACTTCAGATTGATGTCATAGAACTTCTGAGGCAGTCAGATTTTTGATTTCTTGCCTCCCGGCAACATACAGCTCATGATCTCCCAATGGTAGAGAACAGAACTTTCTAAATACTGCAGAACTGCTGCAATGTCTTTTAGAAAGCAATTAGATTTATAAATTTATGCACATATACATGGGAAAAAAGATCTCACATACTGTTTTCTTGTTTTTGGCAGGCATGCTCCCATTGGTCTTTACAATGACTGTGCAGAGTTTCACATCCTCTGGGTGTGTGCACTTTTCCTGAAGAAAGGACAATAAAAAATGATTTAGCTTGTGTTTTTTATAGTATAAAAATTGCCTCAGAAATTGTTTTTTGATCTGCTGTGTTTCTTATGTTCTGAAACCTTAAGTGTACCATAATTTTTTCCTCATAGAGTTAGGTAATAAAAATCACTGTAGAAAAAAATAAATAACTGGATCAAAAGAGTAGCTCAGAATGCTAATATAAAATTTAAAGAGCCAAATTGTGTGAAAGAAAAATCCCAGGGATTTGGAAAGGTAATTATAAACAGTCAGGTCAAAAAAAATAATAGAAGTAAAGCATGGCACAGTAGGTGAGCCTGAAAAGTGAAACAGAGGACTAATAGTACTCCTAACCTTTTATTAGCGGGTAGACTGGTCTGCATCTTAGTTGTATTGCTTCTTGTGGAGGATCTGTAACCAGCCTTTGGGGAGCGAACCATCAAATGAGCTGGTTGTACGTATTGCTCAAGAGAGTTGTGTTAATTACCCCTTCACTGTTTCTTTTATCTTTGCCCTCTCCACATTGTAAAAATGGTAACGTGCATCACCGTAATCCCCGATCTAAACTTGAAGACAATTACAGTGTTGGAAATTGCCTGTAATCGTTTATGTGGCTGAATTTTCCCAGCCATGAAGCTGTACTTTTTTTATGCTGTCTACTGGGTAATGCATATTCAGTCTATCCCCAGGCCAAACAGCTCATAAAATAATAAGAGACACATAAGAGAAAAGCTAAAACATGAGAATCCAAATACAAACAAATTTGCACCTATCGTCATTTAGGCGCTTTAATTATGACTGAGTCAGTGCCATGTGTCATCTGTGCATTAGCCACAACTGAGCATCGAATACATCACTGAAGACATTGAGCTTCTCGACTGCTGAACTGCACCAACAGGTCAAAGAGCTTTGCAGTCACCAGACTTTCCCCAGAACTCACTGAACTGAATCAGTGCTCATGAATCTAGTTTCCCAAAAGCTTTTAGGCTACATGAAAGCTTAAAAACTCATTTCACACGCTCTCTTCACACTTCAGTTCTCCACATTCTATAAGAGCATTCTGAAAACTTGTGATAAATGACCGTAATCAACACTTTAATGGAAGATTGCATGATTGTAAAACAGCGACTTCCAGAATCCCTCTGGAAAATAGTCCAAGACATTAGCCACAGCTGCTGAAATAATTAATTTGAGCAGCTGTTCAAACAAGCATCTGACATGAGAGGGGTACTCTGGAGGTGTGCTTCACCTTGAGAGGAAGCTGAGGCTCAGCATCCGCCCTCTGGCAACTGCGCTTGGTGTTCACTCTTTTCCGCCGTTTGCGCAGTACCACGTAGATCTGCACATAGACCAGAAGTGTGATGATGAAGGGGACGTAGAAGGACATGATGGAGGAGTACACCACAAAGGCCGGGTTGGCAATCTCGCACACGGTATCGTCGCGTGTTGCTGAGGAAATAGATCAGAACAGAATTTTACTTTTACCTTGAAGCCCTAAACCACAAACTCTAAAGTGACTTAATATCTTTTTATTTTAACTCAGTGTCATTGTCATTATTTCAAATTGATATCTCATTATTTCAAAACAGAATCATTATTTCGTTATTTAGACTTTGTATCTTGTTATTTTGAGATCCATTGTCATCATCATGAAAGATTGTGTCATTATGTTGCTTTTTTGACTTCAACATAGTGTCATTGTGTTATCATGATGTTTTTGTGTCTTGTAATTTCAAGATTGTGTCATTATGTCATCATCATCATGTTCTTATGACTTGTAGTTTCAATATTATGTCATTATGTCATGTTCTTGTGTCTTGTTATTTCAAGATAGTGTCATTATTCTCTTGTATTTCAAGATTGTCACTGTCATCATGATTTTCTTTTCTTGAATTTTTAAAGATTGTGTCATAATGTCATCATGTTTTTGTGTCTTTTTATTTCAAGATTGTAATTGTCACCATGACGTTTTTGTGTCTTGTTATTTCATTGTGTCATTATGTCATCATCATGTTCTTGTCTTGTATTTTCAAGATTGTTTCATTAAGTCATCAAGCTCTCATGACTTTCTATTTCAAGATTGTGTCATTAAGTCATCACGTTCTTTATGGAAGTAAAATAGGGACAGATGTATTTGACACATACATACATACAGTGGGGCAAAAAAGTATTTAGCCACCAATTGTGCAAGTTCTCCCACTTAAAAAGATGAGAGAGGCCTGTAATTTTCATCATAGGTACACTTCAACTATGAGAGACAGAATGAGAAAAAAATTCCAGAAAATCACATTGTCTGATTTTTAAAGAATTTATTTGCAAGTTATGGTGGAAAATAAGTATTTGGTCAATAACAAAAGTTCATCTCAATACTTTGTTATATACCCTTTGTTGGCAATGACAGAGGTCAAACGTTTTCTGTAAGTTGCCACAAGGTTTTTACACACTGTTGCTGGTAGTTTGGCCCATTCCTCCATGCAGATCTCCTCTAGAGCAGTGATGTTTTGGGGCTGTCGCTGGGCAACACGGATTTTCAACTCCCTCCAAAGATTTTCTATGGGGTTGAGATCTGGAGACTGGCTAGGCCACTCCAGGACCTTGAAATGCTTCTTACGAAGCCACTCCTTCGTTGCCCGGGCGGTGTGTTTGGGATCATTGTCATGCTGAAAGACCCAGCCACGTTTCATCTTCAATGCCCTTGCTGATGGAAGGAGGTTTTTACTCAAAATCTCACGATACATGGCCCCATTCATTCTTTCCTTTACACGGATCAGTTGTCCTGGTCCCTTTGCAGAAAAACAGCCCCAAAGCATGATGTTTCCACCATGCTTCACAGTAGGTATGGTGTTCTTTGGATGCAACTCAGCATTCTTTCTCCTCCAAACATGACAAGTTGAGTTTTTACCAAAAAGTTTCATCTGATCATATGACATTCTCCCAATCCTCTTCTGGATCATCCAAATGCTCTCTAGCAACTTCAGACGGGCCCGGACATGTACTGGCTTAAGCAGGGGGACACGTCTGGCACTGCAGGATTTGAGTCACTGGCGGCATAGTGTGTTACTGATGGTAGCCTTTATTACTTTGGTCCAAGCTCTCTGCAGGTCATTCACTAGGTCCCCCCGTGTGGTTCTGGGATTTTTGCTCACCGTTCTTGTGATCATTTTGACCCCATGGGGTGAGATCTTGCGTGGAGCCCCAGATCGAGGGAGATTATCAGTGGTCTTGTATGTCTTCCATTTTCTAATAATTGCTCCCACAGTTGATTTCTTCACACCAAGCTGCTTACCTATTGCAGATTCAGTCTTCCCAGCCTGGTGCAGGTCTACAATTTTGTTTCTGGTGTCCTTTGACAGCTCTTTGGTCTTGGCCATAGTGGAGTTTGGAGTCTGACTGTTTGAGGTTGTGGACAGGTGTCTTTTATACTGATAACGAGTTCAAACAGGTGCCATTAATACAGGTAACGAGTGGAGGACAGAGGAGCCTCTTAAAGAAGAAGTTACAGGTCTGTGAGAGCCAGAAATCTTGCTTTTTTGTAGGTGACCAAATACTTATTTTCCACCACAATTTGCAAATAAATTCTTTAAAAATCAGACAATGTGATTTTCTGGATTTTTTTTTCTCATTCTGTCTCTCATAGTTGAAGTGTACCTATGATGAAAGTTACAGGCCTCTCTCATCTTTTTAAGAGGGAGAACTTGCACAATTGGTGGCTGACTAAATACTTTTTTGCCCCACTGTATGTGCTGAACAGCAGTAACTGAAAAAAAAGCCTCGTATTAACAGTGCTTGCATTTTAAGGTTCTGAAATTCAACATGGTTGCATAATTAAGCTGTGAATTTTTCAAGTGGAGACACAAAATTGCATTGTTTAAAATTTCAATATTAAGTATTCAGATTTTTAAAATACAACCTTTAATAAATGACAGGACATCATCATCATTGTCTTCCACTTATTCGGAGCCAGAGCCAACTTCCCTCTCCCCAGACACTTCCTCCAGCTCTTCTTGAGGGATCCCGAGGTGTTCCCAGGAGAGCCGAGAGACATAGTCTCTCCAGCGTGTCCCGGGTCTTCCCCGGGGTCTCTTCCCGGTGGGACATGCCCGGAATATGTCCCAGACGTATCTGAAACAGATGCCCGAGCCACCTCAACTGTCTCCTTTCAATGTGGAGGAGCAACAGCTCTACTCCGAGCTCTTCCCGGGTGACAGAGCTCCTTACGCTATCTCTGAGGGAGCGCCCCGCCACCTTACGGAGGAAGCTCTTTTGGGCCACTTGTATCCGGGATCTTATCCTTTCGGGCTTGACCCAGAGCTCATGACCATAGGTGAGAGTAGGAATGTAGATTGACTGGTAAATCGAGAGCTTAGCTCAGCTCCTTTTTCACCACAACAGACCGGTACATAGACCGCATTACTGCTGCCGCTGCACCAATCCATCTGTCAATCTCACGATTCATCCTTTCCTCACTCGTAAACAAGACCCCGAGATAATTAAACTCCTCCACATGAGGTAGGAACTCTGGAGGGTACAAGCCACCTTTTTACGGTCAAGAACCAAGCTCCTGCTCTGGTCATACAGAGACCGAACAGCCCTTAACAGAGGGCCATGGACCCCATACTCCCAGAACACCTCCCACAGAATGCCACGAGGGACACGGTCGAATGCCTTCTCCAAGTCCGCAAAACACATGTGGACTGGTTGGGCAAACTCCCACGAACCCTCGAGCACCCTGTGGAGGGTATAGAGCTGGTCCAGTGTTCCACAACTAGGATGAAAATGCCATTGCTCCTCCTGTATCTGAGGTTCAACTAATAGTCAGACTCTCCTCTCCAGTACTCTGGAATAGACTTTCCCTGGGAGGCTGAGGAGTGTGATCCCCCTATAGTTGGAACACACCCTCTGGTCCCCCTTCTTAAAAAGAGGGACCACCATCCCGGTCGCCCAGTCCAGAGGCACTGTCCCTGACCACCACTATGTCGCAGAGACGTGTCAGCCGAGACAGCCCCACAACATCCAGAGACTTAAGCTACTCAGGGCGAATCTCATCCACCCCCGGTGCCTTGCCACCAAGGAGCTGCTGAACTACCTCAGTGACCTCAGCTTGGGTGATGAATGACTCTACCTCTGAGTCCTCAGCCTTTGGTTCCTCTATGGAAGGCATGTCAATGGGATTGAGAAGATCCTCAAAGTATTCCTTCCACCGTCCAACATTATCCCCAGTTGAGGCCAGCAACTCTCCGCCTCCACTGTAAATAGTTGGCAGAGAGCTGCTTACCCTTTCTGAGGCGCCGAACGGTTTGCCAGTATTTCTCCGAGGCCGTCCGATAGTCCTTCTCCATGGCCTCACCGTACTCCTCCCAGACCAGAGTTTTTGCTTTGGAGACCACACGGGCTGCAGCTTGCTTGGCCAGCCGGTATGCCTCAGCTGCCTCCGGAGTCCCCTGAGCCAACCAGGCTCAATAGGACTCGTTCTTCAGCTTGACGGCATCCCTTACTTTCAGTGTCCACCACTGTGTTCGGGGATTGCTGCCACGACCGGCACCTGCGTCAACAATGCAGGAGGAGAACATGGTCCACTCAGACTCAATGTCCCCAACCTCCCTCGTGATATGGTTGAAACTCTCCCGGAGGTGGGAGTTGAAGACCCCCCTAACAGAGGGATCAGCAAGACGTTTCCAACAGACCCTCACATACGTTTGGGTCGGCCAAGTCTGTCCAGCATCCTCCTCCGTAAGCAGAACCAACTCACCACCAGGTGGTGATCGGTTGACAGCTCTGCCCCTCTTTTCACCTGAGTGTCCAAGACATGCGGCCGAAGGTCAGATGACACGATCACAAGGTCGATCATTGATCTCCAGCGTGGTACCAGTGTCCTGGTACCACGTGTACTGATGGGCACCCTTATGCTTGAACATGGTGTTCATTATGGATATATATATATATAAACTGTGACTAGCACAGAAGTCCAGCAACAGCACACCACTCAAGTTTAGATCAGGGGCGCCGTTCCTCCCAATCACGCCCCTCCAGGTATCACTGTCGTTGCCCACATGGGCGTTGAAGTCCCCCAACAAAACTATGGAGTCCCCAGTCGGAGCACCTTCCAGCACCCCTCGCAGGGTCTCCAAGAAGGTTGGGTACTCCACACTGCCGTTCGGCCCATAAGCCAAAACAACAGTGAGACACCACGCAGAGACCAGGCTGTATGTGGAGGCAAGCCCAACTATCTCTAGCCGGTACCACTCAACCTCCCTCACCAGCTCAGGCTCCTTCCCCCCCAGTGAGGTGACATTCCATGTCCCAAAAGCCAGATTCTTTGTCCAGGGTTTGGGTCATCGGTGCCCCCGCCCATGACTGCTACCCAAAACAGACTGCACCGGACCCTTATGCTCCTTCCTGCGGGTGGTGGACCTACGGGAAGGTGGGCCTACGTCTTTCCTTCGGGCTGTGCCCGGCAGAGTCCCGCAGGCAAAGACTCAGCCACCAGGCGCTCGCCTGCATGCCCCAACCCCAGGGTGGGGCCCCAGTAATGCCAGACGTAACGGTCCTTGGTGTTGTTCCTCTCATAAAGGTTTTGACAGGACATTTCGGTGCATATTATTTCGTTTCCACAAATTCAGTGATTCGCCAAGAAATTCAATGTTGCATATCTGAGTATCGCAGGAAGAACAATCGAACGTCGATGCATAATCGACACCTGGTGCTTGTCTGCTTCACCAGCAGGTGGTGCAAGCAAGTTTGATGAGATAATAGCAACAAGTAGACCGAGGCCATCACATCACACTCAGGGATTTGCCAAAATGGACCAAGATGTAAGTACTGTACCTTTAGCCAGTGAAGACACGAAAGCATTGTTCACGTGTATATTTGTTTTTATAAGCAGTTATTATTAACGTATCTCTATTAAAAACAAATGGGTACACTGCTTACAAAAATTAACAATGTTTTTTTGTGGTAAAAGTGTAGTAACCATGTTTTTTTGGTGCATTGCAAGCGATGCAAGCACTGTTAATATGATGCATTTTTTTTCAGTTACTGCTATTCAGCACCTTTTTTTAATTTTACTTCCATAGTTCTTGTGTCTTATTTCAAGATTATGTCATTATGTCATCATGTTCTTGTCTTGTTATTTCAAGATTGTGGCATTGTCATCATGTTCTTGTGAATTTCTATTTCAAGATCCTTTAATTTTTGTCCTTATGCCATCATCATGTTCTTGTCTTGTATTTTCAAGATTGTGTCATTATGTC
This sequence comes from Hemibagrus guttatus, assembly GCA_033459395.1. Lineage (NCBI taxonomy): Eukaryota > Metazoa > Chordata > Actinopteri > Siluriformes > Bagridae > Hemibagrus > Hemibagrus guttatus. The sequence goes on from JAUCMX010000027.1 coordinate 3,735,502, forward strand.
ACTTTTGTGACTTGTTATTTCATCATAGTGTCATTGTGTTATCATCATATTGTTCTTGTCTTGAATTTTTGTGTCATTATAATATCATGATGTTCTTGTGTCTTGTTATTTCAAGATTGTATCTTTATGTCATCATCATGTTCTTGTGCTGTGTAATTTAAAGATTATGTCATAATGTCATCATGTTCTTGTGTCTTGTAATTTCAAGATTGTGTCATTATGTCGCTTTTGTAACTTGTTATTTCAGGATAGTGTTATTGGGTTATCATCATGTTCTTGTGTTGTGTAGTTTCAAGATTGTTTCATTATGTCATTATGTTGTTTTGTGACTTATTATTTCAACATAGTGTCATTGTGTTATCATGATGTTCTTGTGTCTTGTATTTACAACATAGTGTCATTATGTCATCATGTTGTTGTGTCTTTATATTTCAAGATTGTCATCATGTTATCGTTATGTTCTTGTTTTTCTATTTTCAAGATTGTGTCATTGTCATCATCATGTTCTTGTGTCTTTTTATTTCAAGATCATTTCATTATGTCATTATGTTATCATGATGTTCTTGTCTTGAATTTTTAAAGATTGTCATTGTTATCATGATGTTCTTGTGTCATGTTATTACAAGATTGTGTCAGAACGTAATTATTTTCGGCTTAATATCTTGCTATTTCAAGAGTCTCATTATTTTATTATTTTGATTTGTATTTTATATCAACATATCTGTCATTATGTCATTCTTAATTTCATAATTTCTTAAAGTCATAATTTCAACAAAATATAAAATTTTTTTAGAATACTGTACCTGTCATTATTTTGACTTTGTATCTCATTATTTCAAGATAATCATTAAGTCATTATTTTGACTTTGTATCTTTTGACTTTGTTATTTCAAGATCACATTTCATTATGTCAATATTTTTGTCTAATAATTTCAAGATGCCTTTTCGGCTTTTGGGCTTTATTACAGTGTTTTCCTTACATTGCTAATTTAATACTTGGGTTTTTTTTATGTTGTTGTTGTTCTTTTGGGTTCTCCATGTTCAAGGTCACCATAGACCATAACCCCTCAGTACCTGGGCTGCAGTGGTGAGAGTGCGGGTTCCTTCCTCTGTACTATGTGTTATTACTAATGTTGTTGTTGCTGTTCTTTCTGTTTTTTGACTGCTCCCTGTTCGGAGTCGCCATCCCAGATCATTTGGTCTGCATGTTTTTTTGATTTGGCACAAGTTTTATGGGACCAATACTAAGAGTTAACTCTTCAGTGGTTGGGTTAACTCCCTGCCTGGGAATCAAACCCAGGCCACAGCAATAAGAGCCAAACCCATACTGCCTCTGGACCGCTGGAACTTAAATGCACGACTTCACTCTACTACCCATGTAGCTTGCGCAGCTGTCGGCTACATATTATGCATGGAGGGAAAATAAAGAGATTATCACAGCTGTTTTGAAAAAAAAGAAAAGAAAAAGAAAGGAAATACCTGTGTTGTTTAGCCCAAACAGCAGGGGGCAAGAGATGGCAAAGGACAGAACCCACACCACCGAGATCATAACTGTGACACGGCGCTTGGAGCTGTACCGCGTGTTGTACAACAACGGCATGGCAACAGCTGTGTACCTGCAGGAGTGGTCCAGCCGAGTGGGAAGGAGGAAAAAAGAGAGGGATGAAGATAAAGAGTGTGTCAAAAAGACAGCGGACACAAATAATAACATGAGGACATGCAATGACAGCATTGACTAGAATAGCTGCCTTTCATTTTGAAAGTTTTTTTTTTCATATATAATTATAATCTTCAGTTTTCTTCAAGCTATCGATAGTGAGGACCTCAGCAGATCCATAAAGCAAATGCTGCAGTCACCTTCAGACTGCCTGCTGTCTTAACTGATGATCCAAAACCTGTTGATTGCTGTTTTAATTGGTTGTCTAAAGAGACCAAAGTGTAACTTTTATACATTCAATAAAAGCAAGCTCTCTCTCTCTATCTCTCTCTCTCTCTCACACACACACACACACACACACTGTCCCGCACTAGCAAAGACCCGTTGATCTGGACTCTGCGCATCATTTATTGAGGCCATTGTTCAGGATTGATGGCAATTTCATGGGAGACCTACCTGTCAATACTAATTGCACACAGATTAAGAATGCTGGCCGTGCACATCATGACGTCCAGAGTGACAAAAATGTCACAGTGAATTTTACTGAAGCGCCACTCGCCCACCACCTGCAACACACATACACACACACACACACACACACACACACACACACACACACACACACACACACACACACACACACACACACACACACAAAATAAGCTGAATCACTGCGGACATGAGGTTCAAAATACCATTCAAACCTTTGATATGACTAATTTTGTAATAGATCTTAAAGAAAAAGCAGTTCCACATAATTCTCAGAAACAAATTGACCTTAGAGAATTGCATTTCATTTTATCCGTCAAACAGACAGGTCTGTTTCTTAAAATACAAAGCTATCTCAGTTTGATGTAGTATTTACACGTGCTTGCTATCATTTATTTCTGGTCTTGTTCCAAGCGAAACCCATGAGGAGGTGAAAAAAAAACCTCCCAGATGCACTTAAATGCTTATTTGCAAACCTAATCTGGGCCTCATGTTTATTGCTTTTTCAAGAACATTAGTCAGATGCCATCTGCCGGTTTGAATGGATAAATCAGTATAAATCAGTACAAGCAATGAAATTTTATTTGCATTCAATTTCCACAATATGCTAGGTGCAATTTGTCTGGTGAAGCATCAAAGTTTCTGTCTGATAAAGCAATATATCAGGAAAAGCATAGGAGACATTGAAGCTGCAAGAAAAAAAGTGTCAGGTCACTCTTTCAGAATATGTATCGCTATATACAGTGGGGCAAAAAAGTATTTAGTCAGCCACCAATTGTGCAAGTTTTCCCACTTAAAAAGATGAGAGAGGCCTGTAATTTTCATCATAGGTACACTTCAACTATGAGAGACAGAATGAGAAAAAAAAAATCCAGAAAATCATATTGTATGATTTTTAAAGAATTTATTTGCAAGTTATGGTGGAAAATAAGTATTTGGTCAATAACAAAAGTTCATCTCAATACTTTGTTATATACCCTTTGTTGGCAATGACATAGGTCAAACGTTTTCTGCAAGTCGCCACAAGGTTTTTACACACTGTTGCTGGTAGTTTGGCCCATTCCTCCATGCAGATCTCCTCTAGAGCAGTGATGTTTTGGGGCTGTCGCTGGGCAACACGGATTTTCAACTCCCTCCAAAGATTTTCTATGGGGTTGAGATCTGGAGACTGGCTAGGCCACTCCAGGACCTTGAAATGCTTCTTACAAAGCCACTCCTTCGTTGCCCGGGCGGTGTGTTTGGGATCATTGTCATGCTGAAAGACCCAGCCACGTTTCATCTTCAATGCCCTTGCTGATGGAAGGAGGTTTTTACTCAAAGTCTCACGATACATGGGACCATTCATTCTTTCCTTTACACGGATCTGTCGTCCTGGTCCCTTTGCAGAAAAACAGCCCCAAAGCATGATGTTTCCACCCCCAAGCTTCACAGTAGGTATGGTGTTCTTTGGATGCAACTCAGCATTCTTTCTCCTCCAAACACGACAAGTTGAGTTTTTACCAAAATGTTCTATTTTGGTTTCATCTGACCATATGACATTCTCCCAATCCTCTTCTGGATCATCCAAATGCTCTCTAGCAAACTTCAGACGGGCCCGGACATGTACTGGCTTAAGCAGGGGGACACGTCTGGCACTGCAGGATTTGAGTCCCTGGCGGCGTAGTGTGTTACTGATGGTAGCCTTTGTTACTTTAGTCCCAACTCTCTGCAGGTCATTCACTAGGTCCCCCCATGTGGTTCTGGGATTTTTGCTCACCGTTCTTGTGATCATTTTGACCCCACGGGGTGAGATCTTGCGTGGAGCCCCAGATCGAGGGAGATTATCAGTGGTGTTGTATGTCTTCCATTTTCTAATAATTGCTCCCACAGTTGATTTCTTCACACCAAGCTGCTTACTAATGCAGATTCAGTCTTCCCAGCCTGGTGCAGGTCTACAATTTTGTTTCTGGTGTCCTTTGACAGCTCTTTGGTCTTGGCCATAGTGGAGTTTGGAGTCTGACTGTTTGAGGTTGTGGACAGGTGTCTTTTATACTGATAACGAGTTCAAACAGGTGCCATTAATACAGGTAACGTGTGGAGGACAGAGGAGCCTCTTAAAGTAGAAGTTACAGGTCTGTGAGAGCCAGAAATCTTGCTTTTTTGTAGGTGACCAAATACTTATTTTCCACCATAATTTGCAAATAAATTCTTTAAAAATCAGACAATGTGATTTTCTGGATTTTTTTTTCTCATTCTGTCTCTCATAGTTGAAGTGTACCTATGATGAAAGTTACAGGCCTCTCTCATCTTTTTAAGTGGGAGAACTTGCACAATTGGTGGCTGACTAAATACTTTTTTGCCCCACTGTAAGTGAGATCTCTCTTTCACATTCTATCTATTTTATTTACATTAAAAGATGTTTTTTTTTTTATCATTTGCTAGTGCATTTAATACGGTTTATTGGTTTACTTAATGTCTAAGAAATACAAATGAAGGAGGAAAACATATTTAAGTGACAATTTTAAAGCTAAACTTTTAACATAAAAAATGAGCTTCTTCCGATCAGAGTCTGTAATCGTTTAAAAAAAATGCCTGTGATTTATCAGCCATAACTGTGACATAATTTATTGCAATATTGATATCACATTATACTTTAACCAAATCCGACAGACAATGACTGACAATTTCTTCAGAAACAGGAACACACAGGCATGTGAAAACCCCGACACATCCGTGCGAATGCACCATACTCTCCTGTTCACATCAAGGAGGGAATATACAAGTGTTTCTCAAACTCGAACATTTTTTATAATATTAGCATTTGCTAAGACCTTTTTCGGAGGGTGCAAACATGAAAAACTGTTAGCAGAGATAATAAACTTGGTTGTTTGCTTTTATATTAGCTAGACAGCTTTATACTGCATTACATTAGCTACCACTTTCGCCTAAACAATTAAGTTTCCAGGCAACCAAAACTTCCTCTTGTGCAATAGGCTATCTAATAAATATAATATAAATCATTTGTCCTTCTATAAACCACAGTCTTTTAGGAAAGTGGTCTCTCAAATGATCTGCCAGATTGTTGGAGTTATGTAATGTTTCTATTATCCATCTATTTTCTCGTTCTGCTATAAAATGTCAGCCATGCTGAAAGGCCTACCAGTCACACATCACACATGTCTTTACTATCCTTCTCCCTATTGATTGACTGACAACTGCTCATTATCTCTCACCACTTATGCTTTTCTATAGACTCTCGAGCACCCACATACTGTTATGGTTCATTGGTATGCTTGGTGTATTCAAACGCAGATGAAATTCCATGCCCGGACATCTCAGCCATCCAAACTTTTGAATGTATAGCTGACCTGTGACTAGATTTTTCAGGCAAACTGCAATAAAAAGAACTGAGCCAATGCATAAAACAGCAATGTGTTCAACCGCAGGCAAACTAAGTGAGATTGAATTTGACTCTTTCATACAGGAAGTTAATTCAGGGCAATCAGGAGCCACAATAACCCTATGTCCCATCCTGTAAGAAGCAGACAAGGATATTACATTGGCTCAGGAGGCCGATTCAGTACTGTGTCTTGTCAAACGCAAAAGGGTTATGTACCTTTCGGGGGTAAGGGACCAGTTTTATTACTTGCATGTTCACAGTTTTTGCACCACGGTATTACTCAAACTATACAAACATCCTTGTGGCCAAGCTTTGAGCACTTGACTCAACGTTTAAGTGCATTGGGTAACACCAGCAATCGAACAGATGGATGGATAGCAGTATATGAGCTAGAAGGTAGAAAGGTTAGTCAGAAGAGCCTGCTGGAGTGTTTGTTGGAGGTATGGAGTGGGGTGGGGGATGTAGGCTGTGTCTGTGTCTGTGCTCCATGAACAGCTTCAGTGGTTCATTGACCTCCTTGTTACCACTTATACCTGCTGTCTTTCTGTGGACCCATTAGTGCATCATAAATAATTACCTGTAGGCTTGCTACATTTTATCCCATTAGGGATGCACTGATATTGACTAACCTATTTAGTATTAATCAACCAGGGATGTCGTGGAACCTTTTAATTATCTGTTAGATAGTATATTATTTAAAAAGTGCATCTGTATCGATTTTTTGCTTCCATTGCATTGCATCTCTTGCTGTCAAGGACTGATCATAACTGATGGGCAAAAAAATCTACTGGGTAAGATGGCAGATATTTTAATTTTTTTATATCTAAAAATTAGATAATTTTTAGATATGTTTTAGATGCTGTAGATATTTTCAGAAAGTACAGTTTGCAGACTGCTTGGCTTTGATTACCAGAATTTATCATGAAATACATGCAGATCGCAGTTATTTCATGGCATCAGTATGTATTACATAACATAATATTATGAGGTATCAGATGTTGGTATCAAGCAAATATCCATTTTAATGCATCCCTAGTTTCCCTATCTACTTTCCCAAGCTGGTGTTTTTCACTATATTTATTTTAAGGGTATATGCTGGTACAGAAACTAGTGTTGCTGCCTCACTCTTGTAGAGTCTGGGATTCGTTCCTGAGCTTTGATAACTCTTGCAGTTTCCATCATGTTGTGTCAATGTGGGTTTCCTTTAGGGTCTATGGTTTCTGGCCACCACACAAAATCATTCAGGTAGGTGAATTGGCTACTCTGAATTCCCTCTATGTGTGTCTGTGTGAGTGTGTGTTTGAAGCCTTGAAGGCTCCCCCAGGGGTATTCCTGCTACAGATCCATGTATAAAAGTTTAAATTTCCACATACTCTTGACTCCTGCTTTCAGCTTTCTTGGGGTATTTGACCTTTGATAAAAATTATTAGGAGACTGCATGGTGCACAATAGCTTGGTGGTTAGCATGTTTGCCTCAAGGGTTGTGGGTTTGACTCCTGCCTCTGCCCTTTGTGTGGAGTTCACATGGTCTCTTATCTTGGGGTTTCCTCTGGCTACTCTGGTTTCCTTTCCCAGTCCAAAGATGTAGTGTGTAAATGGGTATGTGATTGTCCTCTGTATTAGGTTTGCACCCCATCCAGGGTGTCCCCCACTTTGTGCCCCAGGTCCCCTGGTATAGGCTCCAGTTTTCCCATGACTCTGTGTAGGATAAGCGGTGCAGAAATTAGATGGAGGGATGGATATATTCTGCAAAGTGCTGCAAGTGCTGGGATGCCATTATCATTGCGCTAAGTGCTGGCAATTGTTTTTCATTTATAGTAATGTCTCTAGCTAAGAGCCACTCATTTGACAGGTCCATGAAACTTTCAAAGTAAATGTAAACAACTAATGAATCAAAGCCACTTTTGTCCTTAATGCCTAGCCTCAAATTGCCAAATTATAAAATAAATGGCACAAGGTCTACCAGCCTCAGAAATCAGTCCGAGCACTTTGTCGACCATTATTAAAAAGAATAAGATCATCTTTAGCCAATCAGTAGACAGCACATTGCCAGTGATCTTCGTGATTACTGAATGAAGGATAATGGATGATCTGGCAGCATCAGTACACATTTTTACCACAGAGCTGTTAAATTCTTGAGTCAGGAGGTGTTGATTAGTTGTCTATAACAGCAGCTCTGACAGTAGTTTGAATTAATGCACTCATTCTAGTATTATTATAGTAACAACCTACCCTGGGACTTGAATATAAATAGATTGCTCGCACTGAAGGTGGCGTGAAAAGGCTGAGATGACCTTCTACCCCCTTTAACACTGATAGTACTAATATCACAAGCTCAGTGCCAGCTACTGGAAGGACAACTACCAGTGAATCAAGAGGGTTCTTGCACCATTTAAATAGTAATTACCTACAGTGTACAGTGTACAGTTTGCAATATTGTCAGCTGTTAAAAGCACTATACAAATAAAACAATCTGAAAAAACTACCTTGAATTAGTAAAAACCTGTAAAAGCTTGTAGTAGTGACTATCGCAGTGGGCCTGCTGTATGAATCATGGTAAAACTCCACCACACTGCAACTTCTCATTTGCATCACTGTGGCACTTCTCACCGTGGACTCGAGCTAATAAATGAGTCAACAATAAACAGGACATGGTGCACACACTTTTACCTGCAGAGGTCTAGATATGCTACGAAAACATCAGTTTTTAATTATCTGCTTGGCTGCTGCATAGTGCAGTTTTAAAATTAGGTGCCAAGGCTCTAGTCGGTATTATTAGCTCAGCGACTGCTAGATCTGTCTGACCAAGAACTCAAAGGAGCGAGTGGCTTAAAAGAAGATGCTGACCAGATGCTGCCCCTCTGCTGGATTACCTTTAGCCGCTTACTCATTCTATCTGTAGAGGTGCTTTTTGGAGTATTGATTCTGGCACCTCCAGCTGTGCCTAATTTCCCATAACCAGTTACAGCATCTGCGGCAAGACAACAAATATTAACGTAACAAAATTAATACCACTGCTCATATTTAAAGACAATGCAGAACCCAAATTCGAATACATTTTTAATCTGCAACATAATATTTCTAAGCAGCATGATAGTTCATTGGACGTAGCTTTGGTTTTATCCGTCGGAATCGACTGGCTTGTGGAAAGAAGGTTCTTCAAAAACAATCATGGACTCAGATCTAGTGTTAAAAAATTTAGCTGTCTGATTTTCCTAAGCTTTAAAGTCATGCCGGAAATCGCGATTGTGACTGAATAGCAGGTATTCAATTTTAAAAAGGTGAAGCTTTTTTCTGCCTAAATAAAACCATTACACTGAAATTTCTCAAAAAATGGCTCTCAGTTCATCTGGATAAATGAGATTATTTGGAACAGCAAAGTTACACCTCAGTTGGCGACGACTTTTAAACATTAAAAAGTGTTTGTGTTTAGGTTCAGTTTTATATCAGGAACCTAACTCACACTCGTATCTACACTCTTTTATTTTTACTCTTTCTTTTCTCTTTGTGAACAAGGTTTTTTGTCAGCTAACAACTCCTTTATTATTATTATTATTATTATTATTATTATTATTATTATTATTATTATTATTTTCTACACTTCCTCTGCCTATGCATTATATCATTATCTACACACTGTTTATCAGATTGCACACAAATTAGTGATGTTTATTTGTGATCTAGTGAAAAGGGGCTATACGTACAGGTTATGTCATGTGTACAACATTTCTCTGTGTGGATAAATAAAGCTTCTCTATTTATGGGTCAGAGGTAATAAAATGCGCTGAATAATGATGCCCTGCTCCCACAATTGTAATGAGTGATATTCACCAAATGCCTTACCGTCAGAATAGAATTGCTTATTTTTTCTTGGATTTTTCAGTTAGCTTACATCATTAACAAACACCCACCACTTTGAACACAGGCTCAGAGAAACAAAAAAACTATCACTGCTATTAAAATTCCCGTGCTTGCTGCCAGCTCAAGATATATATATATATATATATATATATATATATATATATATATGCAAATGCAGTGTGTTTGCAATACAAATTGTTGCCTTGGCTGTCTTGTATGCTTTCTTAAGCATACGCTGCCAAAAAATGCTGGCGAGACAGGTGAAACGTTGTATCATCAGGAGCGGCCTGTCACCCAGAACTCTATGTATGACAAGGCAATGAATATTTGAATATATATCCCATCATGTGTCATCTACCTCCAGCTTTAAAGATTTGTGAATGGGTTTCCTTATGCCAAATCACGATATTTGTGTAAAAAGTATACAGTAAATCCATGACTACTGTTTCAGTTATGATTTTAAATGCATGAGGCTTCAAGAGAGGATACAGAATGCGACCTAAGCAAGAGTGGGTTCCTTACTGAGCCTCATGGTCTAATCAACTTCCACTGGAAGTCACTGACTTCACTAACTATCATAATTTTTCTGAAGTCTGAGATTTCTCTTTATATTTGATGTTACTTGCTGTATGAAGCCTTTTGTCAGTTTCAGACAACCTGCAAACATTCAGGTTTTTTTAGCACGCTTAAGGACATCATTTGCTTTCATAAGCTGATTTTTTTCCTCTGTCCTTTTTCACTCTTTCATTTAGCCCTCACATACATTTGCTAGCTCTGCATCTTTAAACCACACTAGCAAGGAATTATACATCTATACCAGAAAATCTAAAAAAAAATCTAAAAAAAATTTCATAAGCTGGTGAATAAGCAAAGCATGTGTTCGATAATAAAATATAATGTTATAATATAATGTAATATGTATAATGTAAACGTAATGTAAAATATAATGTTAAATAATACTTATAAACCCTTTTATGCTGGTGGAGTGGTAATTGACTTATGGGGCAATATTTTTCAATCAGTATAAAGAAGTTAATTATTTTTTATCAGCAAGTTTTTGTGCTTTCAGTGTGCAAGCTTTCAGTGTGTTTTAGACATGTATTTTTCCCTCTGTTGGATAACCTTACACAGAATTTTAGCTGCTTATGTACAAGCACTTGGATCATCTCAGAGAGCAGAAATGGGTTTAATATCAACATTTGTGTGGAAAATGTGTTTTTAAACCTTTCTATGAATATATTGCCCCTAGTAGGATGGGAAAAAAACAGAAATACTTCTAAAAAAAAAACCCTACAAATTCTTAAAGCTCTTGAGTGTCTACTTTCATATGACATTTCAGGTATTTGGCAGATGTATCTTATCCAGAGCGACTTACAATTTATCTCATTTTATACAACTGAGCAGGTGAGGGGTAAGGGCCTTGCCCTGATCAGTAGTCCAACACCTTAACCACTAAGCTACCACATCCCCAAATGAGCTTCATATTAAGCACCATTGCGGAGTGGGACATGACAAAGACATTCACTGCTGAACATGGACAAAACAAAACAGGAGCAAATTCCAGTTTTTGGCCTCTGGATACTTTAGATCAGGGACAAAATACATGTCTTGTGGTTTAGGTTTCTGTGGACTTTGGGGACAGATTATACTCCAGCACTATAAGGACAAAGGAACAAGAACACAAGAAGCATCCTTAACATAAGAAGTCAGAACACTGTCAACAATCACTGTACAAAATCGCTTGCTGATAAAATGATTTACAACATTTTGTCTAGCATCAGCGCAGCATGGCTGTTCTTTGCCTCGGAATATGTCACAGATTCACCTTTCACCTTACGGTTCCCATAGTGACAAGCACAATGTCTTCATCAACTGTATTCATCTCTTTTGTTGTAGCCATTGATCACTTGGTCTGTTTATACAATGACCGTGTTATGTCTTGTCGCAAAGTCTTGACAATCATCCATGTCTTTACGTTTTCCTTTGTGTTTTCTCTATTTGATCCTGTGTCTGCCTTTATTAGTTTGAAAGCAAGGCTTGTCCTTGTTTAACCCTGTCTGGCTTTCCAGCCATTAAAGAAGAACCGCTTTGTTGTCTTAGATTTAAACAAACATCCTAAAAATAACAAATTGGCTTTATTTAGTTATTAAAATGCTCATACTCTTAAGCTCATTATATTCAGGCATTAACAAGCACATTCAGCTTTTTTTAACTGTTCCTTTTTCCTTTAAGTTGATTATCAAGCTTTCTTGCTGAACCCCTAAGGTTGCAACCTGATTGGTTAGAATTAAAAACCCAAATGTCTTAGCTTTATTCTGGAAACTTTTAAAAGTTCTGAATGCTGACCAAAAAAAAAAAAAAAAAAGCTTAAAGCAGCACTTTTTTAAAAGCAGTCACTTCCTGTAGGACTGCATGTGGAGGAAGCATGTCAAGTGTGAAGGAGCTGGAGGGAGATGATTTACCACCGGTTTACAACGAAGATAAAAAGAAATGAGTTCCTCAATACATGGAAAGTTGAACTGAGAATAAAAATTGAGTTAATCCTGTATGATAACACAAACACCCGTCTTAAACCCTACCTCTAACTCTATATAGTATATTCTGGATTAACATAAATGTACCATAAGGAATGGAAAATAAAACTGTTCTTACCTCCAGGTACACCACCCAGGGCATAACCAGTGTAGCCACTAGGAGATCTGCCACAGCGAGGCTTACGATCAGGTAATTAGTGGTGGTCTGCAGCGCCTTCTCACGGGAGACAGCCATACACACCAGTACGTTGCCGAAGACGATGACGAAGATGAGCAGTGTCAAGAGCATGGCATAATAGTTGTACTGGTGCTTGGCCTCAACGTCCGTGCCATTGAAAGCCTCGCTCGTGTTGTCGTGGTACGTCTCATTGATGCCATATTCTGTGAGGAAATCCATGAGCTGCCAAAACCAGGAATGATGTCTGAAACTGGGAAAAAGAATAAACTATCAGAAGATACATAGTGACATTTCACCATATTAAACAATTTAAAATAATTCAAATACAAGATTTTAATATGCGATAAAGTTGTTGATGCTGATATGAGATTTTATCTTTTGAGGCAAATTAAGTACAGATGGTGCATCAAATGCTAAACAATAATGTTTTGTTATTTTGCTGGTTTATTTAGCAAGTAAAGAATTAATCAGCAATGAGGTGAAGTGATGAGGCCCGGAGTTACTCTTACAACCCTGAGGTTTATTATATTTCACTAATAACACATTCTGAACTGTTTCATTCCTTTTAAACCTTTTAATTGTTTATCAACAATTACAACACATTATTGACTCCATCATGTTGTACTTTTTGTTTACACTGACTGGTGTTGAATATCCACAAAACATTTGATCAGATAATGACTACATACTGACTTTCCCTCTTTCCTTTAATAAGACAATGTCTTGTTACCAAGAAACTGCAAATCGCAAACGCCTGAAAACTTTCCCACGTTGGAAAACAAACAGATTGTTACAAATGCAAACAAACGCCAACAGGGGAGACTACATCCAAAAAATAAATAAACCAAAACAATCAAATCCATAACCAAAATAATAAACTAAAAAAATAAAATCATAAACAATCAAACAAACACCCTATAAACCCACTGATAAACACCACTAAACAAACAAAACAATACAATAAATAAACAAATACCTAAAAACCCTAAACAAATACCCACATAAACCAAATGATAAACACGCCTAAAGAAACAGTAAATAAACAAATACTTAAACCTCCTAAACAAACACCCTTATAACCAACTGATAAGCATTTGTTCTGTTTGACCACTAGAGGTCCTCGTAGAGGCCTCCTGTTCTGTTTTTTCCCCTTTGTAATTATTCATTCATTCATTGTCTGCCGCTTATCCGAACTACACTCGGGTCACGGGGAGCCTGTGCCTATCTCAGGCGTCATTGGGCATCAAGGCAGGATACACCCTGGACGGAGTGCCAACCCATCGCAGGGCACACACACACTCTCATTCACTCACGCAATCACACACTACGGACAATTTAGAGATGCCAATCAACCTACCATGCATGTCTTTGGACTGGGGGAGGAAACCGGAGTACCCGGAGGAAACCCCCAAGGCACGGGGAGAACATGCAAACTCCACACACACACGGCGGAGGCGGGAATCGAACCCCCAACCCTAGAAGTGTGAGGCAAACGTGCTACCCACTAAGCCACCGTGCCCCCCCCTTTGTAATTAGTGTCATTGATTTCACGTCTCGTTCGGGTGTGTGCATTTAAGTGGCTGTGTTTCTCTGTTTCGTTGCTTGGTCTTTAGTTGTCCAGAAGCCTATGTTTCGAGTTAGTCCCTAGCTCTTTGTTTTGTCTTGAGTGTTCGGTGTTGCATTTTCTTCTCTGGAGTTTGTTTCAAGGCCGCCTTTGTGGATTATTTCTGTTTTTGGAGAGTTCCTAAGTTCCTTTCATGTTTTTGTTCCCTTTTTGGATTTTTTGAGCTTCATTAAAATTACACTGCATTTTCAACCCTCTCACATGCGTCTCACGTTTGGGTTCCACCCTTCCCTGTGGCTCAGTGATAGAGAGTTCATCTCTCACACCGGAGACCCGAGTTCAAGCCCTAGCTCATGACAGAAAGACCAAGCCATACTATGGACCCAGAGACGCCCAGTACCCAACAGGTCTTAAACACCATCATTCGGCATGAGAATTCGTTTCAACATCACGAAGGGGTTTTAGCCCAACAGGAGACCCTGATGGCTCAGCATTCACAACTACTATCTGGGGTCCTGTCTTCTATCCATCAGATCTGTGACCGGCTGCCTCCTACCCAAACTGCTTCCTCTGCCGGTGTCCCTGAACCCCTTCCTAGCCCTCAGGTGCCAGCTCCTTGTGTTGAACCGCGCCTACCCCCACCACAACGCTTTTCAGGAGACCCCAGTGCTTGTCCCTTACTCAGTGTTCCCTCATGTTTGAACTACAGCCATCATCCTTTCTCTCAGACAGGGCCAAGGTGGCATATGTCATCACACTTCTCTCTGGTAAAGCCCTCACCTGGGCTATGTCGGTATGGGAGGCCCAAAGCACATTCTGTTCTAGCTTCTTTGCCTTTGTAGGAGAATTTAGGACTGTCTTTGACCATCCCATTAGCAGCCGGGAGGCATTGAAACGTCTGCTGTCCCTCCGGCAGGGCAATCGTAGTGCTGCTGAATATGCCATTCACTACATACAATTGCAGTTGCGAGTGGCTGGAGCAAGGAATCCCTCCTAGTGTGCTTTCAAAATGGCCTTTCGGAGGCACTCCAGGATGAGCTGGTTATGCGGGAGCCGGCTAATGATCTTGAGGCCCTTATCGACCTAGCAGTTCGACTGGATAATCGGCTGAGAGAGAGAGGCTTGAGCCACCAGTGTTTCACACCCCTAGGAAACCCAGGGAAGTTACCACTTCCCCACGGATCCCCTGAACCTATGCAGTTGGGGGGTACTCAGATCTCCCCATCGGAATGGGATTGCCACATGAGAGAGCGGTGTTGTCTTTACTGTGGATTGTCGGGACATTTTCGTTCTACCTGCCCTCAGCTCTCGGGAAACGCTCGGTCCCATACAGGCAAGGAAGGACTGTAACAGGACTCACTCGAATTACTCCACCTTCCAATTCAGGATGGTCCCTGCCTATCACACTCATTTGGGGCACTCACAGGCACAAACTCAAGGCTCTGGTGGATTCTGGTGCTGCCGGGAACTTTATGGACTTGTCCCTTGTCAAGAGTCTCCAGATCCCTGTTGACTCACTCCCTGCACCCCTGACAGTCACTGCCCTGGATGGGAGACCCCTGAGCCCCGGGAAAGTGACCCTTCTCACCTCTCTTCTGCGCTTTTCCATTTATCAACATCAGGAGGAGCTATGGTTTCATCTTATACATTCCCCAGCATTCCCCGTGATCCTCTGTCACCCCTGGCTTGCATAACATAACCCCCACCTTGACTGGTCCACTGGCACTGTTCTGACCTGGAGTTCTACTTGTCAAACCACCTGCCTGATCCAGAATACCGCTCACCCAATTCTCGACCCTCAGAACCTCTGGATCTTTCTCGAGTCCCCAGTCAGTATCATCATCTCAATGCGGACTTCAGTAAGAAGAGAGCCAACTCTTTACCTCCTCACCGTCCTTATGACTGTGCCATTGAACTGCTGCCAGGTTCCTGCACTCCAAGGGGCCGTATTTTCTCCTTGTCTTCTCCTGAGCGTGCAGCTATGGATAGCTATATTGAAGAGGCTCTGGTGGCCGGGCTTATACGTCCATCCACTTCCACAGCAGAGGCAGGTTTTTTTTTCGTGCATTGACTACAGAGGCCTCAACAAGATCACCGTCCGTAACCATTACCCCTTACCTCTTATGGCCACCACGTTTGGGTTACTGCAGGGAGCGTCCATCTTCACTAAGCTCAATCCGCGCAATGCTTACCATCTTGTGCGTATTAGACAAGGTGATGAGTGGAAGACGGCCTTTAACACCCCCACTGGGCACTATGAGTACCGGATTATGCCTTTCGGCCTTACTAATGCACCCGCGGTGTTTCAGGCTCTGATTAATGATGTTCTTAGGGACATGCTCAACCAGTTTGTATTTGTCTATCTGGACGATATTCTCATTTTTTTGAAGTCTATCCCCAAGAACGTGCAGCATGTCCAGAAAGTCCTCCTATGCCTCCTTGACAATCACCTTTACGTTAAACTGGAGAAATGTTTCATGCCACCCAAGTCCAGTTTTTGGGGTTCATTGTCGAACCTGGCTGCATACAAATGGATCCCCAGAAAGTTCAGGCAGTCACGGACTGGCCCGCTCCCTCGTCTGTCAAAGAGGTACAGCGATTCCTAGGCTTTGCCAACTTTTATCACAAATTTATCAAGAACTTTACTACAGTGGAGGCCCCCCTGTCTGCCCTCTCCAAGGGGAAGCTTGCTGGGTTTTCCTGGAGCCCAGAGGCCAAGTTGTCCTTCAGTGAGCTCAAGCGCCTCTTTACCTCCGCACCTATTCTTACTCTCCCAGACCCAGAAAAAGTTTTTAGTGTAGTGGTGGATGCCTCGGACGTAGGTGTGGGAGCTGTTCTCTCTCAGAGGGGTGAGGATAACTCCACCTGTGTGTATTCTTTTCTCGTCGCCTTACACCTGCGGAGAAGAATTATCATGTGGGAGTCCGAGAGTTACTGGCTGTGAAACTGGCACTTGAAGAGTGGTGGCATTGGCTTGACAGAGCCAAACACCCATTCCAAGTACTCACCAACCACAAAAATCTGGAGTACATTCAACAGGCCAAACGACTCAATCCTCGCCAGGTGCGCTGGTCTCTGTTCTTCAACCGGTTCCATTTCATGCTGTTGTATTGTCCTGGCTCCAAGAATCTTAAATCTGATGCCCTGTCTCGAGTTTATGGTAGTAGCAATGATGGAGGCCCAATCACGTCAGTCATCCCAAGCTCCAAGATTGTGGCTCCTGTAAGGTGGGAACTGGAAACGGTTGTACGACAAGCCCTGGTTCAAACCAAGGAGGGAGCCGGGCCGGCCACCTGTTCGTCCCTAGGTCTGTGCGCTCTCAAGTTCTCCAGTGGGGTCATTCCTCCCGCCTAACCTGTCACCTAGGCACTAATCGGACTCTGGAATTCCTCCAAAGGAGATTCCTGGAGACACTGGAGACTTCTTCCATAAATGATAACGTCTCCTCATGGTTAGCATCGCCATGTCACCCACAGAGTTTCTGTGTAGGTTGTTACTATAAAAAGTGTTAGAATGAGTGCATTAATATAAACCTGTGGTTTGTAACGATTGTTAGAGTTGCTGTCATGGAAAATTAATCAACACCTGCTGATCCATCAGCTTTGAGAAACCAACAGTGCCACGTGAGACATAAACACACGGCTTACAAGTCAGTAACAGCTTTGTGTGGTTATTAATTTGACATTTCTAACAGCAAATTACATCATTTCATTACGATTAAAAATGTTAGAATTAATTACAGACGCCAAGTCAAACACCAAGATGAATAAAATATTGAAAAATGCAATCAGGAATGCTTTTGAGTTTTGAGTTGTGTGTATGGGTTATTAAACTGTCAGACCAACAGGAACAAGCAGTGAATTCTAACAATACTGTTGCGTGTCAAGCTAATCTTCATTTGCAGGGATAATAGCCGAGACGACCACATTTCAGCCGCACGCCTCGGCCGTTCCGCCTTCAATAACCCGCATCGAGCGGAAAAGCATTGATTTCGTCTGTGAGTGAGAAGCACAGGCTCTTTTGTATTGATCAGGATATTTACACAAAGCAAATTTTATCTTCTTTAAAATCAGCACCTCGGTGTGAAGCAGTGCATGCATGTTGATGCGTATCGTTATAAAAAAGTGTATGATAAAAATACAGATTGCTCTTTTTAAATTAATTTAGATGATAGATTGTATCATGAAACAACAAACAAAAAACAAACGAAATAAATAAACAATACCTAAACCTTCTAAACAATTAAACACTCACATAAACCAACTGATAAGCATCCCTAAACAGAGTAAATACACAAATACCTAAAACACCTAAACAAACAAATAAAAAACCCATATAAACCAGCTGATAAATATCCCTAAGCAAACAAATTGAATAAACAAATACGTAGAAATCCTAAATAAACCAACTGAAAAAACACACAGAAACAAACACGACAAGAAATAAACTGGTATCCAATCCTCCTAACTGAAAAAACACCTCTAAACAAACACAATAAACAAACACCTAAAACTTCTAAACAAACATACTGACCAACTGTTAAGCATCATTAAACAAAGAAACTCAATCAACAAGTGCCAAAATCCCCTAAACAAACAAACAAACTCTCACATAAACCAACTGAAAAAACATCTTTAAGCAATAAACCTAAAACTTCTAAATAAACATATAGACCAACTAATAAGCATCACTAAACAAAGAAACACAATAAACAATCAACAAAATAAACAATACCTAAAAATCCTAAACAAACATTCAACCACATAAACCAAGTCATAAACTTTCTTAAACAAACACAATAAACAAATATCTAAAACTTTTAAACAAACAAACACAAATATAAGCCAACACCCCTAAACAAACATATAAACAAACGGTTAAGCATCACTAAACAAAGAAACACAATAAACAAATGCCTAAAGCCCCTAAACAAACTCCCACATAAACCAACTGAAAGAACATCTCTAAACAAACACAATAAACAAATACCTAAAACTTCTAAACAAACATATAGACTAGCTGATAAGCATCACTAAACAAAGAAACATAATAAACAAATGCCTAAACCCCCAAAACAAACAAGCAAACAAACATAAAACACACATATAAAACCAAACTGATAAACACCCCTGAACAAACAACAAAATAAACAATACCTAAAAATCCTAAACAAACACTCATAAACATTCTTAAACAAACAAATACAATAAACAAATATCTAAAACTTTTAAACAAACACCAATATAAACCAACTGATAAACACCCCTAAACAAAATATATATATATAAACCAATTAACTGCATTAAGCCACTGCAGCTCAGAGAAGAACTCTGTATATCGTCTGTTTTCCTGTGCCCATCACCCATGAAGAAGGGATAATATTATTATTTGCAGCCATATAAAATGGTGAGTGAAATATTTCCTGAGGATGTAATTATCCGCTGCTGGTATCGAGGACTAGAGGAGAGACTTAGCCTTCAGTTGAAGGTGAGTTTAGAAGAAGGGCCTTTAACTGCAGTAAGGTAGAAGAAATAAAGTCAGAAAAAGATGAGGCCAGTGCTGAAAAAGGCACCTGACACACAAACTAGCCAGGATGCAGATAATAATTAGAATCAATACACATCCTATTTGTTTATTTATCAATTTTCAATAATTTTGTCTTTAGACATAAGATTAATATTATTTTTTTTTGTGTCGTTTAAGTCCATTTTTAAGTGTGTAGCAGGTTTATATTGTCTACACACAGCGTTCTAGTCAGATTTTATCAAGGAAGCTGCAGGTGTGAAGGCGTGAGAATGTTTTATATTCATTCATTGTTTAGATCAGGGAGTTGGGTTTGTTTGTCTTTTTCTTTTCTTTGTTTATATTGTTCTCCAAGACTGGTCATAACATCAGCTCTCCTCACCCTCAAAGTTGCTCCAGACAAAACAACAACAACAAAAAAAGCAAGAATACAAAAAAAAAAACACAATAAATGTTAATATAGTCCTAAACCACCACCACCACACTCACACGATCCACATGTCTGGTCCAACAACGAGCACCTCCTGAGCTGCATAGCCACATAAAGTATAGCGGAAAGCAATCACGGACAGAGCACAGGGTCAGGAAGGCTGTGTACAAACAGAGCGTGACCGGAGAGCAGAGGCAGAACACAGTGAACCCCTTCGCCCTCAAACACAAGCAATGGAGGCCAATTGCAGCAAAAAAAACAAAAAAAACACACACACCGACTGAAATCGACTGAAAGCAAATGACTTTGACTAGCAGTTCATTTAGCTAGCTGTTGTAACAGCTACATGTTAGTGAGCGATTCTACTGTGAGAGAACTTTACTATGCTAACATTTTGCTAGATAGCTGCTTAGCCAACTGAAAAATGTCTCAGAAATATCGGGTGTCACATTGTCCTTGTCCATTTTTCCTTGGATCCTAAAGGGTTTGTGTGTGTGTGTGTGTGTGTGTGTGTGTGGTGAGTGAGTGAGAGTGAGAGAGAGAGAGAGAGAGAGAGAGAGAGAGAGAGAGAGAGAGAGAGAGAGAGAGAAAGTGGGTAATTTTTCAAGTAATTTTTCATTTTTTAACAAAGCTCAACACATTCATTTTTCTTAATAATAACAATAAAGAGTTTAACAGTGAAAAAGAGGAGGAAGAAAGTTTAACTATAACTTAACACTACAGCACTAGTTTCATCACAACAGAGAAGTAAAGAAGGCCAGGCTGCTGATCTGCATAAATAAAAAAAAATTGACTAAAGGATAATTTTGCCATTTTTAACTGTATAGATTGTATTAGATATGATCCTAGCGCTCAGTCTGTGCTCACCATCGAACGTGCAGTAAACCTTGTACTTTTATTCCTATTCGTATCAGATTTATTCTCCCTGTTACACTCAGTTTTAGGCAAATTGAATAAATAAATAATAATCTACCTCCGTCACCAAGATGACCTTTCCCCTAGAGGACAATCTTCCTCTATTAACAGATTATGCACACAATTCAATTACTTAAAAAGGCGTGACATGGAATTAACTGAAGATAATCAATAAAGTCTTTGCAGTCAGAATCTAGAAACCACATACACACACACACACACCAAGCAAATTGTGATAATGTATTACTCATTATTTCTTGTACCATTTTTTTAATGAATATCTCAATTAAAGTGTGTTTTAGTTTGATTACTACAGGAAAACTCTAAATCACTTCATTTGTGTTGCCACACAAAGCAGATGCTGAAGCAGTAAATACAACTTTACTACCTTTGGATGCTGGCTGAAAGATACACCCACAACAAACGTATTAAAAACAGCTGAGAAAGAAAAAGTGTGATGTATGTCAAGGGTTGCATCCATGTTCAGCATTGAACGTCTTTGTCACGTCTCACTCCACAGTGGTGCTCAATATGAAGCTCATATGAAAGTAGACACTCAGGACTTTAAGAATTTATACTGTTTCATAGGTATTTCAGATTTTCCCTAGCCTACCAGGGCAATAAATTCATAAAAAAGTTCCAAAAAACAAAAACATTCCTTTTTTCCTACACAAATGTTCATATCTTAAATAAATAAATGGCGATATCAAACCCACTATATATCAACCCAAGCTTCTAAAATTAGAATTTTCAAACAGAAGGAAAAACAAACACCTCACAGTTTGATCAGATTCCACCTTTGCAACATCCTAAACAACCTCCTTACAACTGTTAGCCAGCTAGAAATTGGGTAGGCCATATTAGCATTGTTTTTCATTCCTAGTAACAGAGATATTAAATTAATACCATGATTAGTGTCAAAGCCACAAACATAATTTTAGATGGTTTTAATAAATAGGATGCAAAGGTTGCTGAAGATGAAAGATCTATATATATATATATATATATATATATATATATATATATAACATTCATTCATTGTCTTCCACTTATCCGAACTATTGTTACGGGTAGCAGGGCTGAGGGTGACCACTAGGGGGCCCTCAGTAGGGGTTGTCATGTTGTCTGTTTATGTTTATGTTTTGGCCATGTGCGTGTTTTGGCCCCGCCCTAGCCTAATGTGTGTTCCTTCCCCTGTGCACCTGTCCCCAATGTATCATGATTGTTCCCTGATTATGTTTTCTATTTATAGTCCTGTCTTTGTCTGTTTTAGTTGCTAGTCTTCGTTTGTATGTAGGCCAGTGTGGTGTCGCGGTTTCTGTTATGTTCATGTCTCGTGTTTAATGTTAATAAACCCCTTTATGTTTCACGGAAGCTTCGCGTTGGGTCTGTTACTATCCAGCCGGACACCGCCGGCCGTAACAACTATACTCGGGCGTCAAGGCAGGATACACCCTGGACAGAGTGCCAACCCATCGCAGGGCACACACACACTCTCATTCACTCACTACAGACAATTTAGAGATGCCAATCAACCTACCACGCATGTCTTTGGACTGGCAGAGGAAACCCCCAAGGCACGGAGAGAACATACAAACTCCACACACACGACGGAGGTGTGAGGCAAACGTGCTAACCACTAAGCCACCGTGCCCCCTATATAAAACATATACATAAAAATTCATTTTTAATTAAATTTGTTTCGTCGGATACGAAAAAACCAACTGCAATGCTACCTAAGAAAGTCTTAAGAAAACTACAAAAACACAGAGAAATGCTTTTTCCAGTTCTCCTTGTCAGTGGACGGAAGAAGAGACCCATTTTATTTCAAATTTTCTTTCATTTCTTTTTGATTTGCTGAAATCAAACCGTTTCGCATCTGAAGCCGCTCATCAATGCGGCGTGAAATGCCAAGTTGCCATTTTATTATTGTATAATTTGGGGTAAAAACAAACTTTCTCTTATCACGCTGTCACGGTAATGAATGAGGTCTCGAAGAAAAAGGCACGGGAGACATTTTCAAGAAAAGGGATCCTTTTCAATTTCCTCCAGTAGTTAAGTGAAGTGCTGCTGAAGAGGTGAAATCTTCAGGATTATACATTCTACAAACCGTGTATAGTTCTGGTTATTTATAGTCGACTGTGGAACCGAAGCTAATTAAATGTGCTAGTTCTTTTCAGGGTCACCAGCACTGTGAGAAAATTATTCTTAGTCTAGAGAATAGCAGAAAATTTTATACATTCTTGCAGACAACTGAAGCTTAAATAAAAAGCAATAAAAAGCTCAATTCTAGCAGTGCAGTATTCTGTATATGTACTTAGCATATTAGCATGTTGAACCAGTTGCCTGAGACTACAACATTCCAATGGAAATGGCAGAGCAAAAGGGATTTAAAATGTAACTAACTACAAGCTACAGTGGCTCCAACAGGAGGTAGATGGAAAGTTTCACACCTTTAGCTTGTGGAAAAGTGTCAGATCAATGCAACCTCGACTTAGATTTATACTAAATATTTTATTAACTGCATAAAGTTTTGGTCATGATTTGGTAGAGTACTGTATCATACTGGGACCAAAATTTTCCTATTAGACAACCCCAGAATTTGTTGTTGTTTCATGGCCAAGTTGCACTTCAATATAACAGTGATTGATGCAGACATCCAGACAAAATGGTACCTTTGCTGGGCTTCAGGCCTCTGTATGGTTGACCAACAACTGGGTCATTAAAAAACCAGTAAGCTGCTTCAGACATTCCCTCCGTCTGGGTCATTCGTTTTGCACTGCACTATATGAGTTTCATTCGCATTATGGATTCGAGTCGCATACTACCTCTACTCATCACACACTACTCTGCTCATCACACACTACCTCGACTTGAATCATCACATACGACAATTAATCACACACTGTTGCAACTCAACACACACTACCTCTACTCTGCTCTACTCATCACACTACCTTTACTCAACTCAACACATGCTACCTCTACTAAACTCTTCACAAACTACCTTTACTCAACTCATCACACACTACCTCTACTCATCATATACTACCACTACTCATCACAAACTACCTCTACTAATCACACACTACCTCTACTCAACAGAAAAAAATTGAATCCCGCGTCCCTACAAGTGAGCAGCAATGCGGTCAAAATAATGGGCTGGTTCCTATGCAGCCTTTTTTTCTAACCTTTTCTTTTAATTAAAACTGCCATAAATGTCTATTTAAGTGTTTTGAAAATTTAATGTACTTTATGCAATTAAGTGCTTCTTGTATTTCTGCACCACTGATTCTGAGGCAGAGTGAGGTGTATGCTGCTTTTAATTCCTCCAGAAAATTGCAGTTACTGCTAAACTATAATGATGTTGATGATGATGATGATGATGATGATGATAAGCTTAATAACACTGCTGTAATTTGCTTCACTTAAATATGCAAAAAAGCCTTATGAGAAAGGATTGTACTGCTCTCTCTCTCTCCAGATTAGCTTTGGCTCTTCTCTGACCCTCTGTAGTACACTGTTCATTCCCAAATTTGTTGCATGATGGCGTTTAATGCACACACACACACACACACACACACACCCCGACACACTGCTGATTCTGAATGACGATTACCGGCTCATCGGTGCTATTTCTTCTTCCATGACTATGAATAATGTTTTTAATGGGATCGGACCAAACACCATGCTTAATGTGGATATACTGATCAATGAAATACCGTAATCCTCCACTCAACCTATTCCACTCACATCCTTTCAGTGTAAAACCCATTTTCTTTGCTATTTATTTATATTCGCAGACTTCCATGTAAATCGTCTAGCAGTGCTGCTGGAAAAGCAAGAACTCATTTTCTTCCTCTTGTGAGAGATTTTGAATATTGTCAGAGCAGGGAGGGATTAGACTGCTGCTAAGAATAAACAAGACTATTTCAACACAGGTCAAGTAACAAAAACGGTTGGAGTATGACATTTACGCTTAATGAAGGTGTTTCCTGCTTCTCGCTGAAGCTCTCTGACCTCTGTGCTCTCTGACCACCCTACGCCCGAGAAACTAGCCCCGCTATCTATCTTCCTTTCTGTCACACGTGTCATGTATGAGTCTCGTTCAGTCATGTGTGGGATTTATTTATTTTTATCAGTCAGACTGGCTGATTTCCAGCACAATGAAAAATAGTAGATATATAATAATGCCTTAAGGCTACGCGCTATTATAGAAATGTCATTTTAGCATGATTTCAGTCACCGAAGGCTAAATATTAAGCTTCTCCATTTGTCATTATAAAAAATGCAAAGGAGGCCATATTGCATATGTAAAGTGGTACATATCAGAGGAAGACATCTCAATTCAACATTATTAAAGAAAACAAATAATCCTGTGTCTCACATTAATAAAACGACCTAAAGGCTGATTGTGAAATAAAAATGTCGTGTAATTGTCAGAGAAAGCAGTCCACCTATATTCAAATTTCCAGACATGTCTGCTGTGTTATGTCATCGGAGGACGTGTCAAGTAATTATTGTTCATTATTATACTTTAATGCCTTTTTAGTGAAGAACAAGCTTAAAGCCTCAGCGGTCCATAAAAACCTAAATTACAGATATGGATAAAAGAAATTCAATCTCCATGTAAAATTAATGCAAAGTGAGGGGAGCTTAACGCTCACAGAATTAAAGGATATTCAGAAAGGGATGTGATGATCAGAGCAGTAATGGCAAGTAAGGTCTCTGGTTAGCTCTGGTAACCAGAGGTCAAAGGTCAAGCATGTGTCGTGATTTAGAATTCCATTATATGGTCTGTGTGGCATGTGTTTATCCTCACAAGCTGCTCAAAGAACAAATATGTATGAGAAAAAAAGCACTGACATTTCTGCACGATGTTAAACAATGCTTCAAGCATTGTGTAAATTCGCCCTTATTTTTTATACTGATCTGAAACCTTTGTGTTTTTCTGTACAAAGGTCAAAAGTTAGTAATTGGTAAGAGGAGAAAGACCTTCGGGCATGAGAGTAACTTTAAGAAAGGCCATGTGTTGTCTTTGTGGTTTTATTTCATTTTTATGATTCAGCTGAACAGGAGTCTCGCCAACAGCCGGAGTGTTTGTGAGGGAAATTCAGAAAAATATCAGTGCAGAAAATCAGAAGAAGCAAAAACAAAATTTAGCATGAAATCTCTATCATATTGCACATCTATCTTCTATCTTCCTTCTATTTTCGTCTTTTTGTATACAACACAACAGGAAACAGAAGACTGTCAGTATTTATTACATTGTTGATAGAGATTACAATTAAAGGCGCCATGAGCAAACAGAGCAAACAAACAAACAAATAAAATAACTAGTGTGTCAGTGTGTATTTGGCTTAGCCAGATGTTTCCAGTCACTTGTTGCATGTACGATAAACTTAAATGCTAAACAGCCGACAGGTTTTTGGTACAGTCGTGTGCCCTGTAGGGATAAATGGAGGATGCAGCCGTGCGATTCAGGGCGAGTCCATTGGGGAGGTTGCAAAATTTTTTGGCAAGTCAAATCTGGACACAAAAACATTGGGAAATTTAGCTACAAGCAGCAATTAACAGGTCCAAGCACCAAGGGTGCAGCAGTGTCTGTTTCAATAGCCAGTATTATCATGTTATTATGCTGCATCTGAGTACATACATATGTGCTTTGAGCCACATTGCATGCTATACAGTGGAATTATGCCACACTTCCTGTTTACACTGAATGTCATAAAAATGGATCCTGTCTCCTTGGGAGTACCATTCCGGATGTCGATTTTTGCTTTAAATATGATGAACCATGTAAGAGGAGTGTGGTTTACAATGAGTATGTGACAATGCACTAGGGCTGAAACGATTCCTCGAGTAACTCGAGTAATTCGAATACAAAAAATCATCGAGGCAAGTTAGTTGCCTCGAAGCTTCGTTTAGTTCATTTACTGTAACTACACACAGAGCACTGTGTTTCCCCACGGACCATTGTTACTGACGCACAACCCGCTAAACTCGAGGAGAAAAGATTGAGGCCAAAGAAAACGGCAGAAAGTTTTCAATGTTTGGGATCATTTCAAACTGAAACAGAAAGAAAACTCTGTACAGTGTGATTACTGTAAGATTGAACTGGTTTACCACAACAGTACAAGTTCCATACTTCAATATCTCATTCGAAAACACACAATCCGCGGAGTCGACACAAGCTAATGTTAGCGTTCGCACTTAGCTTAAATCAATATGAACGTTTGCATTTAGCTTAATTCAATATGATTGCTAGTTGAAATTAAGGCCCGTAAAAATGTATGTGGATTGTGGCTACATGTAGTGACTATTTAAGAGCGTAAATCAGTATGGTGGCTAGTTATGATGTCCCTAATTTAGCTAAGTTTTGTGAAAGCCTAAGCGTCATTCATGATGATAGCCTCACTCTCTTGTCACACACACACACCAGTATATTCAGAGACATTTAAGAGTGTTTATTCTACAAATAACTAATTTCATG
This sequence comes from Hemibagrus guttatus, assembly GCA_033459395.1. Classification (NCBI taxonomy): domain Eukaryota; kingdom Metazoa; phylum Chordata; class Actinopteri; order Siluriformes; family Bagridae; genus Hemibagrus; species Hemibagrus guttatus. The sequence continues at coordinate 3,762,525 of JAUCMX010000027.1, forward strand.
TTACAGATAAATGTGTTTTTCTTTATTTTATGCGTATGGACTCTTGTTCTTTTTCCAGGTTACCTTTCTGTCCACTAATGCTTGCCTCTTAGAAAAGCCACAAAGTCTTTCGGGAAGACAGTAAAGGCTTATGTCCTGCTTGAGTATGTAGTTAGACTGAAACTTGAAAGTTAAGTTGCACAACATAAATGCAATGTTTAGGTATTATTATTATTATTATTATTATTATTATTATTATTTTGTTTTTGGTTGTACTATGTTTACATTTTTTTAAACAATTAAGTTTTTTTATTTATATTTTTTATTTTTCTGAATAGGAAACAACTTAGTTGTTCATTTTAAGAGACCTGTCTTATTTCCTCTTGCATATTTAGTATTCCTCTTTAATAAAGAAAAAGTACTTTATCCGATTACTCGATTAATTGATGGAATAATGGGTAGAATACTCGATTACTAAAACAATCGATAGCTGCAGCCCTACAATGCACCAACATTTAATATAAATGTGATATTAAGGCCAGACTGCATGGTAAGAAGGGGAATTATGTCACTTCCTTTTTCTGTGGTGCAATATGTTAATTGATTTCCTCACCATGGAAAAAACAATGAAATGGAAAAACGTTATTAAAAAAATCCTTTGTGATTTAGCATCGTGAACATTTTTTCACCAATCTGGCCAAATTTGGTTTCAACATGATGAATCCCCTTCAATTATATAGTACGCAGAATAACACCCAAATGGCTGGCTTCCTGTTGGGTGAAGTTAATGGATGTGACTGTGAAATGTATTTGTCTTACCATGCCAACGAGATTTGTAGATGAAGGTGAAACTGTATGCTCATCCTCAAGAAAAATGTCAAATGGGGGACTATTGAACTCAGGAATGTCCAGTTTTTTCTGAAAAGGGCCAGTGTGGGGGCAGGTTTTCATTCCAATTAAGCAGGAGCCACACCTGATTCCACCTGTTTAATTAGTTAAACTTGGTTTTCAACTGACTAATGCTGAGTTCACACTGAAAAGTTGTCGGATCACCGTTGTTTTCACACTGCACGACTATCTGCTGCTGTGTTCACATTGCACGATGGATCGGCGACAGGAGGTTTCACACTGCATGACTTCACAATAGGAAAAATCACTGACAAATCTGTGTGGTCCTGCAAACTGCGTTTCACAACCGAACGCACACGAGAAGTGATAAAGAAATGATGCAAGATCACACGTGAGATCAGAGATCTCGCGCGAGACTGGAGATGGAACCCCGCAATAAGTTCACGATCCAAATGGTCTGTGCGGGGAACAAGGATTGCGCATTCTGCATAATTGAACAAATGAATCATTTTGCAATGTGCTGATGCTGATGCGAAAGGTCAAGCAAATGTTATTTCTGTTTGATGCTATTGTAAAGCTTATATATTCTGATATAACAATATTTAAGACGTTTTTTTCTGATAAAAACCTATAAACTCTATTAAACTATAATATTGGGCTCCAACTGAAGTTATGCTTGCAGATATTGTGGTCTATAACTCCTCCCTGAACTTCCCTCTGCCCTGCCCTTGCTCTCTCATTGGCTGTAGGTCATTGCCGAGGAATTTTGCAGTCAGAAGTCCTTTCGCACTGCAGGATTTTTAGTCGGCGACAGGTCCAGATATTTAGCATGCCAAATATTTCACTGGCATCAGCGACGCATCGGCAACTCTCTCAGATTGCATCTTTCGTCATTCACACTCGGCATTAGGTGTAGCTTCTGCTTGGTTTGAAGGAAAATCTGCATCCACACCTCCACATGCACTCACACCTACACCTACACCTCCACCTACACCCACACTCACACCTACACCCACACCTACACTCACACCTACACCCACACCTACACTCCACACCTACACCCACACCTACCTACACTCACACCTCCACCTCCACCCACATATCCACCTACACTCACACCTCCACCTAAACCCACACCTACACCTCCACTCACACGTCCACTTGAACCCACACCTCCAACTAAACACACACCTACACCTACACTCAGACCTACACCTACACCCCCACCTACACCTATACCCACACTTTGCAACATGGAAAACAAGTCCTTCTTTCAGTTTCAACACAGAATTCAGGTGATAAAATCCCACATTTTCAAACGGACATCTTCTGCTGCTTCAGGTACACAGAACAGGATTCAAAATATTAAAGGTTTCAGGTAATAAATAAATGTTTAGAACAACCTTTTTCATATAAACTATTCAAGGTTATGGAAATAATAGTATGTGATGCGCTCCAAATTGTGTACACGTATCCCTGACCTGCTGGTGTGGACAGATTGCACGTCCTATCCAGTGTGACTGTGGTAATGAATCAAATTCAGCAAGCTACTAAAATAACATAATAAGTATAATACTGTACACAGAGGTCCAGCTCTGACTTGAGGCCAGGCCACCTGCATCCAGGCCTGATAATTCAGCACCCAGGCTTCTCCGTATAGCCCTGGGTGGCTTGCAGCTTTGTTCTCTGCCTGTGGAAGTTAACTGAGAGAACCTTACTCTCTCTTTCTATCATGCCCTTTCTTTCTCCTGCCAATACAGCTGCATTTCCCAGTTGGCCCTGGGGCTAGTGGAGCTCTGGCCCTGCCTGGCTGGCGCCCCTTGCGCTCTCTGATCTCATATGTGAGCCAAGCTGTTTGTGAAAAAGAACAGAAATAGAAGATGAGAAGAGCTACATATGCTGATACAAAATGTGTGTCTAGTTAGTGACCTGTGGGTTCTACACCACAGGTGATTTTTGACAAAAGCTGCAAGGGTCTTCCAGTCTTGTACATCTGAAATACTCACAGGGGATCTCATATGCCATTTCAGTGACCTCCTCTGCTCTTTAAAGTGACTTGTGAATGTTTACGTGTTATTCTAAGCTACAGCAGCGGAAACACAATGAACAAAAAGTAACACGGGTTCTGTTGATCTGATAGTTAGCTCACTGCTTATAAAATACAGATTAAAATGCTTTTCCATTGATTATCATCACTTATTCATGGTCAAGTTATGTGCTCCAGTGATTAAAAAAAGATTTTGTGTGTGTAAGAATATGGTTCCTAAATCATACTACCTCAGAAACCCCCAGGCTCTGTAATCCCCTGTTGGTTTAAAGAAGTTAAATTGCTACCTCTGCTGTCACTTTTAGCGTGCCAATAACTTTATCATAAACACCGGCTAGCACACACACCGAAGAAAAGGCTTTGCTGACCAGAACTAAACAAAATAAATCTATTTTTGGCTAAGCTTCACAACACACTAGTTACTTTTTTTTATTTATTTATTTATTTTTTTACATATTCTTACAGCCACTCTTTTAACTTGTAACGGCAGTGTTCTAAATACTGATGAAGTGAGAGATTATGTGGTAGAAACGTTTAAAAAATAAATAAATAAATAAATAAATAAATAAATAAATAAGAAAAAAAATAAAAGATTTTTTCTGTTTTGTCTCAATTTGAGTTTTTTTTTGTGCTTATGCATATACAGGGGGGGCGCGGTGGCTTGGTGGTTAGCCCGTTTGCTTCACACCCCCAGGGTTGGGGGTTCAATTCCTGCCTCCGCCATGTGTGTGTGGAGTTTGCATGTTCTCCCTGTGCCTCAGGGGTTTCCTCCCCCGGTCCAAAGACATGCATTGTAGGTTGATTGGCATCTCTAAATTGTCAAGAGTGTGTGTGTGTGTGTGTGCCCTGTGATGGGTTGGCACTCTGTCCAGGGTGTATCCTGCCTTGATGCCCAATGACGCCTGAGATAGGCACAGGCTCCCCGTGACCCGAGAGTAGATCGGATAAGCGGTAGACAATGAATGAATGTATATACAGCTTGTGTGTTTTTTAATGTTTTTTTTTACTGGTTTGTGAAAGACTAGGGAATTTATTTTTAATCTAGTTCATCATACTGCTGTGGAGATTGCAAACATAACATCCCCAAGCATGATAGATATGGATTGATTCCAGGAACGATTCGTGTTTGTAGAAAATAACAACAATCAAATAAATTCGACTCCATCTGATTGCTTAACAAGTCTTAAAATGATGTCCTGCATAAAAGCAGCTATGAGTTTCAAGTCCATGATTTCATACTGTGTTCATATTGCTCTTCTGATTTCATACTGTGTTTCACCCAAATACCAGAAATGATGAACAGAAATGTCTTACCCTTTAATTCAACTGCTATCATGCTTCTATCATCTGTCCTTTTGTGCAATGTGTGCTTAATATAGTTTATTTACAGTTATTCCTCAGTTTTCTGGAATAAATCTCAGGCTTCCACACGATATCACACAATTTTGATTAATAAGGAAGCGATTACATATTTAGGGATACCACTGAATCTGTCACAATAAGACTCAATCTAATAAACTGATCAACATTTGAGCAAGTCATACATTTTGTTCAGGATGTTTGTCTTGGATTTATGAATGATGACGAAGAAAAGGGGCTCTTACAAAATAGTTGAAAAAGTTGCTGGCCAATCAGCTTTCAAGCCTATTAAATTGTTTACACATCAGTTTTAAAAATATCAATTATGATTCACACACCAGTTGTTAGTCCTTATTCATAATAATCGATTTCTAATGGTTGGATCAGTTCATATTTGTTGCGCTTTAAATCGATGCATCAATCCAAATCACCCCTAGTGAACGCTGTCTTCTTGTGTAAGACACGAATGTTCATTTTTAGTCCTCTTACACTCACACATAGCTTTCATAAATGTAATACAGAATTACGTCTGAAGCTAATTTAAAAATAGCGTATGATATTAATTTACAACTTGTCCTTTAAGCTTGACTCTGAATGAGTAATATTTCCCTCTGCGGCAATTTAAGGACAGTCGTGCAAATAAAGTTAAGTTCAAGCCATGTTTAATTTGTCTTGTTGCTCGTGACCTTTCCCCTGAGTCGGCTGTAATGCGATACTTCGTGACACCGAGGGATAAAGCTTAGCAAATTGTTTCTCAGTTCTGAAAACAAAGGCCAGTGGGTAAATGACTACTTTGTGTTTTCTGTCACAAACTTGGCTTGGATCTCTGACAATGATTCAAAGATTGCCCTTAATAATAAACCTCATGAGGAGTTTTCGCACTTGTCTTCGCTCACCATGCTTACCATACTCAGAGTTTGCTCCCTCTACTATCCACACCCACAACATGTCCGTTAACTCTGCATGGCGTACATGCTAGTCATGCAAATTATCACTATTGATAAATCAGACACTGAATGTCAGGGATTACTTATGAATCGTAGCAAGGCTCGTTTTTCCATATATTTAGCAACTCACTTCATTTACATCCATTTGATAATTAATTAAAAGTACCAAGTCATTGGTTAACAGGGTGTCCCATAGCAAAGCTACTAGCAGCTCATTGGAGTTATGAAGCATAGCAGCAGGGGCTCAGCCCCAGCAGCTGAGTGGTGTCTGGATCAATATCAATATCTCTAAACTGGAACAATAAACACAAGCTCTGTGTGAGTGGTTTATCCAGCAAATGCTCAGCTTCTGCACTGCTGGATGATCACACCAAATTAAATAGCAGATTCTATGGTGATACTCAACGCACCGACGTGTCAAGAGTTGAGAGATGCTATTCAGTGTGTTCCGATGTGACCAAAAATGCCTTGTCTTAGTAGATGATTACAGTGCTACTTTTTCAAACGTGACTTTTAGAAATTTCTGTTGTAGAGCATGACTAGGGTTTTATCAAACTAAAGGCAGCAACAATTTTCATCTATTGGTTGTGAGTTTTTCAGCTCATATTTGTGAAAATCCAGCTAAACACAGTTGTAGTTTCATGGAAGCAACTGAATATGATTAATGCTTAGTTATAAATAAATACACATCAACTCAAAGAGGTTATGGTTTGTTTGTAATAACTGTCACTTGCAATTTAACATGCTGTCACTTGACTTAGAAAAGCAGAAAGAGTCTATTTAAATTGAAAATAGATTAATAAATCTATTGAGGCCTGTGAAAGCTCTCTATTTTCTTGATGAAAGTCCTTCAGCTAAATAACTTTTTTGTTTGTCCTTCATAATTCACGACAGAAGACAGAAGCCATCATGGTTCATGATTTAAAGGCTAGAGTTTTAAAAGCTGAACCCACAGACATTAATTTTCTTGTACTGATCTTCTATAGTGTTGTCTTTTTCAAGTGCTGGGTTCATGCCCTTAAGAGATCACAAATATCTGAGTGTTCATTAAAGTTCATTAAAGTATTAAGTCACCCAAGAACAGCTTGCTAGCCTTGCCCTGTATGCCGATTTATCACATGACTGCAAAAAGGAGATATTAATAATGTAATTGAGACCCTTATATAAAAAGCGCTGTGTTGTAGAGCCGCACAGAACACATCCAGCTACCACTGTTTATCCCAAGTAGATTAAGTTACAATTTTTAAGCCTTTCCGAACAAACAGCTGTGGAAAAGTATGGCATTGTGCATTAGCAAGCCAAAGAGATTGGAAAAAGGTAATTCTGGAGGTGCTAAACCCCATCAGGGATAGCACGCAAAGAGACATCAGCTTGCTCAATAAACATTATTGGAACGTCTATCCACAAGTGAATGGCGAGCCTTGGGGAGATTAGAGCACTCATATTTCTTCATCTGTGCTGTCTGTGCTGTGGAGGCTTGGGAAAAAAAAAATACAAACACGCTCAGCTATAACAGGCAAGAGTAACCTTTAAAATGTTCTCGGCACTTCAGAAGGGTCATAAACCATGGCCGATTGAAGCGCTCAGGTGGACTGCTTTAGAGAACTGAGAATTCATCTGGGATCTTTGAATTAATTTTTTCCCAAATGAGAGTAAAAACCCTTTATGCATGGAAGACAAAGAGGATGGAATCATGTCCCTCGCTTTTATTCGCAGCAAGCAAATGCCCTCAGCACCATGGGCAGCAGCCATCATGCCACACACATTGTCGGAGAAGACGGGTAAACAAGAGGTACAGTCAACAAGTAACAATCAAACAAGGAATGTGATGGCAGGAGGAGGTGGATCATCAGCTGCAGCTGTGAGGAACGGGGACTGATTTACCAGTCGCAAAGATGGTGAAGATGGTGTTCTAAGAGTCTTGCAGCATAGCCAATTTCTAAGCACTCTTTCTTTTTTCATTTCATTTAATTTAAACCGCCATTTTAGAAACAATCGTTTTGTCTTCTCTTTAAACTGAGCTCTGTGTTGCATTTACATCAAGTTCAAATGGGATTTTTAAACTGTTGAAGCCTTTTTACTTTAAATACATTTGGCCACCTCACAGCTCCAGGGTTCAGTCCTGAGCTAAGGTCTCTGTGAAGTTTTCCCTTTATTTCTTCCTGGGTTTCCTCCTGGTTCTCTAGTTTCCCGCTCCTCAAAAAACAAAACATTCTTGTAGACAGCACAGAATTATCCTAGGTGTGTGTGTGAGTCGATGGACTACAATTGTTATGTACCGCATTTCCATCCTCATCTATTACTGTCTATTCTTTTTCAACCTGATCAAATTCTTTACTCCAATAGACCTCACCCCATTTTGTCACAAGCCCCTCCCACTGGACTCCTGGAATCCTTTCAGCTGTGTAATACTACCACTACTACTACACAACATTGCTATTTTTATCATACACAACAAATGCACAGAAAACAATACAGCAATACTTAATAGAAGATCTAAACAAAACATCATTATTGTCTAAGCAGCTCTACACAGTGTCATACCTTTTATTTGCTTTTATAAATAAAGCATCCTCCTAGGTATATCTGTGTTGTCATTTGTGTCTTGAATTGCGTTTACATCCAGCTTCCCGTCAGTATGAACGGGCTGACTTCATCATCAAGCACCACATGTAACCTGCCACATATAGCTCTCTCTTTGATTATTTCTGCAAAGAGTCTGTGAAAGTGAAATTGACTTGAATACAAAAATATTCAGACCTTATTCACATGTTTCACAGCCATTAGTCTGACTGTCTCATGTGTCTCAGTTGGCTTGTTCTGGAAAACTTCTTCAAACTTAGTGACCTTGAGACAATGGTAAACATGCTCGAGCCAGACAATTTCACCATAATAATCACCTTGACTTTCACATTCCCACAATGCATTGTGAAACTGCTGAAACAGGAAAACGGCTGGACATGGTAGGAAGCGGCACCAACCCTGTAGAGGTTTTCACCAACTGTGAAAGTGCTAACATTTGGCCGTAAATGGACAGCTTGATTTATTGCAGGGATAAAACTCGGAAAAAAAACCTTGAAAAAAAAATAAAAAATCAAGACCTCTTGGCTGACTCAGGTGACATTCAGGCAGGCTGTGTTATAAAAACAAGGGGAATTGCAAACACCTTTAACACTGATGATTTAGGCTGCGGGCTCCACATGTGAGATTATTAAGTACTGAATTACAAGCTTATACCAGGAATCAATTTACAGACATTTCGTACCATTGTGACCTACAACAATATACCAAATCAAGGTAACAGAAATAATGAATTACATATTCATATAACCTCATTACAGTTACAATACTAAATCAATATCCTAATCCCATTACCTTCTTCACTGATAATAGCAGGGCAAGGGTCACCCTTTATCTTTAGCCTCAGAAAGTGATGGGTAGCATTGTTTCTATGGCGATGACACGACAAAATAGACCTCAGGTGAGTGGGAGGAGCTGGCAGGGCACAGAATGGAGTGACTTTGTTCTTCTTGTTAGAGTCTAGACACATTTTTAAGCAAAGAAAATTGCAGTGATGCAATTTCATGTCATTTTGGATACTAGACTTATGGTGACATTAAAACTCATACTAGGATTCTCACGGCAGGAATATGTTTATAGTCAACAGGACAGTCTGCATATCAAATGATCTATATGGATCTATATTACAGATATTAAGCAGTTTAAGAGGGTTATGAACAGAATGTTTTTGGTGGACATCAACCACAGACATGAAATGTCAGATATAGTTCTTTTTAATGCTGCATTTGAATATATTTTTTCTGTGCTTACGATTTTATTTTGCCATGCTAGGTTTGGCATTTGCATGAATTTACCCTGCAGCTTTTCCAATTTCTTTGCGTAGTTCCATGCACAGGGCAACTACACAGAAATGAAACCGCTACAGTCAGTTAAAACCAGTTCTCAAACCTTTCACTCAAAAAAGTATTGGGAGTTAAAGCCTGAGAACTGAAAAGTTCACAAGAAAACATTTCAGGCAAAGAAGAAAATCACTTTGAACTGACTCCCAGATGATTCCCAGCTCATGCTAATGTCTCTAATGATACAGACGTGGACGGGTGTCAAACATAATTAGCTCCTAAGATGCATTCAAGAAATAAGAAAATGCATTCAGGAAATAAATCAAATAAATACTGTAAATATCCAGCGGCTCTATGTCATCTATAACGTTAAAATGAACAAAATTATAAGATAAAAAAAAGTGTGCTTTGATAGACACACAATCTTTTTTAATTTAATCATTTGCAATTAAAAGTAGATGGTAATCATTTTTTTACGATTATATATATCACATCGCTGTTAAACTGAATAGAATGTTGACTGTCGTTGTCTCTCTCTCTCTCTCTCTCTCTCTCTCTATATATATATATATATAGCTCTATATAGTCTCTATAACAACTTGGGACTTCTATATATTCTTCTATTTAATAACTAGATAAGGTAATTAGTCCTTAGAAAAGGACTAGACATTTGTTGTTACTTAAAGAATAATCATATAGTTATGTATGTAAGTCTGTAAGAAGATTACAGTTAAGGTTGAAGTTTCCAGAGCCAGCACTTTATAAAAGTTGGATTTGATTTCCATTATGGAAAAGTCTCGCTACAGGAGGCAGAGAGAGAGAAAGAGACAGAGAGACAGAGGGCTGCTAATAATAATGCTTCTAGTTTGCTACTAGTAATAACAGTAACTACTTTTGCAGATCATTCTACAGGGATCAAAAGTTTTTAGTTATTGTGCATTTTAATACAGGAAACGCTTCATCTGTGCTAATTACAAAGTTTGTGTTATGTAACGTACTGAGCATCTTTTTTACAGTAACACAACTCGGACCGTGCAGTGTTCAACTTCTGTATATTCAAGGGATCTCCAACTGTTTGCCAGACATTAGGGAAAGTATGGACCAGATGCTTTTTTGAGAGGAGCATTGGAGGAGGACTCTAACAAGCCTCAGATGAGCTCATTAGGGCCATGTGCCAGAGCCGTCTCCTAACAACCGATGGTGTCCCTGGCCCGCCTCTGTCTCTGCCTGCTTCTGACACAGTGTGAACCAGCTGGGGTGGCAATCCCAGATAGACTTCCCAATGGCACAGAAATACAGAGGCAGACTCAGTCATCTCGAGGTGTCTGATCTAGCACCATGGGTAATCCCGTATTGGACTTATCTGCCCTCTGATCAGATCAAATCTCTCTGAACTAAGAGTTAATGGTCTAAACTGATGCATGTTGAACATAAACCCTAATATCAGAGAAAGAAAAAAGCTATGATTTGGTTATGGGAAATTAGCAGTGGACAAAATGTATATTTTCAAAATATCACTGCATCGCAATTCAGCATGGTATAGCATCAGTCATGAAAAGGACTATATTTATTGACTTAATATTTCTACTGAACTTTAAATCCAAACAAATTATTCCTGAGCTTAATGAAGACTGCTTTCACATTTATTATAAAATGAAAATAAATAAATAACAACAGGTAAATTGCTGTAATCAATCCAAATCGGTTCCATTATTCATTCTCAAATAATACATATGAAAAATTTCGGTCCTGAAGAAAAGACAGAAAAGTTACATCCTGACTCTGGAGATTCCTTCCATAAATGTTAAACAAACATTTCCTTTCATATAGATAATATCTTTTGTTATTAGTCTTACATGAGTTGTGTCCGCCATATTGCCTTGTGAATCAGCTGTTACTACGGCAACGATAACATATTAGAATGAGTGCATTAATATAAAAATCTGTGATTCAAACTGCGTCATCAGTGTCAGCGCTGCTGTTATTACACCTTTCGACCTATCGTGATGAATTCCTAGCTCCATGGTGTAAGTTTTGATATTCCAATGATTAACATGTGTATGTAACACCATAGCTCTATATCAACCCCTGACATGACTCTGGATTTATAGCAGTACGCAGCTGTTCAGCCGCTTGTCCGTCGCGGGTCGTTCTGGCACCGAAACGTTCACAAGGACGCGTTAAACTGCACAGCCAGAGGGAGAGAAGGACAGAAGCACGATTATTCATAAAGAGATGAAAATGGCTGAATTAAACAGCAGCTTCAAACAAAATGTTGGTAAGACCGACATTGTTCTTCATCACAGCTGTGTCTTTGAAAGGTCACTAACAAAAGTGATTACAGCGCAGAGAATGAGCAGCAGGCCCAAAACAAATTGCCTCTGGCCACACTCATTCTGCGCTGTAATTAAACTCTAGCTGAATCTAAGTAATCTCTGTTACACAATATTCCATAAAACCAAATCATGACTCTTAGGAAAAAGTTGTGTTCATAATGCTGCGCAATCACTTAACCCTTAGCTGATTCGCCATTAACCAGAAGGCGTCTAAACCATTCTCCGGTAGAGGGAGCATTCACAGTATTTATTTACGCATATGATTGTGATCAAAAATTAGTCATGGCCCAAAGCCATGCAATTTTTGCACCATCTGTAAGACAGACTCACACAGTGAGCCACCAGAGGAGAGAGACATGAAAATAACAGCAGAGATAACAGGCAGATTGGTCATATGCATTAAAATGTGCCCTTGTTCTGTGAAGGCTGGGTAGAGTACCGGTCAACTGCTTTTCTACATGGAGCAAATGAAGGGCATGTGGTATTTTTGCAACCAAAAGTGTTAATAATAAAAATAAATGGATTGCTGCCCTGTTCATGTCTAAGGTCACATGCTCGACATTTTCAGCGGGAATTAAAAGCCACTTGTAGTTTTCACAACGATGTTTGTCTGAAAATCAAACCTTGTACATGTACTAAAAGAATACACAACACTCATTGGAAAGACAGTGTCACAAAAATCACCACGAGCAATACACCACTCTCTACATGGCTAGATACATTTTGTGCATCACATCCAGGGTTTATTTTCCCAATCTTCATAGCACATGGCATTTCCATATGCTACAGCTCTCTGGCTCTGAATCAGTTTGTGCCTTGCAGCTCAGGTCTCCAAAACGATCCGAAATACCTGGTTTGGTTTATCTGCATTAGGGATGACTCAGTCAAAATCGCTTTCTCACCGAGTTCACCTGGAAGCAGCATTGCTCTGTTCTCAGCTGCCTATAACACCACACAAACAAAAAAAACGTCAAGCTTTATAGGACATACAGGTACTGATGAGAGTTCCAATAGAGAAGCATTAAAATGAACCTGCTGGCCGTGCATAATGTAGCATAATAAATAAAAAGCCAATAATTTGACTTGTAGAGTAATTGCTCTCCAACAGCTCATAAGCAATTGACCAACCATCAGAACTGCTTCATCCTGCTCACACAGGTGTGTATATGTCCCACCAGTCATTTCAGGCTGTGATCTTTAAAATGGCATTCCGTCACGTCACAGCGGACTCTCTTTTGTTGGCCCAAATATAAAATATTGCTGTCATCACTCTCCATTTGGCGCAGAAGTGTGAAACGCTTGGCTGGAGGGTGCAGCAGAAATATGGTCATCATTGCCATTCCAGCTACACCTTTCAAGAGCTGATGGACCTGCTATCATCAGAGCAAAATCATCGGTCACGGAGGGAAATTGGATGTGAGCCACAGGATGACAGAAATTGAAAAAGGTCAAATAAGTGCGACTGGTTCGAAAAGCTCCAAGTATCAGAGCTGTGAAGGAGATTTTAATCGCGTTAATCGTCACTTTTTTATGTTGACATTTAAGTTTTGTGCTTGTGCATGTTTTAGCATATAGATGTGGACGTATTCTGTTAACCTAGGTTCAAGCCAACATGAGGAATCTGGGTTACAGTGGAAGATAATCCAGCTTTAAACTCTTCCTATTTTGCATTTATGAGGATGGCATGAAGATTCAGCCTGGTAAACTTCACTCAAGTCAAAAAAGAGAGAGAGAGAGAGAGAGAGAGAGAGAGAGAGAGAGAGAGAGGAAAAAAGAGAGAAGGAAAAGGGGGGGGGGAAAAAAAAAAAAAGGAAAGGGAAAAAGAAAAAAAGGGCCAAAAAAAAAAAAGAGGGGGGGGCAAAAAAAGAGAGAGAGAGAAGAAAAAAGGGGGAAAGAGAGGGAGACAGGCAAAGGGAAACAGAGAAATCCACAATGAGAGGGACATTGAGAGATCCACA